>JARDYJ010000011.1:34193192-34635692 GCA_029215755.1 Spea hammondii | reverse complement strand
AGAAATTATTTTCAAAGCATTTGCAAAATATCCATATATATTGTAGCAAATCCCTCATCCGTGGAGCAGCCGTGAAATTCCGTGGGGAATTTATTATTCAGGTGCAAAAAATGCCACCGATGCGTGGAGGACACGGAGGGGTTTCTGTAAACTGAGTTTATTCAGTAATGAGATTTTGATAAATCGCCCTCAGTTCGCTGTGGCAGATGATGGAGATTACCCTGTGAATGGGGGGTCAGTGGCCAGCTCTCCTAGGGGTCCCCAACATGGGACCAGAATTAGGGATCCATTCATTTACTACAAAAAGCATACTGTTTTATGTGTGAAATTCTGGAATTTCAGTTTCACAAATGTTAATAAGTAAAAGTAAACTTTATACCAGGAATAAAGTTCTCGGCTATTCGCCATAATACCCCCTGAAGGGCCAATAAATACACCACAAAGGGCATTTATCGACTGAATTATATTAAAAGTAAATCAGATCAATTCTCCAGCAAATATTTGTTAATTTACTGAAAATCTAGTTTCTGATCCAGAATCCCGTCTCAGAGGACGCATCTTCCCGATTAATGAATTAAAGAAAGTGGGTAGTTGGTTCATCAGCCCCACGGAGGACGGAGTCTGCAGTGATAAAAAATTTTAGGCCAACATAGAAAATATTTTTTTTTATAGAACGAGCTTTCGAGATCTCAGGGGTCTCTTCCTCGGATGATTTATTTTTTTCATTGGGAGAAAAGACCTCCAAGGTTTTTACTAAATAATCCTTTTAACAAAACAGCCCTTCCTTTTAACAAAACGCCCTTCTTTCCCCCTGAAACCCGAGGTCTATGGGCAATATTCTTATAAAAGCTTCAAGCCGGCCTGGGTGCCAATTACCCCCATGCCCCCCCCCCCCGTTGCCCCCTGGCCAGCACTCCTCAGGTGGCAGGTTTCTGCGAGTTTTACAAAGAAGCAGCCTGAGCCGCTAGAGGGCGCTGCGCCACCGCACATCCCCGGACCCGCTTCACTGCCTCGGAGTAACTGCGCTGCTCGGGACTCTCAGGGCTCCTCTCTGACTACTCTCAGGACTCCTCACTGACTACTCCCAGCACTCTCAGGACTCCTCACTGACTACTCTCAGCACTCTCTGGACTCCTCACTGACTACTCTAAGGACTCCTCACTGACTACTCTCAGCACTCTCAGGACTCCTCTCTGGCTACTCTCAGCACTCTCAGGACTCCTCTATGACTACTCTCAGGGCTCCTCACTGACTACTCTCAGCTCTCTCAGCAATCTCTAACTACTCTCAGGGATCCGCACTGAATGCTCTCAGTACTCTCAGCAATCTCGGAATCATAATAAGGAATAAATCTGCAAATAAACCTATATCATATACTATGTGTGTACGTATGTATACGTGAATGTATGTATATGTGTGTGATGCACGTATGTAGGTGTATGATGCATGTATGTAGGTGTATTATCTATGTGTGTATGTGTGTAGGGGTATGATGTATGTGTGGGTATGCATGTACAAAACATAGAAACATATGTTTCTGTTTGGTTTTTAGAGAAGAACCATTTGGCTCATCTAGTCTTCCCATTTTGTGTGCATGCGTGTACCTACGTATGTATGTATGTATGTATGTATGCATCTATGTATGTATATGTGTATGTATGTAAATATGTATATGTGTATATATGTGAATATGTATATTTGTATATATGTACATGTATGTGTGCATGTATGTATATATTTATGTGAGTATATATATCTGTATATGTGTATGTATGTATTGATAGATTTATTTGTATATGTGCATGTATGTATATTTATGTGTGTATGTATGTATGTATATGTGTATGTGTGTATATGTGCTTATATATTTATACCCTGAGTCCTCTCTAGTAATTAATGACACCCATTACTACACACATCTGCAAATGCTTAGACATATGTGTTACATGCATGTACATGTCAGTCATAAGTGATTCCTCCTTCTCTGTCCTGAGATCATTTTATTTTTCTGGGGTTTGTTGCCCATTAACCCATTAGAGTGGTAATTAGCCTTGTCTGTGACGTCATAGCCCTGGAGGATAGTGAATACCTGCTTGTACCCCAGTCCCCGCTTTCAATCCTCAAATGTGTTTATTCAACGCGACCTGTCAATCATTCCCCCCCCCCCCCCCCACACACACACACACACCGTTATTCCGCCGGTACAGAGAGGCATTATTATTACTCCGGGAACTTCAAATAAGCAGCGAACCTGTTAACACGACGGAGCCCAAAATTTACAAAAAATCCATGAAACTGACCTAAGTGTCAGGGTCCACAAGCAGCGGCCCTGGGGGTCGATCTAAAAAAATGGGGTCTTTATTCGAAGTTCTTTTATTGGGGCGACAAACGAAAAGGTGCGAAGCTGCATAAGGTTCAAGGCCTCAGAGGTCTCTAGTTCAGTTGGGGCTTTACAGCTTGTCCTCACCTGCATCTATCGGCTCCAATGTTTGGGCAAGAAATGAGAATTTTAGGAAATGTGCTTCCTATTTTCAGGCCAATCAGTGAATCAAACCGAAGTCTTTTCTATTCCTGGAGCCTTTCTCCTTTTCAACTAAATTCACCCCGAGAATCTGCCCTAAACTGAACATACGGGACAATACTTAATATACGGGGCAATATTTAATACACGGGGCAATACTTAATATACGGGGCAATATTTAATATACGGGGCAATATTTAATATACGGGGCAGTACTTAATATACGGGGCAATATTTAATACACGGGGCAATACTTAATATACGGGGCAATATTTCATATACGGGGCAGTACTTAATATACGGGGCAATATTTAATATACGGGGCAGTACTTAATGTACGCGGCAATACTGAAAAAACAGGGCAAAAATTAGCGTACGGGGCAATACTGACAAGGACAAACCGTATGAATTCGGGATAAACCCAGATTTTAAGAAAAAGTCAGTTTCCGAACATGCCAGGAAATTGCGATTGCGCCACATTTACCGATCTGCGCCAGTTTTGTGTTTCTGGGCTTTGCGGGGATAAAAAACCGGTTTTCAAATCACCTGCTTCGTGTCCTTATCCCGCACTCCTCTCCAAGCCCCCTCACCCCAAGCCCCTGGGGCATTTAGAATGAACTCACTCACCCTCCTTTGCCCTTCGCTGCCCCCTCAGACTGCCAGGAGTCCGCAGGCTTCGTTCTGCGCATCAGCCGCCCAGGACTCCAAATACCCCCAGCCGTACAATCTGTTGCCACCTTATGGCGACTGTGACCGCCCCCCTTCCCAAACTGGACAAATGGGGCTAAATGAGATTATATTATGTTATGTTATATGATTACATTATTTTTGATCATTATTTTATTGTTTTATTATATTTGATTATTATTATTTGCTATTAAATCATAGTATTTCTATTTTATTATATGTTATCGCTATATGAGATTTACTATATTATATTTACTTGCAATGTATTATATTATGTTACATTATTTGATATCACAGTGTATTATTTTATACTATGCTACCTTATCATATATCACATTATATTGTATTATTGTATCCTATATTACATTATTTCACATTGTATTATTTTATACTATGCTACCTTATCATATATCATAATATATAACATTATATTGTATTATAGTGTCCTATATTACTTTATATCACATTATATTGTATTAAAGTATCCTATATTACATTGTATTATTATTTTCTGCTTTATAACTGTATTCTTTATCTAGAAAAGTGTTAACTTACCCCCTCCCCAGGGTATTTGATATTTAATAGACTCCTTTCATCGCCCACTCCTGGTGAATACGGCAGGGCGATAAATCCCCACGATAAATCCCTCGCAGAGCGAAGTGTCCGAGCGATCTGAGAAAGAGTTCCCCGTCACGGAGCAGCAGAAGCTACATTATTATTATTAGTAGTAGTAGTAGTAGTAATAGTAGTAGTAATAATAGTAGTAGTAGTAGTAGTAGTAGTAGTAGTAGTGATATTATTATTATTAGTATCATTAGCATTACTGTATTAGTATTATAAGTATTGGTAGTAGAAATGTTGTTTTATTAGTAGTAGTAGTAGTAGTAGTAATAGCATTATTGTTATTAGTATTATTAGTATAATTATTAGTAGTAATAGTAGTAGCAGTAATATTTCATTATCAGTATTATTATTAGTAGTAGAATTTTTAGCATTAATGTGATCTGCATTTTTGGTATTATTAGTATTAGTAGTTACAGAATTATTATTTGTAATACTAACAATAGTAGTTTTAATATTATAATAATTTTTACTTTCTGGGCTAATAAATATAAATTAATTTCCTTCATTTACCGAACCTTTCCCGGTAACTGACCGCAAAACCCAGCATCCGACACACATCACACACGCACTCACACACACACACACACACATATATATACGGATATATAAGGCAGTAAATCTATATATATCTATATATACTATAGTAGTTTCTGGACAGTTTGATTATTTTAAATTTACCTTTTCCTAAGAATTTAGATTTTCTGTAAATGTGATCAGATTTCTGATATTAAGACACATTTGGGGTTAATTATGTGAATTTAGGAGAAATTAGAAACATAACATTTTAGGATTTTAGGGGGGAATTGTTATTTTCCAGCAAAGAATTCCCAGATCACCCCGGGGTAAACACTGATCACTGAACACGGGGTGTAAAAAAATGTATATCTGATTTTACCCGCTATCCCATGAATTCATGCCACACTTCTGACACTTTCCTAGCCAGGCACCCAAGGGGTTAACCATCTCCTGGTCGGTTATAGGGGCTTTTTGGGGGTATGTGGGGCATTATGTTCCCCTCCATTAGCATTATATGAAGGGTAAGTGACAGGAGCCCCCCCCCCCGGTCATTAATTCTGAAGTTGCCCAAATACCTTCTGCTGGTGCACTTTAGGCGGGGGTAATTTGCACAAATAGGGGCTGATGAGCAGATAATAGCCCTTTAACGACCAATAAGTACAGACAAACCCCCCAGAACCGGGCAACCCCCCCCCCTCGGCTGCCTGTAAAACTTGGACACCGGATTCAGGGGATCGCACCGTCTGTGTCTGAGTAATGATCTAATACTGGGGCAAGAGAGGGGTAGTAAAAAAGGGGTAAGAGGGGCAAGAGAGGGGCAACTGGGGAAAGACAGCGACAAGAGAAAGGGGCAGGAGGGTGTACACTTCAAAAAAAGAAATTAACGAAACTCCTATGAGATCCTGAGGCTCATCCTCCCCTGACCTGTGACCCCGGGGTATCGGTGTCAGTTAATTATACCCTAACCCCCAACCCAAATGCCTCCGAAGTCAGTATGAGGATAATTCTCCAAAAAGTAGAACATTCGAAAAAGTGAAAACTGAAGCTTTTTGGGGCTAATTTTGTGTTTTCGTGAATTTATCATTTGACTTCCCATTAAACCCCCGGGGATGTTATTTATTTACACATTATTATATTATTAGCATCAGTAGTATTACCAGTAATGTTATTATTAGTAGTATTAGTAGTATTGGTATTATTATTATTAGTAGTAGGGTTAGTAGTATTAGTAATATAATCATTATGATTAGTAGTAGTAATATTAGTAGTAGTGGTATAAGTAGTAACGTTAGTAATATTTTTATTATATGCATTGGTAGTAGTATTAGTAATATTACTATTAGTAGTATTTGCAATATTATTATTAGTATTTTCAATAGTATTAGTAGTTGTGATATAATAATAATAATTATTATTATTAGTAGCAGTATAACCACACACAGGGGATCCAGGCAGGGACTGCGGGGCAAATATTGCCAAACATAATTTGTTGAAGAAACCAGGCCCTTCTACAGACCCCGGGTGTAAAACAAGTGCCCCCAGGTGTATTTTTTATCAGTTTTGGGGAATTTCAAACATTATGGAGGTTGGAGGGGGTAGATTTCACATTTTACCCCAATAGCCCCATAATTGGGGCCCCAATATCTGATATCATAGGTTTATGGGGCCGAATAAAGTGTGGCCCTTCCTCTGCCATAGAGCCTTTAATAGGGGCCCAAACCCCGGTCTGGGAGTAACTATTCGGCTATGGGGACGATGTCCTGCTACCTGGGGGGTCTGGGGGCAATGCCATGTGGGTGATACACCCTGTGAGTGCCAGAGGGAAATCTGCCGTAAGCCTCCTATTTTCATTCTGGTTTTCTTGCCCCGCGCTGGGGCTTCTGTCACTCGCGGGCTACCTGTCAGTGACGGGGAGCGGTATTTAGTAACTTGCTCGTCGGGTGTTGCCTCCTCCCAATCTCTCGCGGTTTGTGTCCTCACTCCGTGGGTTTATGGTCAGCGGATAAAATGTTTTTTTTTACACAGAATTCCACGCAACAAACTCATTTCTATTCCGATTCACAAACAGGATATTGTTAGGGCGTCTGCCGTGGCATCTCCAGCTCCCCTCCCTGCGTGGGGCCCCGTGGAGTGGGTCCTGATAACTCCCGTCTCTCTCGCAACTATGCTGCGGCCCCTGTCCAGCGCCGGCCCCAGGGGCCAGGCTCCCTCCCTGTCCGAGCAGATCCTGGCTCCGGGTTTTGCAGGAGCCCCCCCTCCAGTGACGCAGGAACCAATCAGTGCAGGCGGAGGCTGCGCACGAGGCAGCGCTAATTATCGCCAGAACGAGAGCCTGAGCAACAGTCGGAGAAGCTGAGCCCGTCCATGGAGAGAAGCCCCTGAGCTGCTGCTGCCCCAGGATCGGGGAGCCCCCTTTCTGCCCCTGCGCCCCCCATCATGTTCCAGCCCACCCCGAAGAGGTGCTTCACCATCGAGTCTCTGGTGGCCAAAGACAGCCCTGTGGCCCCAAACCGGCCCGAGGAGCCACTGAGACCCGCGGCCCTGAGCTATGCCGGCTCCAGCCCCGTCAACCCGTTTGGATTCCCCCCCACAGCCCGCGGCGTGTACCCCAACTCCGAGCTGGTGTTCGCAGAAGCGATGGGCCACCCCCCCAACCCGGCGGTGCCCGTACACCCGGTGCCCCCACCCCACGCCCTGTCAGCGCACCCCCTGCCCACGTCCCACTCCCCGCACCCACTCTTCAGCTCCCAGCAAAGGGACCCCTCCACCTTCTACCCCTGGCTGATCCACCGGTACCGGTACCTGGGCCACAGGTTCCAAGGTAAGTGGCACCGGCCGCTAAAAAGTGGCACTGGGTTAGAGTGTAAGAGTTCCCCGGACTGTGGACGGAGGCCCCCGGACTGCCCCCCCACCCCTGTCCCGGGAAACCCAGAAAAACTTTTAAAAATCTAGATTTAAAAGAATTAGAGCCGGAAACCGATCCGTGAATATTTCTCGGCCGTGGGAAGCTCCAACCGCTGCTCTTCTTTTTATTTTGTATCTTCTGAAAACTTAAAAGGAAACCCACGCAGATTAATAGAAAAAAACATTAAAAGTGTCCACGCGGCGTGTCCCGCAGAATTAAATAATTTCTGTTAATTAAACGAGAAGCAGAACAAAAAACTGCAAAATTCCGATGAAAATTTAAATAAATAAAATCATCCGAAGAAAAACGAAAGCGAGTGATTTTTACACGCGGAGAAACTTAGAAGATTTAAGAAAGATTTTATTTGCTGTTTTTAGGGCTGAAATTTTAATTTAGAGATTTTTTCCGAAACTCCTTGAAAGTGAAATTAAATCTAATTCAGTTCCGGAAGATATTTTTCCCCAAACTCTCGGATATCGGGCCGGTTCCCGTTTGTTTTTCCTTTTGGTTTTGCGGCCGGAATTTTTGGGAAATTTTCGTTTTTCTGGAATGATTCGGTTCAGATTCTCCGGATCTGATTCGCAGTCAAAGAATCAATCAATATCTAAACATCGATTTTCGGGGGTGTATTAACGGGATGGGGGTAAATAAACGGAATATGGATTATAATGAAAAATAAGCAATCGGTTTCTCTGTCAGACTCCCCTTTTCCCGGCCGTCCTGTGAAATCCGTGGCCTTGACACGGGTGGCAGGCATCATTTTGGGAAAATGCTGTAGTTTATCCAACTGCGGCAGCTAGAAGTAAGGAACCGGGGTAATTAAAAAAGTACTTTGCCCCGGTGGGTAATTAGGATCATTAAAACCCAAATGTAACCCTGGCTACGGCAGCACCTGAGGGGGCAACTGGGGCAAAAACGTACGAACCGTGTCCAGAAAGCGAGGATGATGATTATTATTGTTCTATATTATTATTATTATTATTATTATTACATTGTTTGTTGTTAGTAGCATTAGTATTAATAGTAATATTATAATTATTATTATGTAATAGTATTATTATTATTATTATTCTCACGGACATATTTAATTCGGTGCCCATTTCCACGCGTGTTTTACGTGGCTGTTGTAAATAAAATGAATGGGGGCCGAAATGCTGTCAGGATCCTGTGATCCGGAGTGCTAATGAATGAATGAGTATGATTGGTGTCAATGAATGGAAATGTTTTCACTTCTGGTTCGTGCCCGATTTGGTGTATTAGCCCGGTGAGGGGTAAGGGGGGCCGGTAGGGGTATTTGCCCTGTCTGAGCTTTTTTGTGCCCTTTGCCCAGGTAATGACACCAGTGCGGAGAGCTTCTTGCTCCATAATGCCCTGGCCAGGAAGCCCAAGCGGATCCGAACTGCCTTCTCGCCCTCGCAGCTGCTTCGCCTGGAACACGCGTTCGAGAAAAACCACTACGTGGTCGGGGCAGAGAGGAAGCAGCTGGCCCACAGCCTGAGCCTGACCGAGACCCAGGTAAGAGAGGGGGCAAAAGGGGCAAAGGGAGGGTGAAGGAGCCAGGGGGCAGCTCTGCACTTCGTTTTATTGCTGAAAATATATTTACTACTATTGTATTTATTATTAGTAGTAGTAGTAGTATATTTATTAGTGTTATTAGTAACACTAGTAGTAGTAACATTAGTAGTAGTATTATTAGTATTATTGCAATCTAGAGCACTTGGTAGAATTGGTTCTCGCTCCTCGAATTTACTAATTATTGAGAATTGTCAGTGCCCCCCCCCCCCCGGCGAACGACCTGTCACGCCGTGTCGTGGGTTCGGTGACACTATGCCTTTTTTGTAGCTTCTCTTTGTTTTGTTAATTTGTAGCCAATTAATTTGTATGAACGTCGTGGGTCTTTTGAAGTGAAAGCTCTTTGTTTTTTACTCTCCGTGTTTTTTCACATCGTGTTTTTTTTCACACCCTGTTGCTTCAAACAATTGCCTCGTGTTCGGTAATTTGCCATAAACTAAATCATTGCGGGGTAATTGTCCTCCTCGCCCTTATGGCGATAATGACTTTACGTTTTACACCCAAAAACAGATTAACACATTAACGGATGATACATTTACAAATCAAATGCGGACACGAACTCGCGTGGGGAGTAATGCGGAACATATCATATTACTAAATATTACCCCCTCTCCCAGCTTTATAAAAAACATTTGCCTTCGTGGGTCTGAGTGTGAATTCTCTGAAATAATTTCCGTGGATATTTTCACGTCATTTTCAGATCAGTCGTTCTATTTGCGATAATTATCGTTTTCATTGATTTTCCTGAATTTTGCTTTGTTTAGATAAAAAAGGTGTTAATGGAAGGAATTTACACTTGTCATAAATCGCGTGAAAAAGCAGAAATCGCCTTAAATTCCGCACTTTTCCGGGTTTTTTTTATTTATGCATCTGTTTGGATCTGGTGGGTGTTTTTGGTTTATTTGTGGGGTGTTTGTGGGGCCCCCGCTTGTTTTAATAAACCGCTTTGAGTTTTAGGAGTGGGGTGAATTGAGTGAAATACCCCTGCTCTGCCCTGGGTTTGACCCAGTGAAAGATTAAATTGTAACCGTGTTTTTCGTGTGTTGGGGGTCCCTGGTCCGGTTGGGGGTCTTTTTCTGAATCTTTGCGCTGCTGTCGGATCAGAGAGCCGAATCCCCCAATTATCGAATTAAAAACGCCTTGTTTCAGTTGATGGGGGACGGGCGTCTGACCTGTGGCCCTACATAACCCGGGCTTGGCCCAGATGGAGCCCCCCGAATACTTTTTGCCGAAGATATGGAGTCAGACTGAAATAATAAATCCGAATTATCCCCGGGAGCTCCACGGAAAGTGAATCCTGCCCTTGGGCTGTGGGACCCCCAGATATTCTTTCTACTGAGAAAAGGGTTCTGATAACTGTTTGGGGGATTTGGAGAACCTGAACTTAATGAGTATGAGGGGCTGGGGGTCCCGAACATATTATGGGGAGAGAGACAGAGAGAAATAGACAGAGAGAAATAGACAGAATGAAACAGAGAGAGAAATAGAGAGACAGGGGGGTAGAGAGAGACAGAGGGTTAGAGAGAGAGAGAGAGACAGGGAGAGAAAACAAGTTTGTGGGGAAATTCTTTTGCTCTTCTGTTTCTGTTAATGAGGGGCAGGAGGAGCACATAATAGTAACCCCCACGCTACTGGGGAAAAGGCATGTCGCATTGTTGGTTCATATTAACCCACTGTGTGCCAGAGAAAATCTGAGGAGGCATGCCTTCTGCATGCAGAGCTGGCCGAATGATGGGAGTTGTAATCAGTCATTGCTGGAAAACCCCAAAAATGAATAGAGCCCATTAAAAACACTTACCTCTGCCCTGAGTGGGGGGGTCGCTTTTACTTTTAATTCTATTTCATTCGCTGGATTCTTCAGAATATTTTATTTCCAAAATTATATTATATTTCCTGAATTTCTATCCCTACATGACCCCCCCGCACCCGTGTGGGGTATCTCGGCATTTTCGGCCGAACAACCTTTTCAGAATTATTTGGCTTTTCTTTAATATTTGACCGATTATTTTGTTAAAATGCCAAAGAGGGGGCAATTCCCCCCGAAAGGGTTAAGATGGTGGCAGTTTGTGACCCGGCTCTCTGTGTCTCCAGGTTAAAGTTTGGTTCCAGAACCGAAGGACGAAGTTCAAGCGGCAGAAGCTGGAGGAGGAAGGGTCCGACTCCCCCCAGAAGAAGAAGGGGACCCACCACATCAACCGGTGGCGGATCGCCACCAAGCAGGCCAGCCCCGAGGAGATCGACGTGACGTCAGACGATTAACCCTTTAGCACTTGGAACATTTGAAACAAAAACGAATAATCCTCAATCTGCAAATACAAAAAGTTGCCCCCTTTCCAAATGAGGGGGGGGGCGTTGGGGGCTAAACGAAGAGAGAATTTCTCCTAATTTGGGGTTTGTGGAAAATGCTTGTGGGGCCCTGTGCCCCCCACCCGTGGATTCAGCAGAAGGGGAACCCGGCAAGGACCCCCACCGGACCCCCGCACTTCCAGGTCTCCTCTGCCTTTTGACCAATGTTCCCACAGCCAAAAAACTCACCCTGCACCTGCTCCAAAACTTGAATTTGCATGAAAAAAAACACAAAACAAAAAAAACCTCCAGCAGATGCTTTCAGGGGCAGAAAAATATTGTAAGTTTTTTTTTAATTTTATTTTATTTTTCTGGAAATTTGTGTGCTTTTTGTACCGAGAAATGTGCAGTTTATATGAATTTTATAGGGGGCAATTATTGTGGAAAAGAGACTTGCTGTGGCCTAAAGTGACACTGACGGGGGGATTTCACGGACAAGTTTCTTTTTAGTCGAAAAAACATGAAATAAATAAATTTAAAGGGCAGATGGAGCGCTTCCGCCAAACTGGGGTGGATTTAGCCAAACGAGGCCGAAAGACTTAAAAGGGACCTTTAAAAAATGAACACTTTTGATGCTTAAGTGAAGGAAGCAAAATATGCTCCAAAAATCCAAACTACTAAAGGCGGAAATATTAATTAAAAAGAAAATCCCAGCGTGACCCTGAAGCTTCTGTCAGATTGTAAATATTTTTGTGTTCGTGTTAATTTGTTAGAATTCTAACACACTTTATACTTCCGAGAAGTATGACCTGTCAATATTTTGTCAATAAAGGTTTATCCAAATGTCACAGATTTCAAAGCAGAAATTATTTCAGAATTCGCTTCTGGAGGCAGGTGAAATAAAAAAAAATCCTAAAATAATGAAATCGATTCTTAGAATTTCTTAGTCTTCGAGATATGGGTTTTTAATACTTTTGCTTTAATTTGCTTTATGTCCCCTCTGTGGATGATTAGATAATCTGTGTAAATGTTCTAGATCTTTAGATTCTGGATCGGGGCCTCCACCTGCTGTGGGCAGAATGAGGGAGAAAAGTTTTGTGGCTTTGGATGCTTTTTCTAGAGTTTTGTTTCATTATTTTCCTAGTTCATTTTCTGATGATTTTCTTTGATGTTTTCTTAGTTATTTCTCTGAGGATTTTTTTCTAATATGTTTCCTGCTTGTTTTTCTTATTTCTTTTCCGATTATTTTTCTGTTGTTTTTCCTGATTATTTTACTGGTGTTTTTTTTCACTGATGTTTTTTTTCTTTATTATTTTTCTGATGGATATTTTTCTGAAGTTTTTCCCGATTATTGTTTTGGTGTTTTTTTCTGATGTTTTTGCCGATTATTTTTTGGTGTTTTTTTCTGATGTTTTTCCCGATTATTTCTCTGATATTTTTCCCGATGATGTCGCGGTGTTTCTCCCGGTCGTTCTGCCGGTGCTCGGTGTTCACGCTCCGGCGGATTAATCCCTTTATTCCCATTGATCGGGAAAGCCTTTTCTGTGTTTTTCTGTGTTCGGACACAAAGAGTCCCGCGGGGGTTTTTTGTAAAAGTGCAAATCAGTTTTCGGCAATTATTTGAGGGGAGAATCTGCACCCACGGCCCGGCTCTAATCTCTTAATCCGTGGGTCGGGGGGGCGGCTCGGACAGGGTTCAGGACGAGCTGCGATAAGAGCCCCACGCACAATGATTCTTTACATTCCACGCACGCGCTCATTCTGTGGGCTTTTATGGAAACTTTGTTTTTTGGGGGCTGATCCGACCCGGTACTCGGTGCTGACGGTTTTTATTAGTTCTGGAACCGGTTCATAAATACCCCCCCCCCGGTTCCCGATACTTGAGAAGGCAGCCCCCGGGCCCCCAAAAAAGTTCGTTTAATTTACTTCAAAAACATGCAAATTCCGCCATAAAACGGCTTTCTGGAAATTGTTTCCATTCCGGATAAAAGGCCGATTTAGCGCCGTTTTCTCGTGCATTTCATGTTCAGAAGCCGCAATCGGCTCGGAAACCCCCGAAAGCTTCATTACAGACCGGCCTTTGAATCGAGGAGAGGATTAGAGGATCTGAAAGGAGCCAGGGGCGGAATAAAGGGGCTCATGCTAATGAGGTGAGCGGCCTTTGTGTGCCGGGCCTCGCCGGCCTCCATTAGCCTCCTATCTCAGGCTGCACCCTCTCCGCAGCCTCCCCTCGGCCTCCCCGCAGCCTCCCCTCGGCCGCCCCTCGGCCTCCCCGCGCAGTTCTGCTCGCAGCAGATAATTAGATCTTTTCAAGTCGGAATTAAGATAAAGAAAGTGAAGCCGCCGCCTTCATCCTCCGCAAACAGACCGGATTTAATAGCCCCATTCAGGGGGTAAGGGGCTTCTGGAACGGGGGCTGTGGGACGGGAGCCGGGCCTCCCGTGAAAGTGCGTGGACGCGTCCCGATTCAACAGCTGCAGCAACAACAACAATAACAACAACACAAATAATAACACACAGATAAACGCGTTTGATGCCCGCCTATACTGTCGCGCAGCACAAGGGCCGCGGTCAGAAACTCCGCAGACTTTTTCATTTCTCTTATTTCACTTATTTTCATTCAGATCCACGGGGAACTCGAATGCCACCCGATTACCCCACGCACAATTTTTCTTTCGTTCTTGATTTTCTGGAATTCCTGCAGATTCGGGGTCTTTGCTGTAGACCCCCTCTCATTTGCTTTAACCCTTTCCGTGTTAATAATATTAATAATCTATTCATTGATTGTAATAATTACTATTTTATTCCGATTTTATACAAACATCATTTACACTCCTCTCTCAATTATAACCGCTGATTAAATTAAAATAATAATAATAATAATAATCTCACTAATACTAATAATACTACTACTAATACAAATAATACAAATACTACTAATAAAAGTAATAATAATACTAATACTAATTCTACTAATACTATTATTATTATTATTATATAACACTACTACTACTACTACTACTAATAATAATAATAATTAATACTTGTGAGGTTGGACTTCAAGTAAACATACGGAAAAGATCTCAAGATCTCTTCTATATATATATATATAGTTCGTGTGATAATATATATATATTTACCGTATATATCATCCATGTGATAAATAATCTATATACATCATCCGAGGTGATAAATATTATATATATAATCCGTGTGATTTGGTCACTGGTGAATCAGGGAACAAAACTTTGTATCAAAAAAGTATTTATTTTGTTTCCATTTAATAGAAACTTAATAGGTTTTCCGTAAATATGGGATGCGAGCGATGGGTCTCAGCGGAGTATATGAGTATGTATATTATGTGTGTGTTTATATAACTATGTTACATTATATATAGTACGTATTATATAAACTACTAATTATATATTATTTATATACACATTATATATAGTACATATTATATAAGCTATATATATCATTTATATGACACACTATGTATATTATATATATATATATTGTATAGAGCAGATCTCTTCCTGTTCTATTACTACAGACTATATACTATGATATAAATCTATATGTGAATATGAATGTATAGATATATACTATTTGATATATAACATATAATATAGCATATAATATAATATATGTATATTTAGGCTGTGCCGGTGATGTTTCCCAGTGTTTACAATCCGTGCGCAGAGCAGGTGCCATCACCGTATATGTACAGGGGCTGGTGGGCAGAGGTTCGGGCTTCGGCCGGCCACTTCGGGATCTGCCCCTTCCACACCGAGCCGGGTGACTGCAGAGGGTTTCCGGGGTATTTTATTGTATGGAATTGTCAGGTTTTATTGCACTTTATTATTTTCACTTCAAACAAAAGGAAATCGGGTTTCTTGAGTTTTTTATTTTCTCGGTACCGGAAAAAAATATATAAAAAAATCAAATTTCTGGAAAGAATTCGGTTTGAATCCGGCGTTTACATGAAGCTTCCTACCCCGGCTCTGGGAGGCAGTATTTTCAAGATCACCCCTTTACCCCAGACCCCTCCCCCAATGTTAAGGACCCTGTGATCCTCTTGGCGACCCCCTGACCCATTTACCCCACGGCCCGTTTCTTTTCAGTTTTTCTTGTGTTTACAGAATTGAGTTACTGTGGCACCGATGGGGCAAATAATTAATTCTCAATTAAATCGGTCATCACAGAAAATTGAATATGACGTAATTCTCAATGGCTCTGGCTATGTGAATAATGACGTCACATGCACTTCACCGGGAAGTGTTACTGAAAATATTTTTTTCCAGCTATTCAGAACGTCCCAAAAATCGTAAGAGAAAAACGAGAAAAATGTTGCGTCAAGAGCTAGATTCAGCAGGGCTGGGAATGACGCCATCACACTACAATTCCCCAAGTATTTCATAATACGTTTTTTATTGAATACGTTTTATTGAATTGTCTGCAAATATTGTAAATCACGAGCCTTAACCGCCCTGGATTTTACCCCCGTCTATGGGGCACATGACTTACTCCACCCCTGCCTCAGACAACTGCAAGCTCTTGGGCCAAGCGTCCTGTGTGTGTGAGCCTTTGGTGTCGCTGAGTCCGAGTGCAGACCTCCAACCCTTGGCACTTAGAGGGTTAATACCCACTCTTTCGGTAAAAGAATGTTTTGGGCGCAGGGGCCCCGAAATCTTCCCCTCCCGACCTGGGGACGCGTCGGGATGATGTTTGTTGCTGCTGCCGCTCGGTAACTCCCATCACTCCCAACCAGCACACACAGTACAGGCTGGGAATGATGACAAACAGGTGACCCCCCAATGAATATTCAGAATGGGTTATCAGTGTAAGGGTCCCGGACTTCAGTCCGCCGAATAATGACCGGAGTGGGGCTGACGTATCTGACAGGGGTAGGGGCAGGTGACATGGGGCAGGTGACATGGGGCAGACAGGAGGATTTCCTCCCCTCAGCACCATTCGTATCACATGTAAGGGCAAAACACAGAGCGAAATGCCCCCGGGTGCAGAAGGCAAACAAACAATAACAGAAAGGTAACACGGGGGGGGGTACATCGCAGGTACTCACCTGATCTCCCCCGGGGCACCAGGATATCAGTACCCAGACACACACTCCCATCACTCCCATCGCTCCTATCACTCCCATCACTCCTATCACCCCCATCACACCTATCACTCCCTGCTTCCCTTCCTGCCCCACCCAAAAGCTCGACCGGTATTTATAGAGTCCAGGACCCCCTCTCCAGAGGGGCTATGACGTCAGAGGTAAGAGAATCTGAGCTGCGTCACTTGTGCCTCTGAACCTGATCTCTGAAACTAGAGAAGCCTCTCTACACAATTCCCGAGGCCTCGACATACGGCGGAGCGATAAATATACCTCACTAATGAGCAATTAGCGTCTAATCAGCTCCCAATTAGCTGCTTAATGATGAATTAAACATTCTGAGCCCGGCTCGGGTTCCCGGCTCCATTACTAACCGGGCAGCCGGCAGCATCACTTGACCCGGGGTAGTGTGTACGGTGCTGGGTAGACGGGGAGGGGGTGTTAGACCCAGATACCCCCTGATACCCCAAGATACCCCCCTATGCTAATAACCTGCACACTGTCAGTGTGGTCGGTGCTTTACCCTGAGATGTGGTAAAAAGCCACAGGTGTGTTATTAACCCTTACCTATCTAGACACAGAGTGCTGGGAGTTTTAGTTTTCAGATCATTCTGTGGCCTTTATGTCCTTTGTTCTGCTCTACACCCCCTCTATGCGATGTGTTTAACTCATTCACCACCAGAGAGGTATCCACTGCAGCCCACTGGCACTTTAAGAGTTACTTAAAGGAGACATGACACATTTTGAATGCCAAAGGCCAATTCCCAGCCTAGTGGTCCGAGCCATGACTGCGCATAAAGAGGGTCTTTTATCAGCTCCATGATGGTCTTTAATCCCTGTAAGTATAGGCACACATGGCAGCCATTTCCATACGTTTAGCATATATAAATATTCCTTAAAGGCTGCTTTTTTTTGCCCCATAGAGGCAGACGTTGCGCTGGGAACCCCGAGCCGTCACCCTGCCTCCAGCTGCCACTTGGCGCTCTCAATGCAGCTGGAATATCTTGAATTTTGTTCTTTTTTTCCCCTTAAAATGGACAGAGAGTGGGATTGTTCGGCCCCCGGCCCCCGGCCGCACACACGAGGGTCTGTCTGTCGAGCTCACGGAGTGAAATATTAATGAAAAGTATTAATAGCTGCCATTCCTGACACTCGGTGAGTTATGGCGGCCGGGGATATAAAGCCGCATTATGCGCCACAGACCTTAGAGCTCTGAGACAAAGTCTGCGCCTTACAGCTCCCGAGTGGCAACCTTTCTGGAGCTTTCCCTTCCAAGTAGCCCAGGAGCCGCAGAACGCCCGACGTGTCCAGTGGCTGAGACCCCAGAATCCCCCTCTATACCGAGCGGGCAGCGGACACTGAAGCCATTCTCCCAGTCTTTCCTGCAGAAAGGGTTAAACCATTAGTCCTGGTGTCACCGGGCCGGCTCCGCGGGTTCTGGGCTTCATATATTCTGAACTCTTTAATTTATTCAAAGCCATTAAAGCCATTTCTACAAAAACCTTATTGAAAAGTCAAAGAACGGACCAAATTGTCAGAGCAAATCCCATCACTCATTGAATTACTGGGCGAGGGGTATAAATTCAGGGCAAGGGGTATAAATTCATGGCGAGGGTTATAATTACAGGGCGAGGGGTATAAATTCAGGGCGAGGGGTATAATTACAGGGCGAGGGGTATAAATTCAGGACGAGGGGTATAAATTCAGGGCGAGGGGTATAATTACAGGGCGAGGGGTATAATTGCAGGGCGAGGGGTATAAATTCAGGGCGAGGGGTATAAATTCAGGGCGAGGGGTATAATTACAGGGCGAGGGGTATAATTGCAGGTATAAATTCGGAGCAAGGGGTTTAAGCCGCCTTTTCTAGATTCACCCCGTTCCTCATGAGGAAGACGCCCAATATTTATAATACAAGCCGAGCGATTATGCGCAGTCAGGGACCCGAGAGCCTTTCCCTCAGTACGGATCTCGAAGAGTTAAAGATTATTCCTATAATAGGGAAATGATTGCTTTTCATCCAATTAAAATTCCCTTTTCCCCCCCGGATATTCCGGCGTCACGGGCGTTTACATGAAAGGAGTCGGAATAAAAATATTGACATCGCTTTAATTAAGAGTCTGGATTTGCCCTGCGGGGCAGTTCCCTCCACGTCCAGGTACCGGACTACCGGAGAAGGGCACTTTGATCGTCGTTTGCGTCTCGCTTTATTTGACCCAAATTGATTTTTCCAGATTTGGGGAATATTGTGATCTGGAAAACAGGCGAAAAAACAGATTTCTTTCCAAAGGGAGATTCCCCAGAAACAAACGGACCTGCAGTCACTGCACACTGAAGGGTTAACTAAGCTTTCAGCCCATTAACTCTTAAAGGACTGCATGTGCCATCAGAAAGCATAATTGTGCATTTGGCAATTTGGTGCTGATAGATGAGGATGATGGGAGTTGCAGCTTTCGGCCGCTCGCTGAATGTGATGAGAGTTGTTGTTTCTAAGTGCGGAAAAATATCAAGAAAAAGCTCTGTGTTTCCATTCGTTTTCTGGAGCGTTTACACCTTGCCTGGATCCTTTCTTGATTGGTATAGGAGACCCCCATCTGTTCTATGCAGTGTGGACGCTCTGTTAGTTGCCACTTGGCTCGGTTCCTTCCTGGGCTGTGGCCGGCCCTGGGGTAGCACTACTGGGGCCAGATCACTGTCAGCATGGAGCACATGAATGGAACGTCCCGTATCAGCATCTCATTGGCACCACGGCGGGCAGCGTCCGGCCTCCATTCATTATTCCGCCTCGCCACAAGTCCTCTAGAGGCAGAGCGCCGGGGGTGACATCACCGGGGGGGGGCCTCACCGGGGTGACATCACGTCCCTATGCCCAGAATAGAGGACGCGGGGCTTAACGTTGGGGAGTTTGGCAAGGCCTGGGGCAGATACCCCCTTACCACAAGATAACCCCCCCCCCGGCAGGATACATTTTTCTCATATTGCTTCCTTTCCCCGCATCACAAGGGCATTTGAGGACTATTTCTCTGCTGCTATGGCAACAAATTATTTGTAACACGACTTAATCAGACAAAATGTGATGTTATTATATGCGAAACATACCTATTGCCACACAATGATTGACACGATTGTTTTGGGCACTGAAAGGCATCCCTAGCGGCACCCTGCGGGGTAAACAAGCCCTTTAATACCCCCACATCGGGATCTTTCAGCCACTGAATGAATGAGACAGACAGACAGACAGGAGGCAGATCTCATACATCAACAGAGACAGCAGAGCAAAGCGAGACGCGGAAACTCAAGACGCCTCCTTCCCTTACAAGCTGCCGGTAACGGCCCCGGCGCCCGGTAATCAGGGTATCGGGTGTCTTGGGTCTTATATCAGGAAGAAAAGAAGCTGAGCGCCTGAACTGCACCCGCTCAGCAGAACATGCGCAGACCCCGCACAGAAAGCCGGACCCCCAGACGCTTATAGTGGGGGCAGCTATCATGATGCCCGTGGGGGGCAGCATGGCCAGAGTGGGCCCAGACTCCCACGTAGGGCCAGGCTTTGGCGCCAAATTTGGTCGGTTGGGGGAAGGGTTTAGGGGGTAGTTATTTAAGGGGTTGTGACACGAGGCTGAGGGGCATTTTGTAGTCACATTACCCCGTGTTGTTTGCCCTCCCTGTTTATTGTGTTATGTTGGGGTATTTCTGCTGTCACAGCCGGGCGGTAGATTACCGGGGGGTGTGAATGCTCTGGGGGGCAGCGTTTTGGGGGTCCCGGTAGGTGGTGCCGGGAGCCTCACGTTTGGGCTTCTCGTCCGTCTCTGTTCCGCGTTCGCCTCGCAGGCTTTATGGGTTTTTGATAATTATTTACATTTCTTGATGTTATTTATTATATTTATGTTCGGTTTGGGGGTCTTTGCCCTGTTAGCGCAGCGAGGTGTCTGCCGTAAAGTGGTCGTCGCGGTGAGGTCTGGGAGCAGGGGGCGGGGCCTACGCATCATGTGATCACCATCATGGCGGTGTTTGCGGCGTTTGCACGAATCACCCTCCTCTCCCTAACCGTTCTCTCCTCTCACCGGCTCCGACGTGCAGCAGGAAGGATGCAGCCCAGGGGTCCTGACGAAGCCCCACTCTCTGCCAGGGCTGCCTCAGCGTTGTGGGAGTGGGCAGAAGCCTGTGTCCGTGCGTCCTGCCCGATGCCGCCCAGTGACACGTGGAGTGAAAAAGGGAATCTAGTGCAAAGTGTGAAAGGTGGTCTTATCACCATAGCAACCATTGGGATGGTCTAGCCAGGAAAACATTTCACTGGTTGCTATGGTAATAAGACCACTTCTTTCTATAAAAATATATTTATTAATAAGGAAGTTTCAGAAACTAAAGTGAGAAAAGTCCGATCCCTGTTACCCCCTGAGCTCTTACCCCCTGCACCCCACCAAGGCACCCCCAAAATACAGTGGTGCTACTAAGCACATGGTAGGGTGTTCAGCCCAGGGTATTTATTAGAGTCCGAAGTGGAATTCAGGGGCAGATAGAAGGGCAAATTCGTTTGGTGACTTATGGCGCGCGGACCCTTCGCCTGCATACTCGTCGTGGAAAATATCTCAGCCCCGCGGTTCAAGGTCGCGACAGTCTGCAGACGGCAGAGAAATCCCGGCGAATTGCGGGATGTCTGGTAATTATTTATCATTAACCCATTGTACAGCGCCATGGGGTATGACCGCGATATATATAATGATAACACACATTGTACAGCGCTGCGGAGTATGACGGCGATATATATAATAATAACACACATTGTACAGCGCTGCGGAGTATGACGGCGATATATAAATAATAACACATTGTACAGCGCTGCGGAGTATGACGGCGATATATAAATAATAACACATTGTACAGCGCTGCGGAGTATGACGGCGATATATATAATAATAACACACATTGTACAGCGCTGCGGAGTATGGCGGCGATATATAAATAATAATAACACATTGTACAGCGCTGCGGAGTATGACGGCGATATATAAATAATAATAACACATTGTACAGCGCTGCGGAGTATGACGGCGATATATAAATAATAATAACACACATTGTACAGCGCTGCGGAGTATGACGGCGATATATAAATAATAATAACACATTGTACAGCGCTGCGGAGTATGACGGCGATATATAAATAAGAAAAACACATTGTACAGCGCTGCGGAGTATGACGGCGATATATAAATAATAATAACACATTGTACAGCGCTGCGGAGTATGACGGTGCTATATAAATAATAATAACACACATTGTACAGCGCTGCGGAGTATGACGGCGATATATAAATAATAATAACACATTGTACAGCGCTGCAGAGTATGACGGCGATATATAAATAATAATAACACACATTGTACAGCGCTGCGGAGTATGGCTGCGATATATAAATAATAATAACACATTGTACAGCGCTGCGGAGTATGACGGCGATATGTAAATAATAATAACACATTGTACAGCGCTGCGGAGTATGACGGCGATATATAAATAATAATAACACATTGTACAGCGCTGCGGAGTATGACGGCGATATATAAATAATAATAATAACACACATTGTACAGCGCTGCGGAGTATGATGGCGATATATAAATAATAATAACACACATTGTACAGCGCTGCGGAGTATGACGGCGATATATAAATAATAATAACACATTGTACAGCGCTGCGGAGTATGACGGCGATATATAAATAATAATAACACACATTGTACAGCGCTGCGGAGTATGACGGCGATATATAAATAATAATAACACATTGTACAGCGCTGCGGAGTATGACGGCGATATATAAATAATAATAACACACATTGTACAGCGCTGCGGAGTATGACGGCGATATATAAATAATAATAACACACATTGTACAGCGCTGCGGAGTATGACGGCGATATATAAATAATAATAACACATTGTACAGCGCTGCGGAGTATGGCGGCGATATATAAATAATAATAACACATTGTACAGCGCTGCGGAGTATGACGGCGATATATAAATAATAATAACACATTGTACAGCGCTGCGGAGTATGACGGCGATATATAAATAATAATAATAACACACATTGTACAGCGCTGCGGAGTATGATGGCGATATATAAATAATAATAACACACATTGTACAGCGCTGCGGAGTATGACGGCGATATATAAATAATAATAACATATTGTACAGCGCTGCGGAGTATGACGGCGATATATAAATAAGAAAAACACATTGTACAGCGCTGCGGAGTATGACGGCGATATATAAATAATAATAACACACATTGTACAGCGCTGCGGAGTATGACGGCGATATATAAATAATAATAACACACATTGTACAGCGCTGCGGAGTATGACGGCGATATATAAATAATAATAACACACATTGTACAGCGCTGCGGAGTATGACGGCGATATATAAATAATAACACATTGTACAGCGCTGCGGAGTATGACGGCGATATTTGCCCATAAACACACATATACACATACACCGCGCTTACACCCCTTTCTCCCCATCTCTTTCCTCGTCACTCGCGTAGTGATTGGGGAGCGGTAAGCGAGGTATGAAGCGACCGACCCCGCACTCCCTAATGTTGAGCTGGTTAGAGGGAGATCGCGACCCCCCCCAGGTGCACCTGAGGTGAGGAACTAAGGGTTAACAGATATGACTTTAAATTTCATAATCTCACTTTTACATCTGAGAGAGTGGTAAATGTGAGGATGTGACCAGACGGGGGCCGCTGGGGGCCGATCTGCCGGCAGGGTCTGGGTTTCTATGATATAAGTGAAGTTCGGTGACCGCAGCGCCTGGAGCTGGATTCCGGGTGGATCGGGTTTGGAGATAATTCTCATGCTCTGGCCAACAGTAAATTGCCCCCGGGGGGAGGGGTGTCTTCTTTTGGCCCCAGCCAGGTTCAGGTGGTGCAGCCTGGGGGTGTAATGATACCCCGTGTTGGAGCAATTGGACCCGGCGTTAGAGAGCGGAGTAATAAGGCTCGATGCTGACGCTCCATGTGGTCTCTCGACTTTCACTCGCAGAGTTAAAAACATCTGATGTTTTTGCTGCCCCCCCCTCGGGGGTTAAATTACTGTAATTATGGATTTCTATGAAAAAACAGAAGTGGCGTCACATCACTCACAGCCGGGCTCGGAGCGAAGCATCACATGTTGCTTCAGATGTTTCTGTCCCTAATATCTGTCTGGGGAGTAAAAGGGGAGAATTCACTAAATGAAGCCGAATCCCCGGGGAGGAAAAAGAACTTTGATTTCAAATTGGCGGTTACTGAATTTTATAGAATAAAAAAACATTAGAAACTGATATTGTCTGCAGACGCGGGGTAAATATAAATACCCCGAACCGGGGGAGAAAATGATCGGGTAATGCGGGCTCTCAAACCCTTTTACACTGACAGCGACATCCAACTATCATCACCCTCAGCAAGCGCGCTGAAACCAAACAACATCATATCTATACATTATACAGGGGGGCCGGTCACTGATTTATCTATACATTATACAGGGGCTGGGTCATTGATTTATCTATACATTATACAGGGGCCGGCTCGCTGATTTATCTATACATTATACAGGGGCCGGTCACTTATTTATCTATACATTATACAGGGGGCCGGTCACTGATTTATCTATACATTATACAGGGGCCGGCTCGCTGATTTATCTATACATTATACAGGGGGCCGGCTCACTGATTTATCTATACATTATACATGGGCCGGTCACTTATTTATCTATACATTATACCGGGGCCGGTCACTGATTTATCTATACATTATACAGGGGGCCGGTCACTGATTTATCTATACATTATACAGGGGCCGGTCACTGATTTATCTATACATTATACAGGGGGCCGGTCACTGATTTATCTATACATTATACAGGGGCTGGTCACTGACTTATCTATACATTATACAGGGGGCCGGTCACTGGTTTATCTATACATTATACAGGGGGCCGGCTCACTGATTTATCTATACATTATACAGGGGTCCGGTCACTGATTTATCTATACATTATATAGGGGGCCGGCTCGCTGATTTATCTATACATTATACAGGGGCCGGCTCACTGATTTATCCATACATTATACAGGGGGCCGGTCACTGATTTATCCATACATTATACAGGGGGCCGGTCACTGATTTATCCATACATTATACAGGGGGCCGGCTCACTGATTTATCTATACATTATACAGGGGCCGGTCACTTATTTATCTATACATTATACCGGGGCCGGTCACTGATTTATCTATACATTATACAGGGGGCCGGTCACTGATTTATCTATACATTATACAGGAGCCGGTCACTGATTTATCTATACATTATACAGGGGCCGGTCACTCATTTATCTATACATTATACAGGGGCCGGTCACTGATTTATCTATACATTATACAGGGGCCGGTCACTGATTTATCTATACATTATACAGGGGCATCTCGCTGATTTATCTATACATTATACAGGGTGCCGGTCACTGATTTATCTATACATTATACAGGGGCTGGTCACTGACTTATCTATACATTATACAGGGGCCTCTCGCTGATTTATCTATACATTATACAGGGGGCCGGTCACTGGTTTATCTATATATTATACAGGGTGCCGGTCACTGATTTATCTATACATTATACAGGGGGCCGGTCACTGATTTATCTATACATTATACAGGGGGCCGGTCACTGATTTATCTATACATTATACAGGGGCCGGTCACTGATTTATCTATACATTATACAGGGGCCGGTCACTGATTTATCTATACATTATACAGGGGCCTCTCGCTGATTTATCTATACATTATACAGGGGGCCGGTCACTGGTTTATCTATACATTATACAGGGGCATCTCGCTGATTTATCTATAGATTATACAGGGGGCCGGTCACTGATTTATCTATACATTATACAGGGGGCCGGTCACTGATTTATCTATACATTATACAGGGGCCGGTCACTGATTTATCTATACATTATACAGGGGCCGGTCACTGATTTATCTATACATTATACAGGGGCCGGTCACTGATTTATCTATACATTATACAGGGGGCCGGCTCAGCCTTTTCTGCCTTTCACGTGGAATTCATAAAGATTAAAGATTTGCTGATCCTCAAAAGCCGGATGTCTCTAACAGACAGATTATGTTCTTGGATGGATGGATGGATGGGGGGCTGAGGCCAGACCGCAGGGGCACTCCTTTGGGGCCGATTGGTTGGGCCGCGTTAAGGTCATAAAGCAGAACTGGGCAGTGTGTTCTCAAGATCGTCTCCACGTGGTCTCCATACGTGAAGCGCTCGTCTCCGACGCACTCTCATAACATGAAATCCACGCACTCTCTAAAATCACCCCGTAAAGAGACTGCGTGTGAGACCGTCCCCAACAGCCACCAATCCCTATCATTTCTGGCCAGCTGTTGGAGACTGCGACTCCCATCATGCTGGAGCTGAGCGTCACTGCCTCGCTTCCCGGGTCGCAGGATGTGATGTAAGATCAATGGGGTCCCCAGGAAACCCCCCAAGCTGTTTCTTCAGCCCAGCACTCTCGTGACCACGTCGTGACATGTCACACGCTAGAGGTGTCGGTTTCTCGGCGCCTTGGAGAGATCCCGTTAACAGACTGTCATCGGCTCCCTGGCCCCGGCGGTGACATCAGCCGCAGGAATAAAGGAGAGAAGCCACTCGGCGTCATCGGCCCGTTAACGGACGTCTCTGTGCAGAGAGAAGCTGCTGAAAGGTCCCGTCGGGGGCCAGCTGACCGTCCTCTCATTCACTTGTCAGGGTCCTCGCCACCCCCCCTCCCCCCGCCGCCTGTGCCCTTGAAGGTGGGTGGTATGGGGTGTTCTCAATGGTGAGAAACCGGGGTGGAAAAATTATACTCCTGCTCTTACTAATGCCGCTTTTACAGAGGGGCATTTACCCCTAAACAGAGGCTAGAGGGCAGATCACTAACACGGTGCCTTAAGCCCCAGCCAGATAAAGGGTTAACCTCCATATGATGCAGTAAAAACCCCCGTGTGCCGGCCCGGGGCCCCTGGGCTCTTCCTGTATCATGATTTTATTACTATTAAAAATAATAACGTCTGGGGTTCGAAAAGCCGAATGGGGCGGATTTTGCAGAGCAGTAAAGGGCCGGCCACGGACAGGGGGAGCCGATTTCTCGTTATCAGTCACTATGTCTGTTATATATGTTTATTATTACACAGTCTGGGTCAGGGATACGGAGCGACGCGTCACGTAGTTACTCTGAGCCACCGACAGCAGAATAAACAGGTATAGATGCCAAGTGTCTGGATGTAGATGAGGCAGTCCTGTCTGCTAGAGCTGTTTTGCCAGCTGTACATGTTATATCTGTGCAGTGCCCAACATCACCGTACAGTAGTATTTGGCTACTACTACCCGTAACAAAATTCATACTACTAATAATATTAATAATAATAATACTATTACTAATAATAATAATAATACTACTAATAATAATATTAATACTACTAATAATAATAAAAAAACATTAACACTACAACTACTACCAATAATATTAATACTAATAATACTACTACTACTAATAATACTAATAATAAAAGTAAAAAAACATTAACACTACTACAACTAATAATAATAATATTAATACTAATAATAAAACGCATTAACACTACTACTAATAATAATAATACTAATAATAATGCTAATAATAATATTAATAATAATAATATGACTAATAATAAAAAAACACTTCTACTAACAATAATAATAACATTAACAATACTATTACTACTAATAATAGCATTAATACTACTAATGGTATTTATAACATTAATAATAATAATAATAATATTGGAAATGTGTATTTTTTTCCTGTCTTCTGATCCTTTTAGAAAATCTTTACCCGAATGCCGTACAAAGTTAAGAATGAAAAATTTCAGCAGATTATAGCAGATCCAGTAGAAATTTTACCAAAATGCCAGCCTTTTTGCCATTTCTGTGAATGTGAATCAAATAATAAGATGTATATTTTTTACAGAGAATTTATTGTGATTTCTTTGTCTCGATAAAATCTGTTTTTCCAGAAAACAATCAGAAAGATTCATTTTCTTCTCCTGTTTTAAATTATTAGGAAAAATATTAGAGGGGGAAACGGCCGGATGGCGGGGAATGCGGAAAAAAGCGGGGAGACGGGGCGGCCTTCGTCTAACGGGGAGAAGTCTAATGGAGGCCGAAGTCTTTCAGCTCAGGGATTTCCAGAAAGGAACCTCTGGGACTCGGCAGCTGAACCCGGCGGGAACCCGACAGCATTCGTACAACCCGCCGAGCAGCATCCGCCCCGCCGAGAGGCATCCGCCCCGCCAAGCAGCATCCACACAACCCGCCGAGCGGCATCCGCCCCGCCGAGCAGCATCCGCCCCGCCGAGAGGCATCCGCCCCGCCAAGCAGCATCCACACAACCCGCCGAGCGGCATCCGCCCCTCTGAGAAGCATCCACACAACCCGCCGAGCGGCATCCGCCCCGCCAAGCAGCATCCGCACAACCCGCCGAGAGGCATCCGCCTCTCGTGTTGAGCTGTTTTGCTCTGTACCTCGCAATTTAGTAAATACAGCCCAGAGTCTGTCCGGAGCAGACGCCGAGGGAGGGGGGTTCAGGTGAGACGATTCGCACCATAGACAGATTCTCGGGTTTCTGCCCCAGCGGCTTCTCTTCGCTGCCAAAAACATTCGCTTCCTTTAATATCCCTTAAATATCCACATTCTAGAGAGTTTGAGATAAAAATGATCAGCTTGGGGGAGAAGAGAGGAGAGAGAGTGACTGGGAGGAGAGAGGAGAGCGAGAGAATGGGGGAGAGAAGAGAGAGTGATGGGGAGGAGAGAGAGTGACGGGGAGGAGAGAGGAGAGCGAGAGAATGGGGGAGACATTTAAATACATAAAGGGGTTTAATAAAGGACAGGAGGGAATTTATTTCAAAGGAGAAAACACTAGAGGGTCAGAAACTGAGATGGAATGGGAGGAAGTTTTACTTTACTGGGAGGGTGGTGGATAAGTGGAACAGCCGCCCAACAGAGGTGAAAGCGGGTAATTCAGTGAGGGTATTAAACATGCATAGGATAGACATACAGCTCCTGAATCTAAGACGAGACCAACGACTGATTAAGGTTTGAGTCGTTACAGCAGGAGAAACGGGGGCCGCCGGGGGCCGATCTACCGGCAGGTTCCGGGTTTCTTTGTTATTATGAAGTTTAATAAAAAAGAAACACAATTCCTTTTTCGGTTGAATTCTTCCATTTTGTCGGCTTCTGTGAATATTTTAATAATAATAATAATAGTAATAATAATAATAATAATAGTAATAATAATAATAATAATAATAATAGTAATAATAATAATAATAATAATAGTAATAATAATAGTAATAATAATAATAGTAATAATAATAATAATAATAGTAATAATAATAATAATAATAGTAATAATAATAATAATAGTAATAATAATAGTAATAATAATAATAGTAATAATAATAATAATCATACAGCGTCAGGTCTCTTAAATATGCTCTTTTTTTGTAACTCATGAACGTGTTTTGAGTAAAACGCACGCGTCGGAGCGGATCGCTGCCAAGTCCCAAATGAGATCCGGTGGATTGCTGAGTTGCCATGGAGATCTGTATGAAATAAATGTATTAAAAAATGGCGGATTATATTTAGTTAAAACAAATCTGTTAAAAACATGAAACTTTTCAGTTATTAGAACACGGAGCGAGCGGTTATTGTGGGGCGGCTCGGCTTCTCCGGAGCTGTTCAGACACCTGCCATCTCCGCCGCCGTCTTCTCTGCCGTCTCCGCTGCCGCAGCGGGAAATTGCTTTGCGCTCCGTCCGACGCCCGCGTTCCGGGGTTATTTTTCAATTATATTTATCAAGAAACGAAACGCGAGATAAACCCAGAAACGATGCGCAGCTATTTCTGCCGGAGAGATTAACGTTTCTGTTAGTGAAAGAAACGCGTTTTATGGAATCGGCGGTGGTTTACTTTCGGTGAAAGCCGCGCGGATCCGGTATAAAAAGGCGCCAAATCCAACAGAAAACATCACGGGTTTCAGAAAAGCAGCTCCTTCCCGCTATAAAGACGCATGCGCGGCCGCTGCGAGGGAGATGTCGGGGAGAGAAGCCATTAATGGGTTAACCCCGCTATAAAGACGCATGCGCGGCCTCTGCGAGGGAGATGTCAGGGAGAGAGGCCATTAAACAGACCTAGAACCGGAGCCTGGGCCACGTTCCAGGCCATGCGCGGCTGTGCGTACCGACCGCCGGGGGCAGGAGGAGTAAATGGGGGGCCACTTGGGGCAGAAGGGTCTGGAGGGATAAATGCTCTTTGGTAAAAGGAACGCCAATCACTCTTCAGTGTCCCAAGAGCTTCTCCAGCAGCTGAGGCTCCTTTACCTCCGGACGCCACGCTGGCCCCTCAGCGTCGCCGGTATTCAGACCCAACGGGGTTTTCGGGGTTAAACGGTCGATTAAACCATTAAATGTTAAAATGAAGCAAATCAAACCGCTGACCTGTGGCCCCGATAACGCCGCGCACTTAACCCACCCCAGTTTATTGGGATTGTTTTGGGGGGGCGTGACTGGGGTATTTTGCCCCAAGACCCCCCCAGGTCGCAGGAGAGGTATTTGCTGCAGGAAACAGCAGCCATAAAACGGCCCGGCCCTAAACGGAGGCAAACGATTAACTCCAAGCGGCCACCTGTCAGAGCTTCAAACTCCTAGCCTTCGGAATCCCACCAGAACGGCGCTGAGTGGCCGCCACGCCACCACCGGATTCACTCAACTACCCCCCCCCCCCGCTAGGGCAGATAAAAGGGGCCAAATTCTGTGTTTGTAGGTCTATTCTCCGGGGCTCACAAGACGCCCCAAACACCTAGCATTGCCCAGTTCTGGGGGTAAAGGTGGTCCGGCTGACCCCCCCGGCCTGAATCCCCCTCCCCCACGCGATGAAACGATTCTCCGGGGATTCATTTATTTTTTTGGCTGTGATTTTCGCTCCTCCTCTTCTCCTCGCTGTCGGGGAGAATCGCGTCCGACGCGCTGACCCGGCGAGGGTTAATTAGCATCGCCTGCGGTCGGCTATTTGTGTAACGATCGGCGACCCGGCTCCGTGGATTCTATTACCGCGCTTTACACTAAACGGAACCGGCTTCTTATTTTCAGGATCCCTCGTGCGGCCCCCGCAGCCCCCGAGGCTCATTAGCCGGGGAGGCGTTGAACGAGTCCATAAGGTGATTCTTCGTAATGAAGGCTGCAAATTATCCGAAGATTAATAATAGAAACGAGGCTGCAACAAACAAGTCGCCGGCCCCCGGGGGCCGGAATCCCGGGAAGGAAAAGAGACTCCTGTGCCTCTCGCCGATTCACACTGATCCTCCCCGATTCGCTCCGATCCTCCCCGATTCTCACTGTTTCTCCCCGATTCGCACTGTTTCTCCCCAGTTCTCCCTGATTTACACCGATTCTCCCCGATTCGCACCGATTCTCCCCGATTCTCACTGTTTCTCCCCGATTCGCACTGTTTCTCCCCAGTTCTCCCTGATTTACACCGATTCTCCCCGATTCTCACTGTTTCTCCCCGATTCGCACTGTTTCTCCCCAGTTCTCCCTGATTTACACCGATTCTCCCCGATTCGCACCGATTCTCCCCGATTCTCACTGTTTCTCCCCGATTCGCACTGTTTCTCCCCAATTCTCCCTGATTTACACCGATTCTCTGCGATTTGCATTGATTCTCCACGATTCTCCCCAAATCGCACCGATTCGCAGGACTCTTTAGGACTTTCTTCGCTTTTTTGGTGGCGGCAACGATCCGGGGATAAAATGTATGGCGCACACGGATCCATCACGTGTTTAATGGCTTTTAAATGTATATACACACAGTATGGGGGCCGCCTGCATTATGATTATTATGGATTATGGCGCCGTCACAGTCCGGGGCGGCGCTCGTTTCTTCGCTACTTGTTTCCGTTTTATTTACCTGGCCTAATGAAAAAAAAAGCTTTGTGCGAAACGAACACGAAAACAAAAGGGTAGCATCTGGCGCCGAGCGGCCCCCGGGAGCCCGGTCCCACCATGTGCTCCTCACCTAAATACACATATTTACCGAGCGTTTACCTGTAATTAGCGTGTTATGCTGCCTGGCAACCGGGTGCCACCGCCAACCCCCCCCTTAACCCATTCATGCCCAGACTGTTGGTTTGAGGAATCAGACTGTGGATTAAGGGTTAAGAGGAGAAAGTTTTGGGTTTGCGTGTGGATTGCGTGTGGATCACGTGTGGATTGCATGTGGATCGTGCAGGGTGAGGACCTGAAAATACTTTTCGTTTTGTTTAATTGGCGCAGGGCTGAGCCCGAATCTGATCATGTGACCCCCTCCCGCTTCTAGGAGATTTCAACGGCTTCTCTCAGCGTGCGGGGGGGGGTTGGTTGGTAAAAACGTATCATTTTATTAAATCCCATAGATATGTGTTTATTAACCCATTGTGGGAAGGCTTGATGAGAGCGTCCCTTCGGCTTCTCCGTGTCACCAAGTCTGAAAAGGTTTTCATCAGTTCCATTTCTGTCTCAAATTGCGACTTTTTTACCCAACGCAGCTGATAAGGACGTGGATCGAGGCGGCGAGACTCCGGCAGTCAGAACGCTGGGCATGCAAAGAGTGCGGCAGAAATACAAAGTAAACCGATCACCTGAAGTCAACCAGGGATGTATGTTCTGTGTTTTGTTTGGGGGTCGCATTTTAGCAGCCGGCTTTCATTCTGATCTCTAAAAACTAATTAGCCGGGTTTATTGGGGGCCGCAGAGCTGGGATTTGCCCCTCCTCGGGTAAATGAAGCTTCTGCCTTCCCAGTAATGACTTATCCCATTTAGTAGCGTTTTTTTCTCGCACCCCCCGCGTGTTTTTTTTACGTTTTTTATTCTCCGCGTCCTGTTTACGTCTCCCTCGTCTCGTTCCGATTCCTTTTTTTCCTTATAATTGGATCTTTTTGGTTTCTTCCGCGGAAAAATAAACAGGAAAATAAATACAGGAAGAAAACGTAGACAAATAACAGACGGGGACGGAGAAATCCGTCTTATCTTGTAGGATTTGATTTTTTTAAAATGTTTTTGTTGAGAATGCGGTTTAACCCCCGGCGTCCCGGGATTTTGCGTGATGCACTGTCGAGCGGCGCTCCGCGCCCCCCTCCGGGACTCGAGGGGTTAAAGCTGCCTCTCGCTGGCGGCGCCGGCCTCAGAACTTCACAGCTTTTTTTCTCGTCATTTTCTTGGGGGTATGCAGAGAGATGGCGGGATGCGAGGCGGGGGCCGCGGAGCGGGAGGCATGTACTGACAGAAGTCCTCCGGAATAAAGCTCATTACAATATGGAGGCTGCGGCTCCCGGCAGACAAGGTGTGAGATCCTAATCACATTTTCACACCGCGCCCTCGGCTGCATCGTAACCTCTCCTCTCTCCAGATACCAATTAATCCGACGTCGGACACAGATTAGCTAATTAGCCGAGCAGGACTTCTCACCTTAAACGGGTCAATTCCCGGAGACCTCGTCTTCCAGCTCCAATTACTGACTGCGCAGACTGTAAGGGGTTAACGCGGACCGCGAGCCGTCAATCAACCGACGGATCAACAGTGTCATCGCGCCGCTTAACATAAAGGAGCAATGTTCCGGAGAGTTCTGACGACCCCGACACCTTATGTTTGTTCAATGACACATACGACGCGCAACATATATCGCTTTTATACATGCGGGGTTACGCCCCGACCAACGGGCCGACAGCGGCCTTCCTTCAGTGTTTATTAACAGCACCGTATAGCCGGATAAATACAGAAAAAGGACGCGAGGAAAGGGCAGCTCGAGGAGCTGAGGAGATCGCCGACAGCTTCAAGCGCCAGGATGTGGGAGGAGGAAAGGAAGTGAGTGGGTGGAGTCAGCGCGAGGAGGTCCCTGAGCCGGGTATAAAATGCGAAGGCTCCCGGGGAAGGCCTTTTCAGCTCTGGACGCGGCAGCCAAAGGAACCGCTTCCCTCCGTCTCCCCAGCCGGGCGGCCGGCTTTTCACCCCTTAATGTAGTTATTTGGCATTTTGGGTCGTCCGCGGGACGGCGACATATTTGTTTGCTTTGAATTTTGGGATCTTTCCCGGTTTCCTTTCCGACCCACCTGCTTGTGTAGAATAGGCGGCTTGTGGCCAACGTCGGCTCGGGGTTTGAATTCAAACTGAGATCCGGGAATATGTTTTCCATGCAAGCGCTGCAGCACAGAATAGACTACGTGTCGCAGTCATACACAATAATAGTGCGCCGGGGATAGATAGATAGATAGATAGATGGATAGATAGATAGATAGATAGATAGATAGATAGATAGATAGATAGATAGATAGATAGATAGATGGATAGATAGATAGATAGATAGATAGATATATAGATAGATAGATAGATAGATAGATAGATAGATAGATAGATAGATAGATAGATAGATAGATAGATAGATAGATGGATGGATGGATGGATGGATGGATGGATAGATAGATAGACGGATAGATAGATAGATAGATAGATAGATAGATAGATAATAGATAGATAGATAGATAGATAGATGATAGATAGATAGATAGATAGATAGATAGATAGATAGATAGATAGATAATAGATAGATAGATAGATAGATAGATAGATAGATGGATGGATAGATGGATGGATGGATAGATAGATGGATAGATGGATGGATGGATAGATAGATAGATAGATGGATGGATAGATGGATGGATGGATAGATAGATGGATGGATAGATAAAACAGATTCTTGCTCAGCCAATAAGATGAGACGATCCCTAGATCTTTTCTCCCATTGGCTGGGATTGGTTCTGTTGACACTCCCTTCGGTTTAGGCTGAAATGTTGGATTCTCGTGCATTCTATGCTATTATTTTTTCATAATTATGTTCTATTTACCTGCAATTTTGTCTAAAATCATGAAGGTTTGAAATCTCCCCAAATCTGTGGCTCGTAAAGGCCCTTTTCTTCTCTAGATTTTTAGTGAACGGGAGCCTGAAGCCCGCGGGCTCCTGATAACAAATCACATGTGTGGGTTCAGCGTCAGGGATATCACAAAAACGCAACTATTTTGGCTAAACAGCTTTTTGTGCTCTTTTTAACCAATAACTTCATCTTTCCGCTGATATCTGCCCCAGCAGATCCGCGCCATCAGGGTGATTCTTGAAACGAACGCATTGAGACCCCTTTTGTGTCCCATCGAGGGGTGCAATGCGATGCTTTAACTCCTGGAACAGAAAGGGTTAACCCGCTCCATCTGACTCATTGGAGCACAATTCGGAGTTAATTACGTTAATCTCTGATTCATTCTCGTGAGAGCTTTCTCCAGAATTCCCAACCTGTCCAAGCCGAGCCCTCGAGGGACTCCCCGTTCTACACCTCATCGGCTGCTTCTAAAAAGTTAATTGGGTCATTACCTTAAATTACAGAAAAAAGCTCTTACAAGGTAACAGAAAACCCAATCCCCAGGTAAGCATCTGCTTATTAATACCTTTTACTGTTATTATTCTTATTTACAGAGAAAATAATATCACGGTTATATACAACGGGCGAAGCCAGCCCCGAACTCCCGACATTCTTCGTGCGTTTAAAAAATCCAGTGCGGGGTCGAGTCGCTCAGCCCCAACTGATACATATTTTAGTCATTTCACATCTCCGTTCTTCACCAATTCCAATAAGATTCTCTCGTACGCAGCGGAATCATTGTTTGGTTCATCCATACAGCTCACAAATAGTTAAAAAAACCTCACCAATAATAAGAAAATAATAACAATTCATTGTACTGAAAATAATAATAATTCTAATACTACAAATAGAATAATATTAATATTAATTAAATAATAATATACTCATAATAATCATCATAATAATAATTCTAATAATACAAATAAAATAACAATACCAAAAATATTAATATATTATAAATGATAATACTAATAATAATATAAAAATATGAACACATTCTAAATGATAATAATAATAATAATACAATATAAAAATATGAATACATTCTAAATAATAATAACAATAATAATAATAATACAATGTATAAATATGACTACATTATAAATAATAATAATAATTAATAATAATAATATAAAAAATCTGAATACATTATAAATAATAATAACATTTGAAACACCGGGAGATGACGCAGCGGTCCCGCCATTAAATAATGATCGTCGTATTTGGTGCAACACGCGGGAAGGATTTGAAGCAGCTGCTCCAGAAAGCGCTGACATTTTACGGGACTTATTACCAGTCCATCAAATTAGCAAAATAGCTCTAAATGCAGTTCCCTCGAGTGCCAAATCTGTTTTTCTTATAAATATTGGCCGATTCCCCCCATGCATTAATGAAGGTGGATCCGAGCCAAGGAAATATTCAAATCAAAGTGCGTCTCCTTTTCCATTTTCAGCAAATTAGGTGTTTTTTAACCCATAATCCCTGAATGCAGCTATAGCGGAGCGGAGCCCACCTGTCATTAGGTGGGTGTAACTGGAAATGAATGGTCGCCCCCATTACGAGCGCAAAATGAATATAATTAGAAAAAGGCTTTTGGTCTCTAATGTTTTATAACAAAGATAAGCGAAGCGAATGGATGGGGAATATTTTCATTGAAATACCTGTTATTACATTAATTTAGGAATATTTTCTGACCCCGACCTAAAAAGAAAGAGAGTCCCAGACGCTGAAGGTATCGCCGTCCGAACGACCAATAATGTGAAGCGATAATCGGCTTCTCGCCATTATGGATTAAATGGGATTTTCCCTAAAATAACGGCTTTTAAATGTTCTATTTATGGAGCCCAAATCTCTCCTCCCTGGGACCTGGCGGGTGGGGGGGGGGGTTGATTCTGGAAGGCACTTTAGTGGTGTGGTTACTTTCTGCATGGGGTGTAATTCATGAGCACCAGGTGGCGGGGGCACCTGAAATGAAGTCACCCCCATTACAGACTATTGCAGCTCGGGTATCATTCGCCCTGAAGAGTCATCACTCGATGAAACGCGTTGTCCTGAGTGACATGCGCGACAAAGACAGTCAACTCGACAGCCAATCGCTCATCACATCGAGAGCCAAGACGAGAACATTCAGCGGGATTTACTTCTAAGGAATGTACGGAGGAGACGCCCCGCCAGGAGCAGCAGATACCCCACCTGGGGACACCCCCGGTCGCATTCAGCCTAATGATTGGCCGTCAAATTAGGAGAAATCGGCAGAAATAATTATTTTAGCCTTTTAACCAAAACACCAGATCCAGGAATTTCATATAAAATATTTTTTTCTTTCTGGTTGATTCTCAAAGAAAAATCTGAATATCTCATAAAACTGATCGTATTATCTGCCCCCGGCATCAGCTCATCGGACCCCCCATCAGCTCAGATATCTGCGGCCGTCTAATAAAGTTTTCTCATTTTATGGAACATAAGTACAAATAACGATAAAGATAAGGAATAGACCTCAAATAGACTTATTTATTAAGAAAATATACAAAAATAACTCAATGTATCGCCTACTCATTTCATTATTATTATTTATTATTATTATTATCACTCTATTATCTATCATTCATTATTCGGATTCATCTATTTATTAATCCATTTATCATCTATTATATTTTTTATTTTACAATGAATATTTTGAGTGTTAATATTTTTTACCAAAAAGTACAATTTCTTTAGCACCGCGTTTAATGGGCCGCCATGTTAAAATATTCTAATTTTAGCCGGAAAATATGTAAAAAGTACAAAATAAGAAATAAATAAAAATATAAAATAATCCCCTTTATTCGAACCAAAGTTTCTGTCTGGGTTCTGGCTGAGGGGCTCTATTAAGGGGGCTTTTAACACCCTGCGTCTATCGTAAGGTGTCGGGAGGGTAATTGCACCTCGTGCCCCCGCGGGAGCCGCCAGATGCATTTAGTCTAATCCGTGGTCTATTATTCTGTTATTTAGAAGTGAAATGTTAGAAACGGCCGCTTCCCACGTGAGCACAGAGGGCCAAATACACAGATATTACCTACCCACGGGGCCGCCTGCGGGGCCGCATTGCATTATCTCATATTTCACATAAATGGGTAACTCTCTTCCTGTGGTTTCTGTAGAAAGGAGAGAGACGTGTCACACGCACCATAATGTTTTAGTGATTGTTTTTTCATGCTATCTGTGCTTCCAACTTGGCACCGATGGGGTTAAAGGAGCAGCCGTACCTATTATTTTAAGCTCCTGTTCTGAACCCCCTTCACCGGCTGCTCCCAGGAGATCTTTCTGGTCATTCCTTTTTTCTCTTTGTACTAATCAGACATTATCTCACGCTATTCACTCAATCTTTTCATTCCTTCACTTCCACTATTTATTCCCTCACTCCGTCTATTCATTCACTTGCTCCCACTATTCACTCCCTCATTCCGGTTATTAATTCCCTTGCTCACACTATTCATTCCCTCGCTCACGCTAGTTATTTGCTCTCCCATATTGGAGTCAATTCCAGGCCTCGCAGGAATGTTTGCCAATATTCAGTTTGTGTTTTACCGATGAAGCACCAGAAATCTGCCTGGTGTGGTCGTGACACTTGTTATTGTCCATAAATTTCTGTAATTTAAGCGTCTGAATGCGGGGACCCCCCAAATCCTCCAATCACTTCGCTATGAAATGATAATGACACGTTCCCTGCATCTCACTGGCCGGTGCAAATAATTACCCCCCTGGATTTTTATCTGGACTAATGCACCATATTTTGGGGTAATTCCGACGGATATTTCATCTTATAGAAAAGATTTTGACTTTGTGGCTCTTGACCCGAGTTGATCTCCTGAAGTTACTTTATTGCTGCAGATACCTGCGCGACGCGGTCTCCATACTGACGCTTTCCATTTTTAACACCCAACATTATTACCCCGAGTGACAAGGTGCTGGAAATGAGCTAATTGCCCTCCACCCAATTTAAACTGACACCGAGCGCGCTATTAATGGAGCTTTTGTTCGTATTATTGTTCTTGGCGTCCAGTTCTGTGGCACCAACGCGTTCCGCTGAATTCACTGAACGCCGTGTTCTCAGCAGAGGAAACCGACGCTGAGTGCTATGAGAGCTCGGCCTGCAGGCTTACAATCTACAGGGGAATGGGTCACGGCAGACACAAGCTACAGACGGGGTAGAGAGACCTGGGGGTAGTTTTCATGTTACCCTCATATTATTTTCTTACCAGTTTAGTATCTGCCCCAAACCTGAGAGCCAGAGCTAATCCTCATAGTAATAACATGTATGTGCGTGTCGCTGGGATTGATAGTAATAACATGTATGTGTGTGTAGCTGGGATTGATAGCAATAACATGTATGTGTGTGTAGCTGGGATTGATAGTAATAACATGTATGTGTGTGTAGCTGGGATTGATAGCAATAACATGTATGTGTGTGTAGCTGGGATTGATAGTAATAACATGTATGTGTGTGTAGCTGGGATTGATAGTAATAACATGTATGTGCGTGTAGCTGGGATTGATAGTAATAACATGTATGTGCGTGTCGCTGGGATTGATAGTAATAACATGTATGTGCGTGTCGCTGGGATTGATAGTAATAACATGTATGTGCGTGTAGCTGGGATTGATAGTAATAACATGAATGTACGTGTAGCTGGGACTGTTGGTCTGGGTTCAGTGTTGCATGCATGTAGCGGTACTGGGGCTCACAGGGTGACCCTCACATTGCAGTGTAGAATACATTTAACCCCTTCGCGTGCCGAGACGCGTAGGTAACATGGACCACAAGAGATGCTTCTGAAGCTCCCGTCAGAGGAGAGACAGCTTCCTTTTAACAAGATGTCAAGTGATAACGTTAATGCCCGGGGGCCGCGGGGGCCAGGCGATAATTACTCAGACAGAGGTCAGGGCTATTAAAGGAACATGTCAAGTAATGGCTTAGAGATCTCCCAGAACGTCAGAGTAAAAAAGCATCAGGCATGTACAGCGAGGAGCAGCAGTGCATGTGCGATCAGTGACCAGCGTCCCACGTACGAGAGCAAGGGGAAGCAGTGCATGCGCGATCAGTGACCAGCGTGTACAACTAAAACGAGGGGCAGCAGTGCATGCACGATCAGTCACCAGTGTGCCGTGTACAATGAGGGGCAGCAGTGCATGCGCAATCAGTGACCAGCGTGTACAACGAGAGCGAGGGGCAGCAGTGCATGCGCGATCAGTGACGAGCATGCTGCGTACGAGAGCGAGGGGCAGCAGTGACGAGCGACAGACCCCCTTCTGCTTTTATTAGCATTTAATGAATATCCGGAAAGGGAAACAAACCAAAAAATTTCTCCTGCATCGTTTTTTGTCGTTTTCACCGTTTTTGTGCAGAGAAGTCAGTGGAAAAAACATAATTTTCACTTTCTTAACCCTCAGCAAGCTGTCAAAACACATTCAGGATACAGTAATATTACCACCTGTGTTCTAGATGGCCTGTTGGAACGTGTTCTGGATACACATAAATATAGATATTATGTAGATACATAGTAACAGTCTGTTGGAACATGTTCTAGATTCGCAGTATTATAGATATTATGTAGATACATAGTAACAGTCTGTTGGAACGTGTTCTAGATTCGCAGTATTATAGATATTATGTAGATACATAGTAACAGTCTGTTGGAACGTGTTCTAGATACACAGTATTATGGATATTATGTAGATACATAGTAACAGTCTGCTGGAACGTGTTCTAGATTCACAGTATTATAGATATTATGTAGCTACATAGTAACAGTCTGCTGGAACGTGTTCTAGATACACAGTATTATAGATATTATATAGATACATATTAAGCTCCTGTTGGAACGTGTTCTAGATACACAGTATTATTGATATTATGTAGATACATATTACGCGCCTGTTGGAATGTGTTCTAGGTACACTGAATTATTGATATTATGTTGATACATAGTAACGGCCTGTTGGAACGTGTTCTAGATACACAGTATTATAGATATGTAGATACATAGTAACAGTCTGTTGGAACGTGTTCTAGATACACAGTATTATAGATATTATGTAGATACATAGTAACAGTCTGTTGGAACGTGTTCTAGATTCGCAGTATTATAGATATTATGTAGATACATAGTAACAGTCTGCTGGAACGTGTTCTAGATACACAGTATTATAGATATTATGTAGATACATAGTAACAGTCTGCTGGAACGTGTTCTAGATTCACAGTATTATAGATATTATGTAGCTACATAGTAACAGTCTGCTGGAACGTGTTCTAGATACACAGTATTATAGATATTATATAGATACATATTAAGCTCCTGTTGGAACGTGTTCTAGATACACAGTATTATTGATATTATGTAGATACATATTACGCGCCTGTTGGAATGTGTTCTAGGTACACTGAATTATTGATATTATGTTGATACATAGTAACGGCCTGTTGGAACGTGTTCTAGATACACAGTATTATAGATATGTAGATACATAGTAACAGTCTGTTGGAACGTGTTCTAGATACACAGTATTATAGATATTATGTAGATACATAGTAACAGTCTGTTGGAACGTGTTCTAGATTCGCAGTATTATAGATATTATGTAGATACATAGTAACAGTCTGCTGGAACGTGTTCTAGATACACAGTATTATAGATATTATGTAGATACATAGTAACAGTCTGTTGGAACGTGTTCTAGATACACAGTATTATAGATATTATGTAGATACATAGTAACAGTCTGCTGGAACGTGTTCTAGATTCACAGTATTATAGATATTATGTAGCTACATAGTAACAGTCTGTTGGAACGTGTTCTAGATTCACAGTATTATAGATATTATGTAGCTACATAGTAACAGTCTGCTGGAACGTGTTCTAGATACACAGTATTATTGATAGTATGTAGATACATATTACGCTCCTGTTGGAATGTGTTCTAGGTACACTGAATTATTGATATTATGTAGATACATATTACGCTCCTGTTGGAATGTGTTCTAGGTACACTGAATTATTGATATTATGTAGATACATAGTAACGGCCTGTTGGAACGTGTTCTAGATACACAGTATTATAGATATTATGTAGATACATAGTAACGGTGTGTTGGAACGTGTTCTAGATACACAGTATTATAGATATTATGAAGATACATAGTAACAATCTGTTGGAACGTGTTCTAGATACACAGTATTATATATATTATGTAGATACATAGTAACAGTGTGTTGGAACGTGTTCTAGATACACAGTATTATAGATATTATGAAGATACATAGTAACAATCTGTTGGAACGTGTTCTAGATACACAGTATTATATATATTATGTAGATACATAGTAACAGTGTGTTGGAACGTGTTCTAGATACACAGTATTATAGATATTATGAAGATACATAGTAACAATCTGTTGGAACGTGTTCTAGATACACTGTATCCCTCTCCCATTAGAACCCGCTCTGGATACAGAAGCTTGTTGCAGGACGTGTTCCATCTGTCTGCTTCACATGTCCCGGCAGAAGCGTTTACAGATCGTATAGAGTAAAGACCCGGCTTACATGTACATTTTGCCAACATATTTTCCCAAATTGTTTCCAGACTTCTCATTTTGTTTTGTCTGCGGACGCCGGTTCTATTTCGCGCGTTTGCCGGTTCCCCGCTTGGATCAGGTCATGATTTTTTCACCTCTGTTTTATTCATCTTTATGAATCTGTCTTTATTTAATTAGAGCACACGCACATACGTGTTTCACACACACGTGGCGAGGCAGGAACATGCCATTTCTCATGGATCTCTGGGAACACAACCCGTTCCGCAGCACAGGGGGTCCGACGCCGCGGCTCATTGACTGGATGGAGTTGGGGTTCTTCACCCCATCACAGAGGCTTTAGAACCTCAGAGCTTCTCCTGAACGATGTCAGGAACATGTAGCGTTCACTTAGCACCAAGATAACGGAGAACATACGAGGGCTGGTCAGGGGGCCGGGGGGGGCATCTAAAACAAAAGTACAGAAATAATCCCCTTCTGCAGACCAGCAGGTACAATATCAAATGCGGCCCCAGGGCCGGCCCTCATGCCCAGTACCGGCTTCTCCACGTCCGTAACGATAACTTCCTGGTCATTCCGAAATTATTCAAGCAGCAGTATCCTCTGTGTTAATGAGGGAGCCTTAAATCCGGGTTCACGGATCTTTCCGGAGTTCTTGCTCGCAGCGACGCCGGTCGTGAGAGTCTAAGAGGGGGCGCCGATTATAAAGGAAGCTGCGCCGGGGGAGGGTGTGCCTGGGTGCCCCCCGCAATACACGGATTCCCCTTCCTCTGGCACTCGAAGCGTTAAATGGCTGGCGTGCCAGAGTCGGAATTGGCAGATCCTAAATCCCCCTCTGAATCGCCCCGCTCCGCAGATACGAGCCAGCCGGCCTTATCATATATCCACATGCGCAACGCGCCAAACTGATTTCCCTTCCTTTGTCTTTTGATGTGCGAGAGGCTCGCGTTTTTTCTTCCTTTTTTCTTGAAGGATCAGTTTAAGTCGCTCCAAACACCGACTTAAAGTGAAAAAAAGATGAAAAAAACATAAACGGGGAAAAAACTTTTAGTAATGAGATTGAAACGTACAAAACACAGAAGCAAATGTGTCTTTAATACATCGTTACGGCCCTTTATGGGGCTGGAAAGGACTCGGCAGACCCCATTCTGGCTGCACTTCAGAGCGGAGGGGATTGCCGGCCGCCGCCGCCGAGCGCCTTTCGCCAGCACGCTGGTATTGCAGGAATTTTTTAATTTCCTGTAACGTGGGGATCGCTGAGCAGCCGGCTGGAGGGTCCGCTCCGGTGCCTTACGGGGCCCTCTCCCCCCCGTGCACAGAAAAGCCACGCGGGCTGCGGGTTCCGGGCGCGTTACCTTCAGATGGAAACGGAAACATGCGCGGAAGTCAGATAGGGACACGGATCGGGAATATATTTCCCTCCCGGCGCCTCCTCGCGGCTCCGCTCCTCCGCTTATTCGGGTTTTCTTAAATGTCAAAAAAACATTAAAAAATCTGCTAACATTTAAAAAAAATGATGCCGCCTTCAGAGAACAGGGATTCAATATATTAATAATATTAATAAAATTATTACTAATAATACTACTTCTACTAATACATTTATACTACTACTAAAAATAATAATAATACTAATAATAACATTAATACTACTACTAATAAAACAAATAATACTACTTCTATGAATACATTTATACTACTACTACTAATAATCATAATAATAATAATACTAATAACATTAATACTACAAATATTAACATTAATGCTACTACTACTACTACTAATATTTCTACTGATACATTTACACTAATAACACTACTACTACTACTAAAAATAATAATAATACTAATAACAGTAATACTACTAATAATAATAACAACATTAATGCTACTACTACTACTACTCATAATAATATTAATGCTACTACTATTAATAATTACAATACTATTAATAAGTAATAATTTGAATATGAAAAAATGCTACTACTAATATTAACACTACTGCTACTAGTATTAATAATAATGCTAATAATAAATTATCATTATTTTAATATTAAAAATATGAATAATAAAATTAATAATAATAATACCAATAATAATAAATAATAGTTAATAATTAATAATATCTCCACTGCCGATGTGCTTTCTGGTGGCATTTGATTGGACCATTCTGTTGGTTGCTATGGTGACTGCTTTTGTAACTTTGCACCACAGCCATTTTTTTTCTACATAATCCCCATAACTTTTTAAAATAAAGTGATCAGGACGAGGAGGCCAGGTGCATGCTGGGAAATCGCATGCGTTTAATAATTCATCCGCTGCCTCTGAGTATCGTCTGCAGATTGTGCTGCGGGAGGATTGTGTGTTCCTGCGCGACGCAGCCGCCACGTTCCTAACTGTTCCTAGAGGATCCCGAGCGGCTCTATTACCCTCCTATTTAGGATAAAGTGCGGTGTTTGGCTCCTGAGATTCCGCGTGTCACCGGCTGCGGCAGGCGTGCCGCTCGCTGACATCCGTGTAAAACATCCGAAGACGCAGAACCATAAAGTAACAAATATTCCAGTGGGGCAGTCACGGATGGGAGTAGTGAGAGTCCCCCCTGTATAATACATACGCTGTCATCTCCAAACGTGAGATCCGCGAGGGGTAACAGTGACCCCATCCCATCACCCCTTTATGCACCGTCCCCATAAAAACGCCATTCATTACTAACCGTAGATTGCAAGCTCTTCAGACAAAGACACAAATGGCCGTATTCAGCCGTCATGCAGCGCTGTGGAACATAAGATTAGACGTGACACGGGCGATAGCCGGGGGTCTTGGGCTTGACGGGGGGAAGAGGTTTGGAACTTTGTTAAATTTTTTAAAGCCCCCCCCCCCCCCCATTCGGCAAACGGAACTGCGCAGGATCCGAGCCAGAGCCGGGGTACATTTCTCACATACCAGCTGTGCCAATTTAGAATGTTTCTGCAATGCTTCGGAGAGAAAACATCTGCTAAGAATAAGAAAAATAATGAAATAGACGGAGAGGAGAGGGAAACGTCGGCGCGGGGGGCGGCCGGCACTCCCCGGGAACGAGCTTTTATTTCAAATGTTGGTAAAAGTTGGAGACTGAAGACAAAAAAACAAGAAAAAGGTGATGATTCCTTTTCTAATGAAAGCAGAGAGCAGGGGCCGGTGGATTTTAGAGAGCCCCCATTTATACGCTGCCTCCTCCAATACACAAAAATATGATATGAATGAGGGCCCCATGAGTGGTGGGGGAGGTGCTTGGGGCCACAATGTGATGAGGACCCTGGGAGATATGACATCATCATAACTGACAACCTCATTTACTACATTGTGACAAAGAAACCGATGGCAGATCTGTGACATCATTTCCCACAGAACAGGGTCACACCGGGTACAAAATGTTATATGTCTGGAGGTGTTGGGGCAACCCCTATCACTCTAGTCTCTAGGAGGTCGCAAGGTTTGCAGGGTATGAGGGTATCACATGGTTCTACAGCCCTAAAAGCCCTGATAATGGACCAATGGGGAAGGGGATATGACCGGGGCCTATCCAGAAACGCTTTGTGTCCTTGTCGTTCATTGGCCACGTTTACAGCTCTGGATCAGGTGGGAATATAAACTGAGGCCCTGCTTCCTCACTTCCTTTCCAGCCCGGATGAGGCAGGAAGAAGATCTGGAACTTTCTTTCTTATTATTTGGTATCAGGCCTGATCCTGAGAAGCTTCTGGAGCGGCTCCTGAAACCTGAGGACTTCCTGTCAGAAGTGAGGAGAGTGCGTGGCACGGACCGTCACTCTCACATTAACGTCCTGATCCAGGGCTGCAGGCGCTGCCGGGCCGAGTGGTGATGCCGGGAGAGAACCGTAAGCGTGTGTAAAAAGGAAGGCATGATTGACAACCAACTGTATGCCAATGAAGTGAAATGGTGTTCTGATGCAGAGATCCAATGGGCAAAGCCTCTCTATACAAGACCTTAAAATGGTCTCAAACATTAATGGAGATTCTTCTCTGCAGAGCACATGGCAAATCAGTTGAGGCATTTGGTCACCGTCCACTCCCTCCCCCAGTGCAATGTCCTTTCCCTTTTCTATCACCTTGGTCTCTAAGGGTCACTGGAGAAGATGGGTTACCAGGGGAGCGTCCAGCAGAAGATGGACCTATTGTGTCTATAAAGTCCTGCCAACTCTCTCTCTCTCTCTCTCTCTCTCTGAGTCTGCGTGGAGATGATCACATGGGAGTGGTAATTGTATCACGTGTTTACAGGCTTATCCTGCTGTTTCTTTGTTATTTCCATTCAATCAATGAATAGATAGTTTGGTAACAGCATATACTAACTTATTGTAATTTGTATATGTATTGTTAGTTTGTTTAGCCTCTCTTAATAAATATTGTTAATTGCAGAAAACAAGGAGTGTGGACTCTGACTTTACACTCAATAGTTAGTGGTTATTGATAGCATAACAGTGTAAATATATATAGTCATACATTAAATGTTATTCAATAATTACAGTAAGATTCATAAAAGACACATTTATATATTTATAACAGCGCGGGTTACCACACGAAGCCTTCTAGCCGCCACAGGTCCAGGAGGAGGCCATCTTGTCTCCTTATAACCAACAGAAACACAGCAGAGAGCGGCTTCCATGGCGGCTTCCTGCGGACGACCGGAGATCTCCTCAAGCGTCTGATGGCCTGGAGCTGAGATCACAGCAAAGTGCATGGATTTAGACTCCTGCTACTCCCAGGCAGCCAGGGTGTAGTGAGTATATGTACGGTGTACTGAGTAGCAGGGAGTAAAAGGGGTAAATGTTTAAAGCTCAGAGCAGTGAGGGGGCTTTGCCCCAGTTTTAGGCGATAAATGTGGGTCACGCGGGTTGGAGCCGACTCCTTATTTTTTACTTTTCCTCAGAGGGACTTAAAACCTCATCTCAAAAGCTCTTATTTATCTAATTGCCTCTAAAGAGACAGAGGCTTCCGTAGTGGAGAGGAACCAGAAGGGCCCGGCTTTATGGTGCAGGGACATTGCATTCTTATTCATATGTTAGATTAAATGCACTGTTATTTACACTGCTAAAGAAGCGGGACAGTTGGCAGGTACGGGGAATGACTTTATCGTTAGATTTATTGGGTCCCCTGCTGTTAATGGTGTGACATTGTGGGGCCAGCTGGGTGCTGCAAGACGAGGCGAGCGAGGCCTATGATGTCAGAGAAAGGATTTCGGGCGGAACGCGCTGTAACGGATCGTGCCTGAAAGGGTTACTGGTTACCGGAGTTGGTGACAAATAGTTAATTTCTATGGTGAGCACATTATGCAGGGATGTTCCATTCAGGAGAATCACTCGGTTTTATCTCCAGTATTCGTTATCAGTTATCTCCAGATAAGAATTAGACATCCGCTGTCTCTTTTGGTAACGGCAGCGGTCTCGGGAATGGATGGAGAATTCGGAGGCTCTGGTTCGGTTCTTCTAATGGGACGTCCGGTGCTGATGTCCCCAAAACTGCTATAAGCTGCTTGAGATTTGGCCGCGGGTGGAGAATCTGCCCCGCTTACCCCTACTGCACAAGACAGGGGCAATCAGAGCTCTGACTGGGATCAGCCGCTCTGTGGAGTGTACGAGAACATTTGGCACAAAGTATTTATTATGAGGTAATTGCGGTGTTGTAATGGTCCGAGTCGGGAGGATGGGATCGCACACACGGTTGAGGCTCCCTTTGAGTTTTAGAGGCATTTGAGTGACACTTGAGTTTCCTACTTTATTGGAGTCCTGAATCAAATGTGATATCTTTGCATGGATGAAGTATGCGGCGCGGCTGGGATTCCTACCAACTGCGATGGAAGGCGCTTGCTGCGGGAGCCTCACCAGACTCAGGGGTTCTTCAAATAGAGTGAACGTTTAACTCATTACTAATATTTTGAGAAGGTTCAATAAAAAAGTGTCATTTTTTTACACCAGCATCCTCTCGGGTGAGGTGCTATTATGAAATATAACAGGGGTAGGTAAATGCATGGAGCAGCCTTGCAGCAGAGGTGGCAGGCAGTGAGATAATATTTGTAGGGCAGACCCCGAACCCCGCACTCACAGTCCATGCTTCTGGGTTTTATTTTCGCTTTCTTTTGGTGAGATGAAGGGGTTAACATGTGATCTGGAAGCGCGTTATCTTTCCGGTTTGATCTCGGTTGCTCTGTTTCCCATTTCCAGACGCCGGGAACGCTCTAACATCACAAACTTGTGGTTTTATATATTGTCCTCGTGGCTCTGAAACAAAAAATAAAAACAGAAGAAAGAGGTCTGCGGGGGGCATTTAACCAGCGCAGGGTAAAAAATGGACAAATGGACCTATTTCTCATTATCAGAGGAGAGGGAATCTGTTATGTTTGGCCCTCAGGAGTGGCCCTATGTACTGAGTACCCCCACACCCCAAGAGTGGTACAAACCAAGGGGCATGAACAGAAATGGGGGTAACCTGATCATACTGCTCCGAGCCCCACCAAAAAACCACCAAATGCTCTCCCCAGAACATTCACCCCCTAGATTCCTGGTAAGCTTCTGCCCCCGAGGTGACAAAATGAACCGACCACCTAAACACCACAAACTACTCGAGGTAGGGTGACACACAAAATGGCACCTAACCGAATGACACCCGTCCCTAAATAACCTCCCAGTCGAGGGGCAGATGGAACGGAACATCCAAAGTGTTGAGGAAAATAATAAAATGGACGTCTCCTTCTGTTTTTTACCCATTTGGGTTCCCCGTCGTGGCGGATAATGTCACGGAACGCGGATCAAACATGTTCAATCACTTCTCTGATTCGATCATTGATTGCCAGGGGCAGCTGCCACCACGTCCCGGGATAAGAAGTAAAGAGGCCCAGTGAATGGTTGTCGGTGTCCCAGAGGGCCGCGCATGGTCTGGGGGTACCGGGGTAATTTCTGGAGCTGGGTGCAAATCTGAACCTTCCTTTATATGTAGTTAAAACTTTCTGATGCATTTTACTACATTGTTCATGTCACGGAACCCACATGCCGGGTCTGCGAAGACGATCCTTTCCGGCCCACGTGGCACTTGCTGCGCCCGGTGGATCTTTTCCTGTTTTTCTACTTCGTACAGAAATCTGTTTTGTCCCAGAATAACGCCCGGGGCTGGTGGAGACCAGCAAATTACCTTCGTCTGTCAAGGCCTGTTCCCCCTGCCCGAGGCCGGCCAGGTATGTCGGGGCAGGAAGTGCAGAAGTCGACACTAATTCCGTTGGCATGCCACGGGGGCCGATGAACGCAATAAACATTACTGAGGGATGAAAGGGAAGAAGGCAGGAGGAGTGCGTTTGAAGGGGAGCCCAGGATGCCCGAAACGCAGTCATCATGTCACCTGCTAACGGGACATAAATACCCCAGCCCAAAACTCCGGACCAGGGTATAATATATATATATATTATATACGCTGAAACATTCAAGAAGCCACCAGCAGCTCCAGCGCCGGCTGAATAAATGCAGCAAATGAAAAGAACACTCCCGTCACTCAACTCTGTTCCAGAATCCCAACCAAGCAGGTAGTGGGGTGCAAGGAATATTAATAATGTCCAGGCTCCAAAGAGTTAACAGCAGCCCGAATATCTGTCTGAATCTTACAGATGAAGCTTCAGGTTAAACAGGCATTTCAAGCCGACCTGGAGCCAGAAGCAACGGAGACCTAGAGGTGGGAGGCGAACTGCGTGCACCGGAAAACCCTGGCACGCCATGTGTTAATAGTTGGCCCACAGGCATAATGGTGTGTTTATGGGTGGGAGTTCTTTGCCCGGTGCACATTTATGGTTAACTCTGAGACATGTACAATGTGCTTTCGAGTGACATTAGTGGTATCTTTAGCCTTTCCCCGGGGCAGGAGGCGTCAGGAGAATTAGTGTTCAGCATCTTATTATTCTCGCTGCGGACAAATTCACGCCTGGAAACCAGGTGGCTCCTCGGGCCAATGTTTTAGAGGTCGGGCTCCTCTGTTCTGGAGGTAAATCAGCAGGTTCAGCATAATCAAAAAAGATAGATTTGGGTTCCCTGGTTCCTTGTTTTCTTAAATATATAGTAAAAAATAGCTATTCTGCTGCCCCTGTGGATCCGCATCCTGCACTTCGCTCTGCAGAGTCTGGTGGTGCCTCATTATGTCCCTCCTCTACAGAGCCTCATCATGTCCTTCCCCTGCAGAGCCTTATCATGTCCCTCCCCTGCAGAGCCTCATCATGTCCCTCCCCCCACAGAGCCTCACGACTTTGAGTTAATGAAAGTTTTTTAGAATGGAAAGTCTGTGAAATATCTAAAAATAGCAAATAAAAAAATTACAAAATAAATTCCCACCCTCAGCATTAGTTTTTTGGTCTTTGTTTAATGCACATCATATAAAATCCTTCAATTGTGTAATAAAACGGCCCAGAATCCCCCACAAAAAACTGATAATTCCATAGCAGGTTCCAATGTTTGTCATCATCTCTCCAGCATCCAGCACAGGTTAGATGGGGCAACAGGGACAGTGTGACATCATTCACATTTATGTTCTGATGTCATCGCAGCTTATTCTGTAGAAACCCTGCTATAAGGTGAATCTCTGTAATTCCCCCCAGCCCAAAGCCTCTAAATTCTAATGAGCGGGTATTAAGAAAAGCCCAGAGCTTCTGCCATGCAAATGAGTCCCCGGCTCCCAGCAGATAAGGATCTTTTTGATGGAATAAATGCTGGATCTTCACTTCTTAATTCTTTCATTGGTATTCAGAGCAGACGGCGGCTAAATAACAGCGAAGGCGGCGGAATCGCGGCGGCGGAAACTAATATTGATTTGTTAAATAGTGTCAAGAAGTCAAAATTCACAAATCTCCAGTCGATTGTTTATGAGGCAGTTAGCAGAGAAATTATGTCCCGTCCTAATTAATAACTCATTAGTGAAATGTGATTATATGGCCGTCCAGTGAGGACGGAACCAGGTCCAATCTCCTGCGTTTAACCCTACGATGCCTGCTGCGCCGTCTGTGGTATGGGATACATAAGAAATAAACCACAAGACACTGGCCCGTGTTTACTAAGCAGAGCTACGTCATCATGCGTCAAGATCACTGAATCCTTGATCGGTTCTGGGTCCTTAAGACTGGGTTAAGATCAAGTGTTAATTGGGTGAAATGGGGGGGCAGGGGTAATTGTTTCGTGATTCTATTTGAGGGGGTTACTTAAGGTGTTAATGAGTTAAAGCCGATCCGCCCCTCATCATAGTTTTATACTCCAAATATAACGGCTTTTACAGGTTAAGATAACACGCGCCTAATTCCTGTGTATTATTAATAATACTACTAATAATAATAATCCTGTCCCTTTAACACAGGGGTCTCCAAACGTTTCCGTAAGAGGGCCACATTACATATTTGACACATTTTCACAGCCAAAGGAAAATAAACAGTTTTATAAATGAATGAATTTTTATTTGGATTTTTTTGGGTATAATCAACATGATATGGTTCAGAACATAAGAGACACGATGCTGCGTTTACACCGGAATTGGGTATAAATCAGATGAGAAGCACACAGATTCACATGTATGTGTGTATGTAAAGCGTATGATGTGGGAGTGGCTGTGTGTATTTATATGTATTTGTGAGGGTGTATGTATGTGTTAGTGTATGGTGTGGCTGTGTGTGTATGGTGTGGGAGTGGCCGTGTGTGTATGGTGTGGGAGTGGCTGTGTGTGTATGGTGTGGGAGTGGCTGTGTGTGTATGGTGTGGGAGTGGCTGTGTGACTATCATCACACCCAGCCACATCACAATTCATATAAGTCATGTCCCCCAACCACCATATTCATACCTCCCATTATCATCATCATCTTCCTCTCCACCATCATATCCATCCCCTATCATCATCACCCTGTGTTGCACCAAAATCACTCCCCCCATCTCTATACCCAGCAGTAATTCTCCTTCATACCCGTTCATATTTTTGTTAATCCAGTTACCTCCCTGCCTGGCTGTCAGTCTGCCTGCGGTCTTCCTTTATGGAATATGGATATGATGTCATATTGATGCTGACCGGCAGATGCACAGATCGCCAGGGCAAGATGCTGCAGATAAAATCTTGAGGCGGGCCGGATGCGGCCCACGGGGCATAGCTTGGAAACCCCTGCTTTAAAGCATAGAAACACAGAGCCTGCCAACAGATTGGCCCCCGTTGCCCCGTCTAGTCGGGAAAACTTAATCAGTCATTGGTCTCGTCTTAGATTCAGGAGCTGTATGTCTATCCCATGCATGTTTAAATACCTCACTGGATTGCCCTCAACCACTTCTACTGGGAGGCTGTTCCAATTATCTACCACCCACTCAGTAAAGCCTATGTTATTTTGCTGCCTCAGCTGATGCTACATGTATCCCTCAAATAAAGCTTCATCAGTCTTATGATAGTCTTATAATAATATATCAGTAATAAAATAAGAATACTACTCTCCGCACACACACACAGTACAAGAATATGTGTAATATGGGTAGAACTTATTAATATAATTATTAATAATAATAATAATTATACTACTACCACTACTACTAATAATAATGATACTACTACCACTACTACTACTAATGATACCACTATTACTACTACTAATAATAATGATGCTACTACCACTACTACTACTACTAATAATAATAATGATACCAGTATTACTACTAATAATAATATTACTACTAATACTAATAATACTACCACCAATACTACTAATAGTAATGATACTACTACTACGAGTAATAATAATACTTCTGCTACTCCTAATAACAATAATGATACTAGTACCTTTCCTACTTCTTCTACTACTAATAATATTACTGCTGCTACTACTACTACCAATACTACTAATAATGATACTACTACTACTAATAATACTGCTGCTACTACTACTAATAATTATACTGGTACCGTTACTACTGCTTCTACTAATAATACTATCACTGCTGCTACTACTACTACCAATACTACTACTACTAAAATGATGGATGTTATTAATGATACTGACACCTACAGCTTTTTGTTCTTTTACAAGTTTTTGGATGTCTGCTATGAAGGTTGGTGGAGAGATTGGGGTAAAGCGACTATTTTACCTCCATAGGATTGAGTTCAGTGGCAGTTGGTGGCAAATCCAGCAAACCGCCCTGAACTCTGCTCCACCGTGTAAAGCTGCCAGAACCAATCAACTTGCAGCCAAGGTGGAATACTTCATAACGCTATCATATACTATGAATACTGTCATATCCCGCTAGTTATTACATGGGCTTTTAAACTTTGGGTTTTGGTTAAGAAAATAATAGGAAACAAAATGAGTGATTTGGGGGGGGTCGCCTCACTCACCAAACAACGGCATTTGTGAAAGCAGATATTTAAGCGAGAAGCTTTTACCGAAAAGAGGAGGCTGGAAGTCGACGGCCGGGACAAGATGGTTATGATCCAAAGAGAAGAAATGGATTGTGACAGGCGTGGATTATTTAAAGCGTGCAGATGTGCAGAAGGCACTTTGATGGGACAGGGAGAAGAGTTCAAGGGGGAGGGGAGGAAAAAATCCAGGATTTCCTGCGCCAGACTCCAAAAAACTCCAGCAAATAATTAGAGGAATAAGGAGGCATTCCATCCCGTATGCAGATATGTGAACATCTGGCCCCCGACATCTTGACGGTTCTATTAGAATGCACCGGCGTTCCTCCCGCTAACACCTGTTCACCCTAATTTTCTTTCCTAAGCAGCTCTCCAGTAGACAATGTAGATGCCAAATCATTTATCACTCTTTAAGTGTTTCCATATGTTCCTCTCCGGCCTGTGCTGGCCCGAGGCAAGCGTCTTCACAATGCATTAAAATTCAGCAAGTGTGTAGACAGCCATGTTTCACTGAGCTCCGGTCTGGCAATTATTACCCCAAATTATAGTTCACACATGACTTGACAAAGTGGCCGATGCGTTTCAGAGCAAGGCAGGCCCCACCGGCGCTCGGCCCCCTCAATGTGCTCTATGTTAGGGGAATGTCAGGGACTAATCAGAGGGAAAGCACCCCTCAGCGGTGCAAAGAAATCAGAGGCCGACAGCTCGCCGGGGGCCGCCTAAAAATGTCAAAAATGCTACACTGGGAATGAATGACATCAACGGGGCAACATGTGTTCTGATACAAGCAATTACCCCCGCCGACAGGACAGACCCACTCGTGACGGGAGCGGAGAAGGAACTGTGTGGCAGCGCCAGGGGCAGATAACATGACTGTGATCCCTGCTCATCACATATTGTGATATAGGGGTGATGAGAGATGTGGTTACCGACTGGGTTTTGACGGAAGAGACATTTTCAGGATCAGGGAATTAATTCACCGGAAAGGATAGATTGTGACGGCAGGAAAGAAATGATCCGGGCCATCCAGTCCGGTCCGGACAATTTCCTCGCTTATTGTTTAGGAGATTTTATTCCTCGCTTTCAGATGTTTTGGACAAAAAAAATTATTTGGGCCCCAAAATGTTCAGACCCAATGCAGCGCTGCAGAATACGATAGCGCTGTATAAAACAACAAATAATAGTAATAATATTCCTTAATACATTTTATTCATTTAAAGGAAACCTAAAACTGGCGGAGCTGGCAACCCCGGCTGGGAAAGGGTTAATGATGTATTCAATTTAGATGAGGAAAGTGGATGCATCAAGTGGGGCCCCAGGGAGGTTCTGCTGGAGACACGACGGGCCCCACGGCAGCTCCGAGGATCTCCTGGTAAATATTTACTACCCGTATTAATTGTGGATTGGGCGATATTAGACAATAAGATCCATTAATCCATCCTAACAGGATCTGGTGATCAACTCTACAGATGAGATCCACCAAACCACAAAGTATCCATTAGAACTGAATATTCACCGGGGAGAGGTGCTCATGTCTCTTACTGTGAGACCTTCCACCCCACACCAAGTAAAGGTTCTCTCCATGACGTGATACTCAAGGGCCACTCACTTGTCTTATTAGTCTCTTGTTCACTTTAAGCAGTTTTTACCCCAAAGTTGTAACTGAGTTAATTTACCTGGAATTAAACCCGGGAGACATCACACGATTCCTGTTTCTGTTCAGTTTGACCTTTGACTTCCAGTTGAGGTCATTATCAGCATCCTTCTCCTAAATGAAGGTCTCAGTTGGGTACTTAGAGGGGTGTTAAGGGCTTTGCCAGGGTCACGGGGTCACCGGGTTTAATTAGGTATTAGAGGAGAACAATCACTTGTTCCTGTGTGAACCTTCCTAGACTCAGGGACATGGAAGCATCGGTTTCCCAGCGAGGTGGCCGACGGTTATATGAATACGGCTTCAACGATAGTATTTGTGACCCAGTCAGTGTCGGTGAATTGGCTCTCTGACACCCACGGCCCTCATGGCCCTCATTCACATAGAAAAAATAAATGGAGCTTCAGAGTTTATTTAAAAAATTCAATCAGAGCTGAAGATTCTCAGCCATTCTCTGGTGCTTTCGGAGGAAACTCGGGGACCAGCATCGCCCGCAACCTCAGACCAGACGCCGAGATCAACGCAAAATTAAAGACACCCCCAGGTTCCCACCTTGTGGGTTCTGCTTCGTGGACTTTTGGTGGAATTATGTCTCCTTCACCTTATTATACAACATAAATGTCAGATCCCTCTACACTTTACCCGTAGAGAACGCTAGACGAAGGATGTATCTGGTGTCAGCTACATATTTCAGCCTTGGCCGTCTAGGCGTAGGGGGCAAGAAACAGGGGGGTGGAAGCCCCCGCTGCTGCAAAACACTCATTTGGGCAATCAGTCCACCAGAGTGCTGCCACTCACTGGACCAGCTACAAGGAGATCCCCGATCCCCCCAACTGGCCCATTTACACCATGGAGGCTGCTGTGTGCCTTAAAGACATGGAGCGCTGCCATATGATGTCATAGTGTCATTCTCTGCCCACCCCTGGTATCCGCATCGTTTAATTATCCTTGAAGTCCTCGTTTGGCAGCCGGTCCGTCCGCCGACGCTTTCTTTTTTGCAGGAGATAAAAACTCAGGTTATCGCGAGTTGCGCGATCTTTATGTAAATCGGCGGGGTGGATGATCCGCCATTATCTGCCGTATTACAGGGAATACATTTCCTTATCTCCGCAGGTTTTGTTACCGGCAACGCAAGACATCAAATGTTAAACGCCGCCTTCTGTAATCTTTACCCTTTTCAGTCTCAGAGCGAACGACTCAATCATCTGAGTGCTCGATTACCGCATGTGTCTCCGTGTATGATAAGAAATGGCAGAGCGTCCGATGCCTCTCTACCCAAACGCTGCGGGGATGGAAAGCACCGCGGGATGATGGCGTGTCATCGGAATTGGGTGCCACTACCCAGCGTGACGGCCACCTTCTCCCAGGACAGTCGCTGGTCTCAAGGAGCCAAATGCCTCTCCCGGGGCGTGTTTAAATTCCCTCACTGTATTAACCTCAACCACTTCTGCTGGGAGGCTGTTCCACTTACCTACCACCCTCTCAGGGTGAGGGTTCCTTAATTGACTGTATATGATTTGATTAAACTACACATCACATTATTAACAACATGCCTTGACTGGCCACTTGGAACACCGGGCAGATGGGGGGCTACAGCGTGTGGCTTGGTACGCCCGGTCGCACGCTACGTGAGCATAAAAACATAGCATGCAGCCGCGCATATCCCTCCGCTGCATGCGCCTACATCATCAGGCGGCCGCCGGCCTTAAAGTGCCGGAGTTCGAGCACAAATGGTTGCGGATTCAATCATTTTCCTGCCGGCGACGATCAAAAGTGCAAATAATCTGCAAAATGAAGACTTAAAGTGTTTATTGTTAGAAACGTCCGGAGCGGGAAGAAGAATGCGACGGGATTACCGCATTCAACAGATTCCTGATAACATGCGACCCAACAGCATTACCCCCCTATATACATCGGTAACGAGCTGCGGCCACGGGGCGACCCCGGACTTTAACCATTTGCGCTCTGCCCGCAGCCAGCGCTCCTCCTTGTAGTCAGCCATCCAAAATTGCTGGAAAGTGGTTATAAGCGCAGTTAATTAAGAGGAAGTCTGTGCAAATGCGCTCTAATCTGATCCGACTAATGGAAGATTGCAGAAAATTGCTAATTAGAATTTCATTAAAAAAGGTGCTGCTTTATCGGGCTGCGAATATCATAACCTTTAAGAATCCTTTCACAGAAAAGCTTAATTCCTTTTCAAACAGAAATATTCTTTTTAAGATATTCTGCGTTTGCTCAGGAGCCGGGAGGAGAGACAGCAGCAGAAAATGTTTCCGACTTTTAAATATTCGAATTAAAAAAAAGAAAGAAAAGAGGGAGAAATAAAGGAGATACTAGGTGAGGTTTTTCATCTCGTGGAAGATGAAAGATCTGTTTGAAAATATATTATTGTACAAATGAAGCAATCGGCCCCGTAAACAGAAAGCGCGCGCTTTTTGATGATTTTTTTCCGCCGTGAGGGTTCGTTTGTATGTAGTCGTTTGCGGCTTAACCCCCCCTGTGCCGAGGAGCCGCTTCTTTCTGAAGAGTAACAATCCGCAGAGACGATAAAAATGTGTCACGTTTTATTATTTGTTTTTGGGTTGTTTTTTTGTTTTTTAGCAAAACTAGTAAAAGATAAAAGTATTAAAAAAAAAAAAACCCAAAAAGAGTGAAAACGGAGCTGTTTATATACGTGTGAAATGTGTAATTCAGAGGGTTTGAATCTTTTGGACGCAGAATAATAAGTCTAAATGCATCTCAATCGGTTCTAGAAATGAGGAATCCCTGTTGGGGCAATAAAATTCAGGGGCCCCTGCGACAGTCACGGCGGGGCCCCCAAGCTCCTTAAAGTGCTGCCTGATTAGAACCACGTGCATCAGAAACAGGTTGCCTAACGTCATGTGACCATGTGCACTTGCGCTAACGCGTGGGGTCACGTGACTTCATATGACCCGCCTTCATCTACATCCGGTGGATGTTAAACCTCATTGGCTGCCCGCGGCCTGCAGGACTTTCAAAAACCTATTAAAAAAAGCTCAGTAAGCTGGCAGCTGGAAGTAAAGCCGTCAGGAATGAGACCCGGGGGGAGGGGTTGGTGGCACCAGCATTGGGGGGGTCACCACTGGACAGGGGCCCCCTGCAATGTGGGGGCTGCTGGGCTCTTGTTAGGCCTGGATGGTTTTATTCCAGAAAAATGGTGTTCCTGAAGCACCTTATAATAAAAACTTAGCCCTAAAGTGGAATTCATATTTTTTGTTAATCAGCCCCCATAATTCTAGAAACATCTGGTATATTGTAACAAAATTATACATATGCAGTAGCCTACCCACCAGGGGGGGATTCGTCCCGGGTGCCGCTCATCAGGGAGGGGTGCCGCTCATCAGGGAGGGGTGCCGCTCATCAGGGAAGTGCCACCACGCCGGAACCACTCCAGAGACAGACAACACTGAAGCCACGCCCACAGCCTTCCGCGCTCGCTGCACCGGAAGGACGCAGAAGAGGAGCCAAGAGGAAGAAGGAAAGGAGCTGGAGCGGGGAAAGTGACTGAGGAAAGGTAGGAAAACATTCAGTGAGAGTGAGTGGATTAGTAAGTGTGTGAGAGTGATGGGTGTTATGCAGTAATTACACTCCTATCATGACAAGTCAGCCAGTACATGCTGGAATCTGGGTAAGGCTAGGCATGATAGGAGTGTGATTGCTGTTAACAATTATATATATATATATATAGATATTGTTATTTTGGTGTGTTACTTTTAATAAAAGTTTGGGGGTTTTTGTATGTTTTTTAAAGTTGGGGGGTCATCTTCGCTTTCGACCAAATGAATGATAAATTTACGGTTTTGGTGCAGAATTTTCATTTCTGTGTAACTGTGCTATATACTAGGCCTACACCACATCAATGTGTGCCTCAGTATATAGTGATAGGGGTTATGCTGTATCAGTGCGTGCCTCAGTATATAGTGATAGGGGTTATGCTGTACCGCCATCAGTGCGTGTGTCAGTATATAGTGATAGGGGTTATGCTGCATTATTGTCAATGTGTGCCTCAGTATATAGTGATAGGGGTTATGCTGCATTATTGTCAATGTGTGCCTCAGTATATAGTGATAGCAGTTATGCAGTTTTAAAGTGTGCGTGCGGCCACATACAGGATCTGCCCCCGGTGCCAAATACTCTAGGTGCGCCGTTGCACATGTGAAAAAACTAAGATACATTATACAAGCGATATAACAGGTAGCATTACTCAGGCGCTAAGTGCCATGTCAGGCAGGGGGTTGCGCATGCCCAAAATACCCAACACATGAACAAAGACATCACTTTGGGGGCGCACAAAGCCCACCACCTGGGAATGGACGAAAACACCAGAAAAGGAACTCATTACCCAGCAGACGGGCCACGCATGTAGACCAGACCTGCTCCGAGTGACCGTAAAAACAGGCCAACCTTCCCTTATATGGATCTCCGTATAAAATATAACGCTTTCTGAAAAACACAATTTATCAGCAGAATATTAAAAAGTCAAATTATTTCCATTCGGCGGCGGTAATACACAAGGGGAACAGCGCTACAGCCTCTGCTAATGGTATGGCCTCCAGACATGACGGACCCTCCAGCCTCCAGACATGACGGACCCTCCAGCCTCTAGACATGACGGACCTTCCAGCCTCCAGACATGGTGGACCCTCCTGCCTCAGAACATGATGGCCCCTCCGGTCTCAGCACATGGTGAACCCTCCGGTCTCAGGACAAGGCTGATCCTCCGGCCTCCAGACATGGTGGAACCTCCAGTCTCAGCACATGGTGGACCCTCCGGTCTCAGGACATGGCGGACCCTCCGGTCTCAGGACATGGTGGACCCTCCGGTCTCAGGACATGGCGGACCCTCCGGTCTCAGGACATGGCAGACCCTCCGGTCTCAGGACATGGTGGACCCTCCGGTCTCAGGACATGGCGGACCCTCCGGTCTCAGCACATGGCAGACCCTCCGGTCTCAGGACATGGCGGACCCTCCGGTCTCAGGACATGGCGGACCTGCTGATCTCCGGGCTGATTTCTTTCTGCTTATGGCACTGCCCCTGCGCGGCTTCCCCCTCTATAATGTACTTTCTGCTTTTCACATCCAGTGCTGTTTTCGGGGTTAAATATAAAATCGAATGAAAGTGAAAAGTCGGGAATTAAACACTTTAAACCAAAGAAGCCCAAATATTATCCCTCGTTAATGAAGAAGCTTCTATAATTCATGTTACTGAGTCCTCACTTATTCAGAAAACAAATAAACGGCGAGCGCCGCGAATACGAGATGAGTCTGAGAGCAGGAAAAAGCCGGATCTAATCAGCCCCACTCAACGGCAGGGGCCGCGGGGCGCCGCGGGGTTAATTCCACAAGTATGGCGCATGCTGCGAGGATGGAAATCTTGATTGGCCCTCCCCGGCCCCCGGTGGCCACACGCCATTTTTCCTACTCATAAGAACAGCTATTAATGAAGGGAAAAGTGCTTGAAATTCCCCGAAATGACAAACTGTCGAGGCCCCGCCGCGCATGCTTTGTCTTTTAATATCACGCTAATTATTGTCCTTATTAATTTTTCTGTTTACCGTCGGGCCGGTACCAACGCGAACAATGGCGTAAATACCCCGCAGCAGCCGCAGTCCGAAAGAAGCCCCCCGTCCGCCGCGCTCATAATCCGACAAAGCTGTAATAACAGCCTTTCATCCGCACAATGGCAGCCGGCGGCCGCGGCGTCACGGAAACCAGATTTCCAGGACCGGCGGAAAACTTGGCACACGCGTGATCTCGATTCAAACATGAGCTTTCGGCGTGTTATGATCGCGCAGACACAATAAACGCTCCGGACACGTTGGTGACATGTTTACACGGTATTAACCCTTCAGGCCGTGGACGTGTTTCTGACGCTCAAATAATCAGAATAAACTGAAGAAATGTGAAATTATTTTATATCTTTTCAATTTAGTTTTTATTAATTTTCAGTACATCAGAAACACAAAAACAAAAACATTTAACAAACTTAGAAATAAACACACAGAAGGGGAAATTATTATTTTATAAACAGCCCGGAACAGATTTGTTTGATGGTTAAACGGGTTTTGGGCTAAATAAAGTGTTTAATGCTGATATAACTAGTGTTGGAAAGAATTTCTTTACTGAGTGGGTGGTAGATAGGTGGAACGGCCTCCCAGCTGAAGTGGTAGGCGGTAATACAGTGAGGGAATTTAAACATGCGCGGGATGGACATACGGCTCCTGAATTGAGGACTGATTATGGTTTGAGACCCCCGCTCACAGCAGCTGATAAAATGGGCAGATATGACGGGTTATTGTTAACCCTACGAATGCCTCTGATACAATGTATTTATTCCACCTCTGCTTGATACGCCTGACAGACCCGGATCCTACGGCGCGGTTACCCCCTGCGATGCCGCCTTTAGATAGTAAAGATGTATAGAAAGCGGGACGGGGCCACATGTCACATGATCACTTTGAACGCATCGCAGGGGATATCGCAGATTACACTTTCTACTCGGATTTCTTTTATTTTTTGATATAAAAAGATGTTGGAACGGCAGGAAAAGCTTTATTTTCTTGCGTCTGACAGGTCGCCGGGGGGAACGGACGGAATACTTTAATTACCGGCATGGCGTCCTCTCGCCTCTCCGCGCCTCTCCGCGCTCCAAGCATCCAGCGGCGCGGAGGTTAATGGATATCAATGATTGCGCTTTAATCCGCAGCTCGTTAAATGCCCTCCAGCCAACAAAAGGTTAATAGGCATCGTTGACTTTTTCATAGAAGACGGTAACCCGTAGTTATCCGCCAGGAAGAACGGGGTGAAAACACACTTTTTTACACTTGGTATCGGCCCCTTTTGGCCCCTGAGTTCTGCCCCCAGCGACATTTCTGCCCCTACGATGTGCAGACGTCGCGTCCGAGGAAGGTCGGCTGCGAATGTATAGATCGAGGATCACATTACTTTATGGCCCTCAATGCGTGTAGCGGGCCAGATACCCCCCTCCCATTTACTGGGAGGTGGGCAATAAAGAAACAGATATTATCCGGAACGTTGTCTGACCGCGGTGCGGCTCCCGAGGGCCGTTTCATTTCTTCGTATGAAATAAAGGCCAGATTAATAAATTTCCTTTCTTGCTTCTTAAAAATTATACATTCTTAATATTTGGGCCAAATAATATAACCAAACCCCGAGATATCAACAACCCCCCCGCGCGCTCAGGGGTTTTTATTTTATGATATATTTCGTTCCGGGGTTTTTATTTCTTGATATATTTAATTCCGGGGTTTTTATTTCATGATATATTTTGTTCCAGGGTTTTTATTTCTTGATATATTTCTTTCCGGGTTTTTATTTCTTGATATATTTCTTTCCGGGTTTTTATTTCTTGATATATTTCTTTCCGGGTTTTTATTTCATCATATATTTCGTTCCAGGGTTTTTATTTCTTGATATATTTCTTTCCGGGGTTTTTATTTCTTGATATATTTCTTTCCGGGTTTTTATTTCATGATATATTTCGTTCCAGGGTTTTTATTTTATGATATATTTCGTTCCGGGGTTTTTATTTCTTGATATATTTAATTCCGGGGTTTTTATTTCTTGATATATTTCGTTCCGGGGTTTTTATTCTCAGCCTTCGATTGGAAGATATTTGGGTTCATTTTGCTGGATTTTCTGTGTAAAGAAATCCGTGTGCCCCCCGGCCCCTGTAAACGGCTTATGGGGCCCCTCATTACAGACGGGCGGTCTTCTGATCGTGAGGGTCTTGCTGCCGGGGTTATTGAAGCCCCCGCATTCTTTTTGTCTGTATAAAGATGGCTCTCCGGCCGCTGCAGACAATGGAGAGCGAGGCTCGTGATACATTAACGATGCGATAATGGAGTCTAAATAAACATAATCAGCTTCCCGTCCGCCTCCCGCCCCAACCTTATCTGTAACGGCGCTAATGAGGCTAAGTCATCCAATTAGTCCCGTTATTAATGATACGGTAGCCGGGGAGAAAAAACATTCATTACTAAACTCAGTGGGATCTTTGTGTCTCGCCCGGACAGGACCAATTAATACGACAATTATTAACAAGATCTAAGGCAGGTACAGCACCCTGAGCGCCTAGCGGCTGATTGGGTGGGGACTGAGGGAACATGCGCGGCTACGTCAGGAACAGTACGGGGCACAGTGACGATAACGTCCCCGCGGAGTGACCTGCTGGGTCCGCGCATGTCATGGCGTCTGCCGGCAGCTACTTCACCAATGGAAGTGCTGCCGTCGACCGGTGTGTGTGTGGGGGGGGTATTTACTCGTCTCGTCGTTTCGGCCCCGAACAATTTTCACATGAATTACCTGATATTCAGTTTTTCAATGAACTTCCATCTCCTCTGCCTCTGCTGTGCGTCTGTTTGCTGCACCACGGAGGGTCTGTGGCAGAACTCTGGGGGGTCTTTGGCAGAACTCTGGGGGGTCTCTGGAGGGTCTCTAGAAGGTCTCCAGAGGGTCTATGGCAGGTCTCTAGAGGGTCTCTGGCAGGTCTCTGGGGCGTCTCTGGCAGGTCTGTGGCGGGAGGGTCTGCGGAGGGTCTCTGGTGAGTCTGTGGGGGGTCTCTGGCGTGAGAAGCAAATTCTATACAGAAAATCCCCTTAATGGCACAGTTTTAACCGCAGCTCCTGAATATAAGACCAAGGGCCGAACAGGGCTCACAGCAGCCGGTTAATGGGCAGATTAGACGCGACCGACGGCTCTTACTGGTCGGCAGATTCTGGTTTTCTTAGAGACCACAGAGGCTCGACGACCTGTTTATGGTCTTCGTTCAGATGGAAAGGAGTGTCGCTGGTTCTAATTTCTATTTAGAAAATCGTTCCTTTTGGGTTCTGCGCCTATTTTAATTTGTATGTTTATATGCTTTGGGCTGCGCATGCAGAATATCATGTTACCGAGAATGCCTATAGGCGTCCGCCGGCCGGCTGGGAGGTGATGAATTATTACCCCTTCTTACCCCACTTGATAAGCGGACCGTACGCCAGGCGGACGCGGCCCTCAGAGACATTGAAACGGCTTAAACCGAATACACGTTATATTTAGGTTCCAGGAGACAAAGTTACCCCGGGAATCATCTCCTGCAATGGGGCATCTGGTGACCCCACACGAGGAGGTGTCAGGGGCCCGAGCGCCATTTAAATAACACAGAGAGGAAGGAATCACGCTCAGCTGGCGGCAGTCGCTATGATGGCAACGGCCCATTAAAAAAAATTCCTCCCATTTTTTGGCTTTTTTGCTGAATTCCTAACAATTTCTCCTCCGCTTTGCTGCGTTCTGAGATGAACTCACGTCCCTGATCCATAGACCAAAAACGCAAAGTTCTGTCCCAGATCCAAATCACTTAACAGGACGCGAAATCACGAAGCAGAAAGCGGCCAAGCCAAAAAAGATAAGAAAACGGCAAACCGATAACAGAAAATGTCCGTTTTACCCAACGAGCCCGACTCGCACTTCCTTTCAGAGCCTCATCCCGAGCCGCTTCATCACCGGCTTCTGTCACGGAGAATTATTACAGCTCTTTAACCAAATGCTTGCTTTTTGGGGTAAAAACAACATGGAAACAGCCAAAGGCTAAACTCCTGCGCGGGTTTCCTTTCCCGGATTGTGAAGCGGAGCTCGTTTGTGCTGAGAGATCATCAAGAAATGTGAAATTAACTGCTCGGCCAATTAAGCCTATGTAATGCATACGGTCCCCATTACTCCGGGCGCTTCGCGTCTATTAATCCTGAAAGGCCAAACGCCGACTCTTTCCTTATTCACATAATTAAACCTGAAAACGGGGGATTTCCTGCCTTTTAATGTCTCGCTGCCTCTCGTTGGGAGTTAGTTAACACTTCCAGCTTCTAACGAGCTCTGCCGGGCTGGTGCCGCGGTCATTATTCCAATTAAACCGAGACGGAACAATATATGTATATGTGATATATATATATGTTATGTATATGTGATATATATATATGTTATGTATATGTGATATATATATATGTTATGTATATGTGATATATATATGTTATGTATATGTGATATATATATGTTATGTATATGTGATATATATATATATGTTATGTATATGTGATATATATATGTTATGTATATGTGATATATATATATGTTATGTATATGTGATATATATATATGTTATGTATATGTGATATATATATATGTTATGTATATGTGATATATATATATGTTATGTATATGTGATATATATATATGTTATGTATATGTGATATATATATGTTATGTATATGTGATATATATATGTTATGTATATGTGATATATATATGTTATGTATATGTGATATATATATGTTATGTATATGTGATATATATATATGTTATGTATATGTGATATATATATATGTTATGTATATGTGATATATATATATGTTATGTATATGTGATATATATATATATGTTATGTATATGTGATATATATATATGTTATGTATATGTGATATATATATATGTTATGTATATGTGATATATATATGTTATGTATATGTGATATATATATGTTATGTATATGTGATATATATATATGTTATGTATATGTGATATATATATATATATGTTATGTATATGTGATATATATATATGTTATGTATATGTGATATATATATATATGTTATGTATATGTGATATATATATATATGTTATGTATATGTGATATATATATATGTTATGTATATGTGATATATATATGTTATGTATATGTGATGTATATGTGATATATATATGTTATGTATATGTGATATATATATGTTATGTATATGTGATATATATATATGTTATGTATATGTGATATATATATATATGTTATGTATATGTGATATATATATATGTTATGTATATGTGATATATATATATATGTTATGTATATGTGATATATATATATATATGTTATGTATATGTGATATATATATATGTTATGTATATGTGATATATATATATGTTATGTATATGTGATATATATATATATGTTATGTATATGTGATATATATATGTTATGTATATGTGATATATATATATATATGTGTTATATATATATATGTTATACGTGGCTAATTGTGTAACTAACATAAATTCAATGTTTATCCACGATACATTCATGCAGGTCCTATAAATATATTATTATTATTACTATCGTTGTTATGATAGTTATTGTTATTATTATTATAGTCATTATTTTTATTATTATTTTATTATTATTGTTATAAGTCACAGAATATTCGGTCATTTTAAAAAATGGACGTTCCGCCTCACTTCAATATTGTTATATTTCGGGTAATTGTATCGCTGTCGCTGCGCACGTTTCTGGCCGCGTCCTTCGTGAATATCTGTAACCAGAAAAGTTTATAAATGAATCCCTGCGGTGGGAAAAAGGGATTTTTTTAATTTGCGCTGAGTTTTAGGTATATTTAGGGCGATATTTGTTTTAGGGGAAAGCCTGCGCTCGCCCCTTACATGTCCTTTACATGCTATAGCTTTTCAGTTCTAGTATATGCTATATAAAATAACAATAATAATAATAATAACAGTAATTATAACAATAATAATAATACCAATAATGATAATACTATTAATAATCATATACAGTATCGCCTTTATCTTTCTGATTCTCTTTAAAGCTTGTCCTAAAGTCCAATTAAAATCTCGTTCTTGATACTATTTTCTTATAATTTTACAGGAAAGGAAGGATTCTAAATAAAATGACATTCGCGTCCCGGCTGTTACTATTAATCAGTACAAACAGAGACAGTCCTCGGGCTGTCAGGGGCCGCTTTCGGCTGATTCTGTGATTATGATGTCATATGTTTTTGGAAAGGAAAGTACTTTTCTGCTTTTCTGAAAATAAGAAAAGGACATCATTAATTCAGATATAACAGGAACATTTTCTGTACGGCGGGAAGATTTATAAATGAAGAATAAAAATGCCTTTTGTTTCTATTGAATTAAAGTCACTTTATCTGCAGGCTGGGAATCGCTGTGAATGTAAGCCTGGCATACTAAGGGGTTAATTTAGCTCAGAAAGCACTGGGGTCGCCCAAAGCCCCACCCAGATCAGCGGCCCCCAGTCGGCTCTCCCTCCGCGGTCGGCATCCAGATACAATAATGGCGCTGCGTGCCTTTAAGAAAGGGAACGGCGGGATATGATGTCATATCTCAGCACGCTGTGTCATAATGAAGCTGAGCCGGCATAGTCTCCATAATGTGTGATTCTCCCCCAGACTTTATCTGTTTGCACAAAATGTACAATTTCAGAAATGGGAGAAATCACTGGGATGTAAACGGAGGATTTTAATGCGAGATTTCCGAAGAGAATCAGAGAAATACCGAAAATCCTGAAGTTACTGAAATTATCGGCAATAAACCGCACGGCAAAAGTGATGGTTTTTTATCAAATTCTCAGCCAACAAATGAAGCTGAAAATATTTTGACAAATAAAACATTTTTATTTATTAAAAAGCAGCTTTAAAATTCAAATACAAGAAAAACAGAATTTATTTCTGAGCAGAGAATCACCTTCTAGCATCTTACAGAGTTTCTTGGAATAAAAAATATCCTGCGCTTGGGGTATTAGTGACATCACATACGCCGTGCTTGGGACATTGGTGACATCACATACGCCGTGCTTGGGGCATTAGTGACATCTCATACCCCATGCTTGGGGCATTAGTGACATCACATACCGTGCTTCAGATATCAGTGACATCATATATCCTATAAATGGGGCATTAATGACATCACAGTCCATGCTCGGGTCATGAATGAGATCATCACTCATCACCCAACATGCAGCGACGCGACGAAGAGAAATATATATTTTTTTGCACAGAAGGAAAAGCCAATAATTTCAAGTAACGGTCGGCTTATAACAGACAACGTCTGCACCTGTCACGGGGTAACAACAGACCCGGGGGCTTTCTAATGGAGCCTACCCTTTAACCCCTCTTGAAATATTTACCCTTTGATAGCCCATTGTGAAGATTCTAGGTAGTTAATCTCTAAGCTCTAATGCCGGTCGTCATGGAAACCTTGACTTGCCATTATTTAAAGATACATTAATTAGAGTCACCTGCATTCAAGCAGGGAGATTAACCATAACATACTGGGGGCAAAAGCCCTAACTGGGACTCTTATATATGATCCAAGTGGGGGGGGGGATAGGCGTTGGATCCAGACCCCCGGGAATCTACCCCGTCACTCTGACACCGAGGCAGAAACCCCTGAGCGGTACGGGGATATAATATGATGTCTCAAAGCGTTTGAGTGAAATATGAATAAATATATAATGGGCGCGTTAACGTCATGGCTGGGGGAATAGTAACCGCTGCCACTTCTCACCGGGACTTCAGCTGAACGGAGGAAACAAATCGAGGAATTCTGCTTTCTGCCTCGTTACACAACACGAGACTTTAATGAGCAGCATTAGAGCTCATATTAGAGCGTCTCGGCCAACAACATCGTGTTCAGGACTGGGCTACTACTTTAAATAACCGAAGTGCAGCAACCTGCCCCTGGGTGTATAAGGACACCTGCCCCCGGGTGAATAAGGACACCTGCCCCCGGGTGTATAAGGACACCTGCCCCCGGGTGAATACGGACACCTGCCCCCGGGTGAATAAGGACACCTGCCCCCGGGTGTATAAAGACATCTGCCCCCGGGTGTATAAGGACACCTGCCCCCGGGTGAATAAGGACACCTGCCCCCGGGTGTATAAGGACACCTGCCCCCGGGTGAATAAGGACACCTGCCCCTGGGTGTATAAGGACACCTGCCCCCGGGTGAATAAGGACACCTGCCCCCGGGTGAATAAGGACACCTGCCCCCAGGTGAATACGGACACCTGCCCCCGGGTGAATACGGACGCCTGCCCCCGGGTGAATACGGACACCTGCCCCCGGGTGAATAAGGACACCTGCCCCCGGGTGTATAAGGACACCTGCCCCCGGGTGTATACGGACACCTGCCCCCGGGTGTATACGGACACCTGCCCCCGGGTGAATAAGGACACCTGCCCCCGGGTGTATACGGACACCTGCCCCCGGGTGAATACGGACACCTGCCCCCGGGTGTATACGGACACCTGCCCCCGGGTGAATAAGGACACCTGCCCCCGGGTGTATACGGACACCTGCCCCGGGTGAATACGGACACCTGCCCCCGGGTGAATAAGGACACCTGCCCCCGGGTGTATACGGACACCTGCCCCCGGGTGAATACAGACACCTGCCCCCGGGTGTATACGGACACCTGCCCCTGGGTGGGGCAGACTCTGTACTTGCACTATTGAGTCGCTATTACTATATTTAATTGAGCATCAGCCCCCCCCAGGGGGTATTAACAGGTTATTAATTATTATTTATTGTTAAAGCACCAGCAGATGTTGTGGATGTAAAAGTGACATTTTGCAAAAAGGAGTGGAGTGATCCTTGCTCACAAGAGCTTACAATCTAATTCAATCTACACTTAAACACAAAATAGCTTTCCAGCAGGGGGTCCCCCCAATGTATTAGTAGTGGGGAGTCTCCCCCTCCTACGCAGGTGGGTAACGCCGTGATTATTATTTATGGATTCATTGACTTTCAACAAATCTCTTCACAATAAAGTGTTTTGATTACAGAACATGTTTTTCATCCTGTTATTGTAAATAATAATAATACTACTAATAGAAATACAAATAATAGAAATACTAATAATAATATAATACTACTACTAATAGAAATAATAATAGTAATACTAATAGAAATACAAATAATAGAAATACTAATAATAATATAATACTACTACTAATAGAAATAATAATAGTAATACTAATAGAAATACAAATAATAGAAATACTAATAATAATATAATACTACTACTAATAGAAATAATAATAGTAATACTAATAGAAATACAAATAATAGAAATACTAATAATAATATAATACTACTACTAATAGAAATAATAGTAATACTAATAGAAATACTAATAATAATATAATGCTACTACTAATAGAAATAATAATAGTAATACTAATAGAAATACTAATAATAATATAATACTACTACTAATAAAAATAATAATAGTAATACTAATAGAAATACTAATAATAATATAATACTACTACTAATAGAAATAATAATACTAATAATAGAAATACTAATAATAATATAATACTACTACTAATAGAAATAATAATACTAATAATAGAAATACTAATAATAATATAATACTAATACTAATAGAAATAATAATACTAATAATAGAAATACTAATAATAATATAATACTACTACTAATAGAAATAATAATAGAAATACTAATAATAATATAATACTACTACTAATAGAAATAATAATAGAATACTACTAATAATAATATACTACTAATAATAATGATAATAGAAATAATGATAATAATAATAATAATAATAGAAATGAAGAAGAAGAAGTTCTTTTGGGCCGTATTTATGTATTGAAAAAACAAGCTATTTTTCATTCTCAATATGGAGCAGTCACCATGGAAACCAGCCCAACGCAACATATAGCTGTTTGCTCCAGCTTTGCTGCATTTTCGACTGATAATATATATTTGAAGATTTCTGATAAATCCCCCGATTTCTCGACTTTTCTCGGCTTTTCTGTATATATCGCGTGCGTCACAGCGGCTGTTTTCGCGGCGGATTGATGGCGGCGCTAATTACCCCGTCCGTGTGTCTGACCTTTATTAAGCTGTAATTATTTCATTGTGTCGCCGATTGTGAATCCGCGTGTAAAGTTCACGGCAGAAACTGGGGGGGGAGGCAACAAGGATTAAAGCGTCTTCAGAAATGAAGCGTCCGCGGGTCTGATTAACCTTTTAAATGCCTCTTGGTTAGAGAGTCCTGGTGATTAATTGGTGATTTCACGAGATAAATGCCACTCGCACCAACTAATTACCCATTACGGGAACGATGCCGCGGCGCTACCCACCATAATTTCTCAAAGCGCTGACATATTCTGGGGAAGCGGACTTAACAAGACAGACAATTATCCGAAGCAAAGGGGACAGCTGAAGAGCTTACAATCTAAACGAATCAAACAGCATTCTGTCATTTTTTTTATTAGAAACATTCCTCCTGCTGTAAAGACTCAAACCTTAATCAGTCGTTGGTCTCGTCTTAGATTCAGGAGCCGTGTGTCTATCCCATGCATGTTTAATCCCCCCACTGTATTACCCTCTACCACCTCTGCTGGGGGGCTGTTCCACTTACCTCCAAACCTCTCTGCGATAACACCCAATGGCATCACATACTCTTTTATGGGTTGTGAGACTTTTTATTTGAAGGATCGGAGACCCCGGGATAACCCACCCGCTCCGTCCGACAGCTCGGCTGAATAAAACACTTTAAAGAAAGGATAAGAAGCAAAACAAAGTCTAGTAACAGCGGATCTTGCCTCGTTCCTTTTCCCTCCGACTCTTACGACATCTTTGCTGCTAAAAGAACAGAAAATGTAATATTTTTTAATTAAATGTCTTATTTTTAAACTTAAAATGAGATAAGGAGATATATATCTGTATCTAACACATTAAACAATAAATAAAAACATTGTAATCCAGGAAGAGAGGAAAGTATTAATAAAAAGGGTATTAGATACGCCGTAGTAGGCGGAGCTTTTAGTAAGCACAACCCCCTAGGTGGCTTGACGCACCCCTAAATAAGTGTCATTTAGACGAGTGTCCGCAGGGGAGCTGCTGCTTCTCATACACATACGTTTCAGAATCAGATCACTAAAAATGGTTATAATTTGCACATTTTCGGTATTATGCTTTTTTCTGTTTGTTTTGCCTTCGTCTCTGTTCTCAATTTCAATGTTTTCCCCTCTGGCACTGGAAGTGTTAAACTAATTATACCTTCCTATTGGAAACACCTAAACATCCTCGTTTCTAAAGCTCGGAATTGACGATTATTTAAAATTCCTGCCAGATGTTTGAGAAACCCAATAATCTCCGGCATGTTCCCGAGATGGAAGGGGTTAAACATGCAGACCCCCCCCCCCAATACCTCTTTAATCCCAGAAAAAAAAAACAAGTCAATCACTTTCTTGTGCTTTGGCTGATTGTTACCCGCGCTGCGGAGATACTTTTCATCAAAAAGAGAAAGCCATTAACAGACGCAGAGGATTAATTCCTCCTCATTACCGAAAGCCCCCGTTTTCTGCCCTAAAAGCCCCTCTCTAGTTAAACGTTGACATGTTAAAACGCTAATAATTAAACCGTTACTGATGACTAATGAAGTCGCCGGCTGTGAGTGATGGGGCCGTCTGAAATCACTGAGCCGCACGCATTTCAAAGCGAAGTGAAGCCGTAAGCCCCGGGTGATAGCCACATGGTGTTATTACGGGGGCTTGCTGGGAGTTAAGGGGTTAATGATTATACCGGCCATCATGTATAGCGTAAAATACACGTCTGACCGGTGTGAGTAACGTAGCCATCCCTATAACCTGTCGGCCGCTTCAGGACGGGAACGAAATGGTAAAATTGCCAGGAGCCGACAGCTCCTAGGCGTCATTAACCCATTAGAGAAAACCAGCACGGGGCGTCATTAACCCATTAAAGAAAACCAGCGCCAGGCGTCATTAACCCATTAAAGAAAACCAGCGACGCGTCATTATTAACCCATTAAAGAACAGCGTTGGGCGTCATTAAGCCATTAAAGAAAACCAGCACCGGGTGTCTTTAACCCATTAAAGAAAACCAGCGACGCGTCATTATTAACCCATTCAAGAAAACCAGCACGGGGCGTCATTAACCCATTAAAGAAAACCAGCATGGGGCGTCATTAACCCATTAAAGAAAACCAGCGCCGGGCGTCATTAACCCATTAAAGAAAACCAGCGATGCGTCATTATTAACCCATTAAAGAACTGCGTTGGGCGTCATTAACCCATTAAAGAAAACCAGCACCCGGTGTCTTTAATCCATTAAAGAAAACCAGCGACGCGTCATTATTAACCCATTAAAAGAACAGCGCTGGGCGTCATTAACCCATTAAAGAAAACCAGCACCGGGTGTCTTTAACCCATTAAAGAAAACCAGCGGCGCGTCTTACTGTCCCTTTAAAAACACGTCATAAAAGATTAGAAATTTCACATATTTCTGAATATCTTTAGATTCTTTTATAAAGAAGAATTTTCTCAAATTATTTTTCCTTGCTGGGGCCGTGAGATGTGCGGGGGAAGGGGGGCGCCAATTAACCCTTTAATACAAAGATCTCAAGAAGCAATTTCCTAAATATCAAGTTCAACCCAAAATTTCTAAATCAGGGAATAGAAAGAAATTACAGTAACTTTATAATTATAGATATTTACATATTTATAACATTTATAGTTATACAATTATAATATTAATATATTTGGAACATTTATAGATTTATAATATTTATATATTTATACAATTATAATATTAATATATTTGGAACATTTATAGATTTATAATATTTATATATTTATACAATTATAATATTAATATATTTGGAACATTTATAGATTTATAATATTTATATATTTGTAATATTTTTATATTTATACAATTATAATATTTATATATTTGGAACATTTATAGATTTATGACGTTTATATTTAAAGATTTATAATATTTATATATTTATGACATTTATATTTTTTATCTTTATAATGTTTATATTTAGAAATTTATATTTTTTATGATATTTTTATTAAAGGTAAATAATATAAACAGTTTAGGGCGCAACAGCAGAAGCCGTCTGATTGGCTGCCGGGGGTACGATCTCGACGCAGGGTTTTACGATTTCCGTTTCTGTGATTTTGGGTTAAAGAGGCCAGAATCTGGCGCATTATTTGCTTCCTGTATTTAAATCCGGGACGGCTGCTGCCCGGTAGTTGTAAGCTCTTGTGCGCAAGGCCCTCCTTGCCTTTGTTTTTATGATCGATGTTATTATGTGCTATATAAAACAATCAATAATTATAAAAAGCCATGGCAGCCGGGGCCATATCTGAAAGCCGCAGCGTTGGAATATCCTTCCAGATCCTTCTGTTGCGAGGGGACAGCGGTCGCGCATGCATTCGATCCCGGAGCTCAAAGTGAATTGTTTGGTTTGGAAATATGGTAAGGACTCGTTTCTCCGCTGCTCCGATGACGTTACTGATGGACGGGGGGGGGGGGGAGCATCCGCTCCGTCATGTGGTTTTCATAACCCTGGGAGAGGAATGTCGGGCCGGCTCCTGCGCGACCTTATTATTATCCGCTTCCAAAAGAAATAAATGACAAACGCTCACTGACCAAACGGAAAAGCCCAGAATGTTCTGCTGGTCTCCATGGTAACTGCACTTTGCCCCAGAATGTCTCCTTGTATTTAGAGTTACAGAATTGATCGCCATGGACATAGGGGCCAATGGGGCATCTTCAGGGCCCCGCGCCATCAGGGCCACCTCAGCAAGGAACGACGAGACCTCTGACTGCAGACCCTGTAATAATATAAATAATAACAACACACATTGTACAGCGCTGCGGAGTATGACGGCGATATATAAATAATAATAACACATTGTACAGCGCTGCAGAGTATGACGGCGATATATAAATAATAATAACACATTGTACAGCGCTGCGCAGTATGACGGCGATATATAAATAATAATAGCACACATTGTACAGCGCTGCGGAGTATGACGGCGATATATAAATAATAATAACACACATTGTACAGCGCTGCGGAGTATGACGGCGATATATAAATAATAACACACATTGTACAGCGCTGCGGAGTATGACGGCGATATATAAATAATAATAACACATTGTACAGCGCTGCGGAGTATGACGGCGATATATAATTAATAACAACACATTGTTATCGTCCGTTTAACTCTTTCCCAAACCGAGGGGAATTTTAATGAAACAAAGTCTGGCGGTGAAGAGGTTAATGGTCTCGGTGCGGACTCCATACATCATACAGTGAGCTCAGTGCTTTGCCTCCGGCTGGGGTAGGAAGGGCCTTTCTTCTGCCTCTCACCCCGTGACCCCGTGGCTCCCACCAGCTGATGATTCCCAGCCAGATGTTGCCCCAGCCGGGGTATTTAGAGGAAGTTACCCGCGTTTGATCTTTCATGCAGGGAAGTCGCTTCCCTATCTATAAATCAGCCGGCTCTGTCTGCAGCACACAAGAGGTTAATAGCTCCCAGGATCTGCCGATTGCCCCCGAACGCTCCAGAGGGTGGAATGTATTAACCCCTCCAGTGGCTCTCTGGCCGCGTCTCGGGGTGTAAGGGGTGCGGGGCGGTTTGGGGTACCGGCGAGGGGCTCTTTGATGAGAGAGCAGCCGTCTGAGACACGGATTAAGGGCTCTTTAGGGCCCCTGTTGGTTCCCGGGGCCCGTGTGACAGCGCGGCAGAGATTTATCGCATTCATTGTACAATTCTATTTCTTGAGGCCCCCAGGGGCCCCCGTCTGAGATTCTGATTTCTGGGATTATTCAGGGGGCAATGGAACCGAAAGGGGGCTTAAAAACTCGGGGGGGGGGGGGTGTAACATTTATGTGGGTACATTGGGGTATATACTGCGTGGAATTCACACCCCGCTGGATCCTTTCTGTGCTCATGTTGGGGGTGTCTTTGTGGCCCTCTCGGCGCTTGTGTCTTGGATCGGGGGTTTGTGAATGTGGCCCCCACTGTGGCAGCCATACTGTCCCCACCTGCAGCATCTATAAAATGGGCTGTAACCCCTCGAGTGCTGTGATGCGTCTCTGGCACGCGAGGGGTGAAGCCATGATGGGGGGCCGTATCCGGACACGCTTCTCGGTTCATGCGCTGCCGCTCTCAATGTTTAATGTTTTTTTAGGTTATTTCTGCCCCGCGTTGGGCCGTCAGCCCCAAACAATCCGCCTGCAGACTTTATTACCCCAGCCGGTGTATTGGGGGGGGGGGGCAGGGTAATTTATGTGAAAACCTAATTTTAAAAAATCCCATTGTTTCCAGAAATAAATCCTATGAATCCGAGCCGCCGGGAGGAGAATTTCAGTTTAATTTGCTGAAATAGTTTGATTAACCCTTCAGTCGCCGGAATGGAATGAGGTTTAATGATTGGTCTACGCGTGGATCGCGTGTGGGGGGGGGTGCGAGGGTTACAAAACTATCCAAAAAAACAACTTTTCATTTAAGAAAAACGTAAAATAACGAGGATTGTGTTGCCATCAAAAATTGTCAAAAGCCATCAGGATTGTAAAAACTTTGCGCTGAGTAAGAGGCGGCGGGGCGGCCGTTCCCAGAAATCATAACCAATGACATCAGCCCCTGTAATTGCCCCGGAGGGTGCCGGGAACATCTCGACAGGTTTATTGCCCCGGGGATCGTTCCAGGCTCCTGCGCTTCGTTTCGGAGGTTCCCCGAGGATTGGAGGAGCCCAGCGGGGGGGGCGTCGCCCTAATGTCACCTCTGAGACGGGCGAACAAGGGGCAAACAGGCAGAGGAGACTTTAACCCGTGACACGCCGCAGGTACGGGAAGCTGCAACTCCCATCATGCTTATCCAAACAGGAATGGCTGACGTGACGAAAGTTACTTGTAATATATATTATTGGGGTAACTATACTCGCTATCAGGGTAACTACGTTATCGGAGTAACTATATATACATTATCGGGGAACTGTATTCATTACCAGGGTAATTATACCCGATATCGGGGTAACTATACACATTATCGGGGTAACTATTGGTTATCGGGGTAACTATATACCTTATCGGGGTAACTATAAGCCCATCAGTCCAAGGCACCTGCAAAGGTTTTTAATCTCCCCTGAGGCGGGACGGAGGAGTTTACCTCCCATCATCCCCAGCCGGGCTACGGCGTTGAACATTTTTGCTTTTCTAAGCAGAATAAATATTACGAAGATTATGTGATGTCACCTGTGGTATGATGTCACTAGTGACATCACTGCTTGTGCGGAATCATTTCTGAGAATGGCCCCTGCGGACGCGCCTGGGATGGGGGCCCCGCGCCACACATTCTTCCATTCGTTCACTTCTTGTGAAATGAAGGGCCGCCCGCCGAGCCCCCCGTAAATCTGCTGTCTCCTCTCCGCGATCACAGACCCCCCCGCTCTGCCCCCCCACACTGCTCTGCGCCTGGGATCATAGAACCCCCCCTTAGCCCCCCACTTCTCTGCACCGGGGATCACAGACCCCACTGCTCTGCGCCTGGGATCACAGACCCCCCCGCTCTGCTCCCCCCCACTGCTATGCGCCTGGGATCACAGACCCCCCCCCGCTCTGCTCCCCCCCCCCCACTGCTATGCGCCTGGGATCACAGACCCCCCCCGCTCTGCTCCCCCCCCCCACTGCTCTGCGCCTGGGATCACAGACCCCCCCCCCTCTGCTCCCCCCCCCACTGCTATGCGCCTGGGATCACAGACCCCCCCCCGCTCTGCTCCCCCCCCCCACTGCTCTGCGCCTGGGATCACAGACCCCCCCGCTCTGCACCCCCCCTGTCTGTGCCTGGGATCACGGACTCCAGTGAAGAGCGCGGGTAGAAAGGGGCAGAACATGCGCGGCAGTTTGGGTGCCGGGGGTAACGGGGGGCTTCGGGGTGGCCGATGCGAGATCTCTGTTATTTCTTCTGCGCTCTGAGATCACATCACATGCTGTCAGTGTGTTTAGAGCGACGACATAGTCTGTGGCCATGTACAGGGGGCAGTCTTACATGCTAGGCACCCACCCAGATACTGTGACAGCTAGCTGACTGTCCGCAGTGGCCGCAAGCCGCGTGTTTACCGGGGGCCGGATCCATCCACATGCGGCCCCTTCAGCGCACCTATAAACAGGTCGAAGAGGTCGGCCTCTCTACCTATAAATCCAGCTAGAAATATTACGCGATATTACACGCGTGTGATATTACATACGTGTTTAATAAACCAGTGACTGCATGAACTGACGGGGAAATTAAGAGACAGAAAACCGGCTCTCGTGGCCCTCAGGGAATCACTGATATTATACAGCTCCGTGGAATATGATAGCGCCATATAAATAATAATAATTCTAATATAAACGCAGCCGGGGGGGGGGGGTAGAAAGAAGGGGGGCAATAAAGTGTTTGCAGTGCGTTACACACGGTCTGCCCCCCCATCTGCATGATACTCAGCACTGTACAGCGCATGCTGCGTGGGGGCCACACCCCGCGTCCCCCCACGGTATCACTTACTGCTCGATCTCAGGGGGCTGTGGCCGTCGTCCAATCATATCCAGAAGTCTGTTAATTACCGCGGGGACTTAATAAAGTGCATGACATCATAGCGCCTGAGTCACTTTAACTATAATGATAACATGGTATCTGTTTATGATGTAACATTTCCGTGTTGCTGGGGGGATGACGACCTGTGATGTCACACAGTATAATATTTTGCGGTCTCTGAGTGGGGGGCAGATGAAAGGTACCTTTTTAGGGGTCATTTCTAGTGTGAGGGATGAACGGGGGCTTCTGGCCACCGCGGGGCAGGAGGAGGGGGCAAGTAGTGATACTGGGATTCTAACTTATTTCTAACTGGAATCGGGAGGAAAGGATCTTAGAGCGTCCCCGGGGGGGCAAACACCCCCCAGCCCCCTGCTTTGCCCGAGAGATTGTTAGGGATTGATAAATAATTGCCACCCCTATAAATACAAGTTACCCCCAAAAAAGGTGAGCGGCGACCGGGTCGGCCGCATGGGGTCTGGGGCCGATGTGATCTCACACCAAATTCTCATGGAAGGAGCATAAAAAGGATTCGACTGAGAATGGAGCGAATCAGCCCCACCGAGACCTCCCCAGTACGTTGTGTGATGGCGGCTGCACCCCCCCCCAGCGGCTGATCCCGGGGGGGATTTCCAGCTGATCCTGCGAGGCTCGGAATTAGAATCTTAATTATTCCTCCTTAACTGTCCTCCGCATCGTTTTATTACTTCCTGCAGAAGCCGGGATTTGCGAAAATCATTTTGTCACTTTTAAGGATGTTTTCTTAATTGCAAAACAAGCCCAGAACGGCGTCCGCGCCGTATCCGCGCCGTATCCGTGCCGTATCCGTGCCGTATCCGCCCGCCTCCTGTATCTTGTTTGGAGAGGCAGTTATTATGGAAGAAAGCAATTAAATTGTCAAAAAAGTAATTGTTCTGCAGATTTAATTGAAAGCGACTCGGCGACGGCGGCTTTTGTGTTAGTAGCAAATAAGACAAATGCCAACAAGTAAGAGAGAAACGGAACGGAAACGATGATTAACCCCGCAGCTGCTGGACGCATTCGCAGTGTATTATTTAATACACTGTACTGCGCTATAGAATATGATGGTGCCATATCACTCAATAAATAATAATCGTAGGATTTTATCTTACTTTCTGTTTGCTAACAAATCCGATAAGAATGGCCCCAGTAGCCCCGGGTCTGGGACGGGCACGCGGCTGATATATGAGGAATGGATGAGGTGTGAGATCCTCCAGCTTTTTGGGTGAGATCCTGGAAACCTTCGCCGTTTGGGAGGCCGTGGGGATTGTGGAGGTCGGGGGGGTCGTAGAGTCGCAGGCTGGGACCGGCCATCTTCTCGGCTCTCGAGCTCCATGTGGTCGCCCGTTCCCCAGGAGCTGCCTCCACGTGGAGGGTTACAGACGGGGGGGGCAATTTCCCAAATCGTGGCTGAATTAAGGACACCTTGTGCAACACTCTGCGTCCAGAGAAACAGGAGAATCCTCCTTGGAGCAGATCCCGCCCACGAGGATCCCGATCATGAATAAAGTAACCCCATCACTCAGGTTAATTCGTGCAGGATCCATCACCGGTACCCCTGAGCTGCAGCCGGACCCCCGTATAATAACCACAGATCTTGTCATCGTTTTCTGATAACACGGGGTTAAAATGAAAGGCCCTTACCCAACATCGCCATTATTTTCACTTGAAAGTTTTTTGGTATAGAAGTGCAGAATTTCTTGCCCCCCCTGTATACAGAACATATCCCGACACGACCCGAAGACGGAATCTTCCAGATTTAGAGTCGAGCTGCAGGCGCGAGATACACGGATATTGAAAGGAAAATCCTGATCAAAGTGAAAGGCCGTTATTCCTCCCCGTGTGGAGCAGATGTGCCGGGCATGGGGGGGGGTCGGGGGGTTGGACTCTTGATTTATTCCTCAGACCCGTTTGTAACCTCTCTTATTGCATGCTTGATACCGCCATGTCGGTTATTAGTTTTCAGTTGAAAATGACCAGATAAGGGTTCATTCACTTCATCAATATTATACATTTATTGCTTGTCAGAGGAATCGCATGATGCTCGCCCATAAATCTGCTTCTTGGCTTTAAAGTGTCAGCTCTCCGCTGCAGCCAGCGATGACGGATGATTTAAAGGCGCAGAGCGTTTAGACGGTGTTCGGCGAGCGGCAAATAAAACCTGTCGCCCCTACAAACTGGGATTTTTTTTGCCCCCACTCCTGTCCCGCTCATTAAATTTACATGGATTTGCCTGCTTTTGCCCCCAAAAAGGCTCAGAATCCTTTTATTAGGGGTAATTGAGGAAATGGCGTCTGGGGTCCCGGGTGCCTCCCTGCCCCTGCGCCGGTCCTGCTCGGGGTATCAGACGTTCCTCATCACCGGAATAGTTAGATTTACAGATATTTCCAGCTGGAAGAGTCGGAATTCTGGACTGACGCGGATTTATGCGGCGGAATTCCTCCCCGGGACATCGATCACCTGTCGGACGGCGAGCGTTTGGCAGGAAGCAGACAGTGAAATCATTAACCGCCTGCGGCTGCGGGGGGGCGGCAGCCATATTTAACAAAGAAAAGGCGACCGTTACCAGCGCGGAACGCGCGAACGCCTTCGGCCCGCCATCAGGGGCTTTTGTTCTGAACCTGACACGCCAAGGCACCCCCCAGACGGGTGACAGACCCCGCGGGAAATCCGCGCAGCATCCGCATCGCAGGATAAACCGCTTCATGAGATTTAATGAAAACTTCCACAGAGAGGGTGTATATCTAGAGTATACAGGAAGTATAGAATGGCGGTGCAGGAAGCTGCAGCATGGCGGCGCGGGACGTATAGTATGGCGGTGCAGGAAGTATAGTATGGCGGTGCAGGAAGTATAGTATGATGGTGCAGGAAGTATAGAATGGCGGCGCAGGAAGGTGCAGCATGGCGGTGCAGGAAGTATAGTATAGCGGTGCAGGAAGTATAGTATGGCGGTGCAGGAAGTATAGAATGGCGGCGCGGGACGTATAGTATAGCGGTGCAGGAAGTATAGAATGGCGGTGCAGGAAGTATAGTATGGCGGTGCAGGAAGTATAGTATGGCGGTGCAGGAAGTATAGAATGGCGGCGCGGGACGTCTAGTATAGCGGTGCAGGAAGTATAGTATGGCGGTGCAGGAAGTATAGTATGGCGGTGCAGGAAGTATAGTATGGCGGTGCAGGAAGTATAGTATGGCGGTGCAGGAAGTATAGAATGGCGGCGCAGGAAGTATAGTATGGCGGTGCAGGAAGTATAGTATGGCGGTGCAGGAAGTATAGTATGGCGGTGCAGGAAGTATAGAATGGCGGCGCAGGAAGGTGCAGCATGGCGGCGCGGTTCTCTCCTCGGGTTCTTTGTTGTAATCAGGAGGTCTATTTACTGAACGCTAATAATATTATTCAGAAAAAGGCTTTTTGTGTAACACGTATCTGAACACGCCGCCGCGCCGCTAATTAGAGCGAGGTTAATTGTTTAATTATACCGTAATTGAAGAAATCTTGAAAGTGTAGCCTGTCACATGCTCCAGAAATTCTGCGAGGAACGGCGGCTCCGGATACGTTTACCGTATTGTTCTAGACCATAACTCCCAACACCCCCTGAAGTCAGCCAGCTAATTACTAATTACATTCTGGGAACTAATTACCTGCGGAGTATGGCAGCGATATATAAATAATAATAACACACATTGTACAGCGCTGCGGAGTATGACGGCGATATATAAATAATAATAATAACACACATTGTACAGCGCTGCGGAGTATGACGGCGATATATAAATAATAATAATAACACACATTGTACAGCGCTGCGGAGTATGACGGCGATATATAAATAATAATAATAACACACATTGTACAGCGCTGCGGAGTATGATGGCGATATATAAATAATAATAACACATTGTACAGCGCTGCGGAGTATGACGGCGATATATAAATAATAATAACATATTGTACAGCGCTGCGGAGTATGACGGCGATATATAAATAATAATAACACACATTGTACAGCGCTGCGGAGTATCACGGCGATATATAAATAATAATAATAACACATTGTACATCGCTGCGGAGTATGACGGCGATATATAAATAATAATAACACATTGTACAGCGCTGCGGAGTATGACGGCGATATATAAATAATAATAACACATTGTACAGCGCTGCAGAGTATGTCGGCGATATATAAATAATAATAACACACATTGTACAGCGCTGCGGAGTATGACGGCGATATATAAATAATAATAACACACATTGTACAGCGCTGCAGAGTATGACGGCGATATATAAATAATAATAACACACATTGTACAGCGCTGTGGAGTATGACGGCGATATATAAATAATAATAACACATTGTACAGCGCTGCGGAGTATGACGGCGATATATAAATAATAATAACACATTGTACAGCGCTGCGGAGTATGACGGCGATATATAAATAATAATAATAACACATTGTACAGGGCTGTGGAGTATGACGGCGATATATAAATAATAATAACACATTGTACAGCGCTGCGGAGTATGACGGCGATATATAAATAATAATAATAACACACATTGTACAGCGCTGCGGAGTATGACGGCGATATATAAATAATAATAACACATTGTACAGCGCTGCAGAGTATGACGGCGATATATAAATAATAATAACACACATTGTACAGCGCTGCGGAGTATGACGGCGATATATAAATAATAATAACACATTGTACAGCGCTGCGGAGTATGACGGCGATATATAAATAATAATAATAACACATTGTACAGGGCTGTGGAGTATGACGGCGATATATAAATAATAATAACACATTGTACAGCGCTGCGGAGTATGACGGCGATATATAAATAATAATAATAACACACATTGTACAGCGCTGCGGAGTATGACGGCGATATATAAATAATAATAACACACATTGTACAGCGCTGCGGAGTATGACGGCGATATATAAATAATAATAACACACATTGTACAGCGCTGTGGAGTATGACGGCGATATATAAATAATAATAACACATTGTACAGCGCTGCGGAGTATGACGGCGATATATAAATAATAATAACACATTGTACAGCGCTGCGGAGTATGACGGCGATATATAAATAATAATAACACATTGTACAGCGCTGCAGAGTATGACGGCGATATATAAATAATAATAATAACACATTGTACAGCGCTGCGGAGTATGACGGCGATATATAAATAATAATAATAACACATTGTACAGCTCTGCGGAGTATGACGGCGATATATATATAAATTATGATCATGATACTGCATGCACTGTTAACCCAATAAAAAGGACGAGTGACCCTGGGAATTAGTGTTACTGTGGAGGTAACGGGATGGTGCCGGGGTGGGATGACGTGTGGGGGTATTGTTTGCCGGGGTGGGATGATGTGGTGGGGGGGGTTGTTTGCCGGGGTGGGATGATGTGGTGGGGGGGGTTGTTTGCCGGGGTGGGATGATGTGGTGGGGGGGGTTGTTTGCCGGGGTGGGATGACGTGTGGGGGGGTTGTTTGCCGGGGTGGGGGGGTTGTTTGCCGGGGTGGGATGACGTGGGGGGGTTGTTTGCCGGGGTGGGATGACGTGGGGGGGTTGTTTGCCGGGGTGGGATGACGTGGGGGGGGTTGTTTGCCGGGGTGGGATGACGTGTGGGGGGGGGTGTTTGCCTGGGTGGGGGGTAGTTATATCTTTATGCTCCCCTGTTTAGCGCAGAGCCGTCTTTAGGTAGGAAGCGTTTGTTTGCCGGTACTTTGCTAGCGAGTTCCCGATGTAAATGGTGGGAGAGCAGAAGTCGGAAGGGGCAAAAAGGCCAAGCTGGGGGCTGATTCAGCAGGGGGGGGTCAGATCCGGTTTGGGGGCGCTGGTTCGGGGGGGGGGACGCTGAGTGTGTAGGAGCCGCGGGGAATCTAATGAGTCAGATCACAAAAGGGAGCGAGTTTTATGACAATAAAGATGTCGGAGCCGACGCGTTTCAAACCCCAACGTCTGAATCCAACCCAAGGAGCGCGCCGGCCGTCAGTCTGCTCGATAACGGAGCCAAAGACCGCAGCGGCCGATTGGGAGTCTTAGCGGACTTGTGTTCATCGAGTAAGATGTACAGTCACAGAACCTCGGAGGTCTCTTTTTCAGATGAAAAGCTTAGACCGTTTCCAATGTAATAATAATGCTGAGAATCTCACATCTTATAGAGGAAGAAAATGTCATTAATGTCATTAAGCGGGAGACGGGGTTAAGTCATTTTTGGTGCTAATTCTTTATACTTTAATACGTTTTTGGTGCGTCGGCCGCCGTATGAACAGGAGACCCCGAAGGTCTAACGGCGCGGGACTGCCCTGCGTAAACCAGGACTGTAGGAAGGGATGGACTGTTTTTTCCCCCATCTACCGGAAAAGGTAAAATGAATAACAGAAAAGCAGTGAATCCGGTAATTGCAGCGACTCTCCCGTCGACTCTCCCGGCAGCTCTCCCGGCAGCACTCCCAGCATCCCGAGGCATCCAAACGGTGAGAGGAAGCGGTAAATCGGCCTCTCCGCCCGCGTCGCCCCGTTTAGCGCTCGGGAGAAAATGATGTCATTTGCGAGGCGGCTTCACCTGCGATATTTTATAATTGTTTCGATGCAGGCGCGATAATCCTTCCTCCTCGGCGCTCTAAAACCCTCCGCTTAATAAAGCCGCCGGCCGGCGCCCGCGGGGTTTTACGGGAGGCCAATCTTTGATCAGCCGAGCTGGAATGAGTTTGATAAGCGGCGGCGGCGGCGGCTCCGAGAGCCTCTCCACTTCTTACCGCTATTTGCTCATCAGACTCAAGTGCAAAATAAGCAGAAAGGCCTCGGCCGGCTCCTTATCGCGCGGCGCTTTCTTCTGGCGATCTGTGTCGCTTTAATCCTGGATGTCTGGGGCTGGTTAACAAGGAAATCCTGTGTCAATTATCGCCAACAACTTCCCGCTGAGCGGCGGCGGGGAGGCGGCTGCTTTTCAGAGGCTTTTCACACCAGCGAGCGGTTCTGCGCCTAATTAAATGGCTTCATCTCCTACAGACCAGCGGTGAAGAAATGATAGATAGCTAATGAACGATAACCCGCCGGCTCTCCTCGGCCTCCCCCGTTCCCCGCGAGAACTTAGCGAGGAGGCTGCCGGCTCGAGCGCTTGAGGTCGGCAAAGAACCCCGACTGTTCGGGGGGGGTCCCGGCTGCGTGCTGTTGAACCCGCCCCCCCCCCCGAAATTTAAGTAAAAAAGTGGGGCGACTTCGGGTTCTCTTGGTTCCGTTGTTTTTATATTAGTGACGGATGGGAGTGTTGAGTCTTTATTATCGGGCCTCGGAGATGCGTTTCACCCGCAGAAGCTGCTAATTACCCCCCACTGGCATTCAAAGTGTTAATATTGGAAAACTCCTCCAATCTCAGCTCAGCCTCCGACACTCGCCTCCCCTCCCCCAGCCGCAGTGCATCACCCCCATCACTCTCATCTCCCCCATCACTACCATCACCCCCATCACTCTGATCACCCCATCACTCTGATCACCCCCATCACTCTGATCACCCCATCACTCTCATCTCCCCCATCACTCTGATCACCCCATCACTCTCATCTCCCCCATCACTACCATCACCCCCATCACTCTGATCACCCCATCACTCTCATCACCCCCATCACTCTGATCACCCCATCACTCTCATCTCCCCCATCACTCTGATCACCCCATCACTCTGATCACCCCATCACTCTCATCTCCCCCATCACTCTGATCACCCCATCACTCTGATCACCCCATCACTCTCATCTCCCCCATCACTACCATCACCCCCATCACTCTGATCACCCCATCACTCTCATCACCCCCATCACTCTGATCACCCCATCACTCTCATCTCCCCCATCACTACCATCACTCTCATCACCCCCATCACTCCCATCACCCACGTTGAGGTCTGTCTACAGGTAATCGTTAGTGTTCACAGGATCCAGCGCTCTCTTTACCCTCTCGCCTCATGTTCCTTTCACCCCATGACTTTTAAGCACACGCGTGACACGGGTTCACGTGTTAATGAGTGGCGGGCACTAACATGACACAGACATGTAAACGCTGGCGGTGGCACCAGAAGCCGCCCCTTTATTTTCACCCCTAAAACGGGATCTAAAAACATGAAACGTATAAAAGGACTTGTCTCCCGTCCATCTTTTTGAATCTGTGTCCGCGCAGTGCACCGCCGCCCAGCCGCCTGTCACATTCCTGCAGCCAGGGTATAATTTCCCGCGGCGTGGGGCGTAATTGTTTATTTTCGGAGGGGATTTGTTTTCTCCCGGTGAACGCAGACAAATATTTGGCCTTGTTTACGGCTCTCGAAGCCGCCGCGCCGCGGACTCCCCGTCTGCAGCAGCCATTGTCCTCCGTGAAGTGCTGCGAGTCTCTGCCAAAGAGACAGATGCTTCAGCTGTCGCTAGAGAGGCTTAACGCCGAGCAGCGGCCCCCAGGGGCCGGCACAACTTTATACAACGGCACGGCAAGCGCTGGTCAAGGAGAAACAGCTGAGACGCTCATTATACGAGAGCGTAATCCCATTTCAAAAGAATTAACTGTTTGAACTCGCACATTTTTAACAAATGTCTATTCATCCGCAGACATTAGGGGAAGGACCGTTAACATATAATTCCAGTTATTGAGACGCCACATAAGGCCTCTGTTCAGAGGGAATCGCCAAATAATAAGGGCGGTGAATGGCTGGAAAACGATTGAGTGCTTAGAGCTCTATAAAGAGGCCACTTCATGTAATGGCGGCTCGTTAATCGCCCTCCGCTCGTCCCGTCTGATGTTTTCACTGGATAATTGTGTCTTTATTAGCGGATTACCTGCCGGCCGGATCCCATTACCCCCCCCCCCGGCACCATTCATCGTCGCCGGGCGCAGTTTAGGAATCTCATGTCCCGAATCCCGTGTTGGATAAACCGCGTTAATTGCAGGTTCTCCGTCCGCTCCCCGCCGTCTCATTGGATGGGTGGAAGGGACGGAATTCTCTGGACTACGTATAGCGCATGCGTCTGAACTCCGAGGGAACGTGGCAAGCGGCGTACGGACTGTGAGACGAACACAGAACCTGCCGGCAGATCAGCCCCCGGCGGCCCCCGTCTAGTCGCCCGTTTCTCCTGCTGTAAAGACTCAAACCTTAATCAGTCGTTGGTCTCGTCTTAGATTCAGGAGCCGTATGTCTATCCCATGCATGTTTAATACCCTCACTGTATTACCCTCTACCACCTCTGCTGGGAAGCTGTTCCACTTATCTGCCACCCACTCATTATTCAGGAGCCATGTGTCTATCCTGCACGTGTTCCCCCTGCTGTATTACCACTTCTGCTAGGAGGCTGTTCCACTTATTACTGCCCCACCAGCGGGTATCCGTTCTCTGCTCGAGTGTGTAGGCTGCGCAGCGCATGCACACTCTCCCATTGGCAGTCCTGGCTCTGCACACACTACCTATGGCGGCAGGAGCCGCGGACCGTTATTACTCCCCGCCGTCTGTAATTATATTGGAGGCTCTCAGTCTGTAATAATACTCAGCTTTCGGTCTGAGAGCTGACAATCGGTCCTTATTCTTCAAGGCGATCGGGAGAAACGTCTGTAATTACGCCTGGCGAGGGCCCAGCATTCGTTAGCCGCCGAACCGGCCAATTAGCGGCTGTGATGATTATTGTTTTATATAACGCCATCATATTCCGCGGCGCTGTACAATGCGTTTGCTTCTAAATAAATTGGCAGCTCTAGAACGTAACTGGTGCAGGACTCGGCTACTGAGAGCCCAACTGCTGCCAAACCCCGTTTTCTACCACTTTCTGCCGGCGGCAGTCGGGTCGGATCTGGGCTCCAAGTTGTTTGAATCTACAGGGGGGGGCGAGAAGACGCCTCGTGCTTCATTAGGAACCGGGGTCAGTCAGCGACCTCCCCGGGGGCTCCGGTCTGGGCTTCCCATACGGTATTATTACCTAATGATTCATATAGCGCCATCATATTCCACGGCGCTGTACAATGGGCCGTCCCGTGGGGATATAGAATGCATCTAACAGAACCGTGACAAATAAAGGGGTGGAATTAAAGCTTCTGCTGGATTCCCCCACCGTGCATCATTCTGCCCTCAGTGGGGTAAAACTCCCCCGGGTGTCACTTCGCGACAAAAGCCCTAAAACTATCCAGTGATTTTAGAAATATACCCAAAAAAGTCACAAAAAGTTCCTGAATGGGGGATTTAATCCGACCGCTTCGGGGTTTTTTTTTATGTTTTCTTCTGCTATATTAATAAAAATAATAAAAATAGTAATAATAATAGAAATAATTATAATAAAAATAACAATAAAAATAAGAATAATATTAACAATAATATTAATAAATGAATAAAGTAAAAGGAGAATCCGTGACGTCTCCTGGTATTTGGCCCAAATAACAGGATTATAAAAAAAAAATGGTTCAAAGGTTTATAAAAAATGTAACTAAATTTATCAAAGTATTTGGGGGGGGGCGCCCCATCGCTCCTGCGCGGAAAGCTCCGTCCGCTCGCGTTTCACAGTCAAATCGCCCATATTTGTCAAATTATTCATTTTCCTGTCATGTTAACAACGGCCTGAAATTCACAATTACTGCGGTTTTCCGTCGGCGGATCCGGGCGCGTGTTTATAAGAGGCAATCGAATGAAATCTCATTTAGTGCGGCGGCGCCGGTTCTGTTTGCCCGTTTATCTCTCGCAGGACACGGCGGGCTCCGTGTTGACAGAACCTGCAATTCCATTAATCCGCTTAATGAAAATTTAACCAGCCTTATAAACAAATAATCGCCCATTATCCTGCCGGAGATCCGAATAAATTACCTCGCCTCCCACTGACACCCCCTGTAACGCCGGCGCACCGCGCAATGTCACGCCGGAACCAAAACACCGGGAATATTTGGATTCAAAGAGATTTTGGGCGGTTTTTGAATTTTTTCCTGGATCGGAGTTGATTTTCTAAATGAAAAGGTTTCTGGGCGACGGCCGGTGCTGCGCAGCTCAGGTACCCGTGGGGTCTGAGGGACTCATGGCTGCCCATTCACCCTGAGCTCATGAGGCTGGGGTAAAAACGGGCTTGGACTGGGTATCAGACGCTAATGCCCCCCAAACACAGCAATGCCCCCCAAATAGAGCAATGCCCCTAGATACAGCAACATCCCCCACATACAACAGTGCCCCCCAAATACAGCAATACCCCTACATACACCAACATCCCCCAAATACAGTAATGCCCCCCACATATCCGTTTCATTGGGTTGGGATTTGGGGGCTCGCTGCCGGGCATCGAGGACTCGCCCCATTAATCTCGTCGCAGTCCTCTTCATTGCGACGCTAGGTGCCAGTCACCAAATCACTTCTCCATTTCCCTGGATAATCGGGGGCCGCGTCAGGCCCCTCCGGAGAGTCGGTTCCGCTCGCTCTCTGTGTATAAAGTGTCAGGATCTGATATTCTGCCCCATTTACCCCTTACGGTATTCTGAAGAAAAGCATGTTCCGGGGTAATAGAGACGGGTAATAGAAAACACCGAGCCTCGGATCTGCCCCTGACTCGCTGTCCGTCCGCCGCTGACCTCTAATACCCCCCAGGGGCGGCCGCGGGACCCCCGCAGCATCTTATCTTAAACACGCCAATTCTGGGCCGTAACGCTTTACAGAAACCGGACTCCGGGGCTTTTAATGCCTCCGCTCAATGGGCTCTTTGTTCGTTATTTACCCACCGATTCCATACTGCAAGGTGCAGGAGCGCGCAGGCTCTGTGCTATTTAACCCCTTCATACGGGGTACCGTGCGGCCGGGGCGGCTTCTTTTACCTAGAAATCTCTCCGTTTTAGGGATTTTCCCGGTCGTCTGTATTTACGATGAATTATTTCCTCAATTACAGAAAAGCAGACGGCGCGCTCCTCACCGTAAATGTCTCATTAATACCCCTGGCACTGAAGCCCACGGGGGGCCAGAATGGTCGCTGACTGGGATGCTGAGTAGGGCCAGGCCTGACAGCATTTGGGGGGTTATTTAGGGACGGGTGTCAGGTTAGGGGCCATTTTGTGTCCCCCTCGCTCCCTATTTTCGGGTGTTTAGGTGGTTGGTTTATTTTTATACATACCAGGCATCTAGGGGGTTAATCCTCTGGGGGTAGCATTTGGTGGTATTTCGGTGGGGGGGTCTCTAGGGCCCATGTCGCCATCTTTTCTACCCCATCTCCAGCCAACTTCAGTAGAACCCATCGCTGATGTTTATCAAGAGAATTGTTACCATGCGAGGTCTGGAACCCGGCAGACATCATCTACCCCCCCCCCCCCGGATCCGGAGCTGGAGCTGCGGGATCCAGAAGAGAAGCGAGGCAGCGATGCCTCCATCTGATCCAGCGGCCAAGGGGTTAATAAAAGCCGCCGTCTCAGGAAAGGTTGGGATTTTCGGCAAATTACTTTGATCGCTTTTCAGCGCCTCTTCGGACAGCTCCTGATAGAGACGTCAACACGTTCTCCTCCTTAATTAAAGGTTAATTCGTCAGTCACCTCGTTTACTCGGGGGCCGGTGGGCGGCTGACGGGGGCCAAACAGCAAAACAATCGCAAGAGCGACGTCTGTGATCGGAAAGAGAAATCGGAGCGAGAACGGCCGGCAGGAGCTCGATGGGCGACCTAGAACCGGCTCAGTGAGAGGGAACCCGTCCTCCGAATCAGCTGGATTAACCCACTGACTGCTGACTCCGGCAGCGTATGAGTTAATGCCATGTCTGGGGTATTTATTAGGAGGGTGCAGGAAATCAGAGTGTCTGGTTAGACAGGGAAATCAGAGACGGGAGAATCTCTGCCGGGCGGCGGAAACCCGATAGGGGACTCCGAGTCACAGACTATCTGCTCACTAAATTGACGGTAATGAAAATAATACCCGGCGGACACAAAAGTGGACTTGTTTTCAGATTAATGCACCCTGAATGCCGGCTTTTCAGACCCGTCTCTCGGAATCAGCGACATTATTTTATACACCCCCCGGGGGGGCAGGTTATATATATGGGGCTTATCAGTGCCGGGGGGGGGGGGGTATGTAAACCCCTTTAATGGGCTGTGTGGCCGCCTTTCACTCTTTCCTTTTGTATCATTGTTGGTTGTAGAGTAATGAGGGGTAATTATTTCCGCGGCCTCCTGTTTGTACCCCTAAGCGCTCCGCGTCACCGATTTACAAAGTCGTCGGACCGGCCCGTCCTCCAAAACATGGCCACTAATAGTTAAGTGGAGCGTCCGGTGCCCGTCCCGTCCGAGGCCAGTGCATGAGTGGGGCATGTGGTGCCTTGGGGGGCATTATGTGGCAGTTATGAGGTTCCCCTTCATGTGGGGTCTTTGATGGTAATTGCGCACGTTGCGGCCGGTTCTTTGGTGACTCCGTCGGTCTCATCCTCAGGTACCCCGCACAGATATTAATGACCCCAGCGTCCCCGGCAGAGGCATCTCACCCAACGCCCCCCGGCGGAGGCATCTCACCCAACGCCCCCCGGCGGAGGCATCTCACCCAACGCCCCCCGGCGGAGGCATCTCACCCAACGCCCCCCGGCGGAGGCATCTCACCCAACGCCCCCCGGCGGAGGCATCTCACACAGTGCCCTGTCGGCTCGGGGCAAAATATCTGATAAATAATGAGCACAATTTACAGATGCGGATGGTCGGGACCTTCTGCCACCCGCCGGGGGGATCTCATACATGAATACCAGGCTGGAGACCCCCATATAACCCACCTACAACACCCTAACATGGGGTAGTAACACCAAGCTTTGTGACAAAGGTCTCTATACTGGGGGTCTTCGTCTCTCCGTGGATCCAAGACCACCCTGGGTAGGGAAAGACAAAAACCAGGAGCGATCATCTCTAATAAACAGACAAAGGCAATTGTTAGCGGCGGCCGTGACCCCCAGCTTATCGCAGGACCCCCCCGGGGCGGACACTTAAGTGGAACTGCATCTTTAAGGTTGAGTACTTCTGTTTAATATGTTTGTTTAAATGGCGGCACGGGCAGCTCCGGCGTATCCGGTGTCAGCCGTGGAAGGGGCGAGGGGCGCGTTTATCGGGAAAACCTCCCGAGCCGAACATCTCCCAGCATTCAGTCCCGAGACGGCGGCGAAGAAAGGGCTCATTATGTCTGAACGAGCAGCGCGAGTGCCTTGAACTTGTCAGGAGTTCAGGTGCGCTCCCAGCCCTACCTGCTTCAGGAATGCCCCCCGCACCTGCCCCCCCCCCCCCCCGATATGCCCCCCGCATCTGCCGGGACCTCGCTGGGACGTCTCGATTTCCAGACGAATATCTCGGCTCCTCCAGAACAATGAGGTTCAAATCGTACTTTTCCTAAACACGGCGTTCCCTGCGAGATGCAGAATGCAGATGCCGGGGCGCGGATCGCCTTCCCTGCGCGGAGAACATTATCCCGACATTAATCCCATTAAATATATCATCTTGCAAATAGCTAAATCCACTTAATTAAGTCGTATCGCGCGGAGTCAGCGGACGTTTCGATCTCCGTGTTATATATCTTTAATGAGCCGGAGCTGTTTGTGAATGCATGAGAAGAGCGGCCTGATCCCCCGCGCGGGGGGCAGGGGAGGAAAAAATAATATCAAGCAGAAGCACTGAGCGGAGAAGCCTGTACCTGTGCGGCCTCCCGACCGCCGAGTGCCGGGGCAGCCTGCTGTATTGACCTTTATTAGCCTAGTTTTCACACTTTATCATTATAAGGCATCTACGGGTATACTCGGTGCTTCCGTGGGGAGGGATAGCAGGTGTACCGACATCTGACTCCTTATCACATTGAATGTAGGAAATAGTAGAATGGCTCGGTCTTAATCAGCCGGTCGGACTCTCTGACTAATGAAAGTCTATGAGGGAACGGACTTCATTAGCATCGCCATAAAGCATCAGCTCAGTGCGGTGTTTGAGCCGGGAAAGTCACCCAAAATATCACATGACTGACAGCGACGGCGGCTCCAGGTCTGCAGATAAAGGGGGTTATTGGGGCAAAATGAGATAAAACCAGGGTTTCGTTTTTTTCGGTTCCCATGAAGCCCGGAGCATGTCCTCGGATTTTCGTGTCCTCAATTAATTAGGAAACATTCGGCCGCGTTAAACTCCGACGTAAATCCATTCCTTCGCTTTCCTTCCACTTCCTTCCAATTGCAGGGGCCGGGGGCATCTAGAACTTTAACCTGTTAATGGCCTCAGCCACTCAGAATTGACAGGGGATCATTTTCAACCCAACCCATATAAATACCGGTAATTAGCCCAAATTTTACAGCCCAGGGATGGGGGCCACAGCCTCCTCTGCAGATAGATTATTTTACATTGCCTGATGTGGCCCCGTAGATACAGGTTGGCCCTTCAACACCTGCTTATAAGGTAGCACCTCCTGTGACTCTTCTGTAAATTGTTGCCATAAAGAATCACCAGAATCTCTACATAACCCTGGTGGCTCCTGGGTTGGTCCTGGTGGCTCCCGGGTTGGGGCTGGTGGCTCCCAGGTGGGGCCTGGTGGCTCCCGGGTTGGTCCTGGTGGCTCCCGGGTGGGGCCTGGTGGCTCCGGTTGGGGCCTGGTGGCTCCCGGGTTGGTCCTGGTGGCTCCCGGGTTGGTCCTGGTGGCTCCCGGGTTGGTCCTGGTGGCTCCCGGGTTGGTCCTGGTGGCTCTTGGGTGGGTCCTGGGCCATTAATGTCTTAGTCACAAGTGTCTAAGAGGAGGGTCCACTCCCTGCTTAGGACGCTTTGGATGTTTCCCGTCTGTCGGTAGAACGCTGATGGACTCTCCCGGCTGACCGGATCCGCGTCTTCCATGCGAGTCGGTCCACATCGGCCCACATTTCCCGACAAATGGATCCGGTCCGGCTGGATTCTGCCCCTGGCCTGGGGGGGGGGTATCTCAGGTGATCCGGGGCGGCTGAACACCTGCAGAAAGCACTTAAAACGTCAGCGAAACGGTTAAAGGCTTTAAAGGCCACGTTTTACTAAACTCTCTGAATGTTCTCCGCTCGGCGACCTGAACAGATTTCCTCGGCTCAGCGACTCCGATTAATGAAGTAGACAAAGCCCTCTTGTAAAGCATCGCTCGGCCGTCGCGCTTCGCCAGGCGGCTCGATGGAAATGCCGTCCCGGGGCGTTTGTACCAAAAACCCGTCCCGTTATCTGATCCCGGAGGAGCACCTGCCGATTGTAAGCTCTGCGGGGCAGGGACCTCCAGTCCCATCTCTGCCGCGTAAAAGCGCTGAAGTTCACTGTCAGCACCAACAATAAAAACAATAAAAAAACGATAAAACAATAAAAAAATAAACAATAAAAACCTTAAAACAATAAAAAAAACAACAATAAAAGGGTCCCTATTTCCACCCCGGGGGTGACGGAGCAGCTCTGCGCTGGGGTAACAGGAGTGAGACGCTCGTGGAGTTTGGCCCTTTCTGGGACAGCTCTGTTGAGCGAGCTGTGGAGTGCTGTCCGCCAGGGCCACCATTTATATAGGGTGAAACATGGTGTTGGCCCCGGCTCCTGCATGCCATTCCGTGACATTATCTCTGACTGGGGGCCCCCGCTAGAGACTGCCCGCTATCCTGCGTGTTTCATGTGCAGACGAGAGCCGAGGAGAAAAAAACACGAAGCCGGCGCGTTTCACACCTCAATGTGAAAATCGCCCTCCGGACAGCAGAGACGCACCGCGCATTATTATAAGTTTTAGTAAAAAGAATAAAAAATAGTGATTCCTGATGACTCTAGAAGCCATTTTTAACCCCATCCGTGCCGGAGACGTGTGAAACGCGCTGCAGTGGCCTGACAATGACATTCGTGTAAGCCGCGTTGGCGTCGCTGGCGGGTAATTACAGCTTCTCTTATCTAATTACCTCCAGGAATATCTTCTGCCCGGCGGACGGCGACTTCTTCCTCCTGACGGGGAGCCGACAGATTCCGTATCGCATTTCAATATCTCGCAATTACCGCTCGGAATGACGGCAGCGGCGCGATCACTGCGAGTAATCAGGGCTGATGCTACGTCTGGCGCTCGGACGCGCAGGCACTAATGGCCGGCAGGCACATGCCCTCCTTGCACCGCGCTGCGAGCGACGCTCATCCAATTAAGTTTAATGAGCGCGGCTGCGGAGAGTCGTCTCTCGTCATTAACGGGATCAGTGCTTCTTCTCTCGTCGTAAACGAGTCGCAGCCGCCAGGACGTCATATTACTGACCACTGCGGCAAAGAGTGGGTTAATTCACAAAAGTGTCCGAGAAAGGGTTAATACGCTTATTATTTATATTAATGAGGATTTTCAGACGATTCCTGGAAAAACGAGTCTGAGGCTTGAGTTCCCCGATACCCTCCGTTATCTCTATAATAAGACAGACTTGGGTAACTAACGTGGGGTGGAGCCAAGGAATGGGTGTGGCTGATGTGAGGTGGAGCCAAGGAAGGGGTGTGGCTAATGTGGGGTGAAGCCAAGTAAAGGGCAAGGATAGGATGTAATCATACAGAAGAGCTCAGCTTTATTATCTAGTATACAATATATATACGCAGGGGCCGCAGGCTTTATTATATAGTATACAGTATATAAATATATACACGGTGTCCGCTGGGGCCGCAGGCTTTATTATATAGTATACAGTATATAAATATATACACGGTGTCCGCTGGGGCCGCAGGCTTTATTATATAGTATACAGTATATAAATATATACACGGTGTCCGCTGGGGCCGCAGGCTTTATTATATAGTATACAGTATATAAATATATACACGGTGTCCGCTGGGGCCGTAGGCTTTATTATATAGTATATATATATATATATACACGGTGTCCGCTGGGGCCGCAGGCTTTATTATATAGTATATATATATATATATATATATATATATATACACACGGTGTCCGCTGGGGCCGCAGGCTTTATTATATAGTATATATATATATATATACACGGTGTCCGCTGGGGCCGCAGGCTTTATTATCTAGTATATATATATATATATATATATATATATACACACGGTGTCCGCTGGGGCCGCAGGCTTTATTATCTAGTGTATATATATATATATATATATATATATATATATATATATATATATACACGGTGTCCACTGGGGCCGCAGGCTTTATTATATAGTATATATATATATGTATACTATATATATATATATATATATATATATATATACATATATATATGGGGCCGCAGGCTTTATTATCTAGTGTATATATATATATATATATATATATATATATATATACACGGCGTCCGCTGAGGCCGCAGGCTTTATTATCTAATATATATATATATATATATACACGGTGTCCGCTGGGGCCGCAGGCTTTATTATCTAGTGTGTATATATATATATATATATATATATATATATATATATATATACACGGTGTCCACTGGGGCCGCAGGCTTTATTATATAGTATATATATATATATGCATACTATATATATATATATATATATACATATATATATGGGGCCGCAGGCTTTATTATCTAGTGTATATATATATATATATATATATATATATACACGGTGTCCGCTGGGGCCGCAGGCTTTATTATCTAGTATATATATATATACACGGCGTCCGCTGAGGCCGCAGGCTTTATTATCTAATATATATATATATATATATATACACACACGGTGTCTGCTGGGGCCGCAGGCTTTATTATCTAGTATATATATGTACACGGTGTCCGCTGGGGCCACAGGCTTTATTATCTACTATATATACATACTCTGTGTTGCCACCAACGCCTATTCATTTAGTATTGATGAAAATGACCCCGACGGGGCACATTCTGTAATATTTAGTGCCCGAGGAGCTCCTGAAGGGTCGTTTTTTTATTAAATTAACAGGGAATTCCCGGCCCTGAAATATTTCTTCGGATACCCGCTGGGTGCCGCTCATCATTCCCAAGGCTCATTATTTGCCCTCCCTGGATTAAAGATGCCCCCGCACACACTTTCCTCCTGCGACTCCCTGAACCAGGGTTTCATTTTCTGTTCCGGTTCGTCCAGTTACTTTTGAATCATCACTTTGCCCTCCGCTGTTTGCCCCAAGCTCTTGGTGTTAAGACAGTGGCTTCCTGCCCTAGGCCGCGGCCCCCCAGCACCACGTCCGGCCCCCGGAACGTGCGCAGACGGGGTATTTGCACATCCTATATTCATTATGTTCCGGATTCTGTCTCTCGGGTCAGGCCGGAATTATCTGAACCCAACGATCTCCAGTGGGGGGGGGGGCTGGGGGGGGATTGTTGTTTTAACCCCCAGTAAGAGGTTAGAACCTCAGCGGGTAAAAGACGAGCCGGACGTAAAATGAACCGCTTAATACAGAAGAGGACGGAGTCGAGTGACAGTAAAACACCGCCTTCCGTGCATGGAGAACGGTCCGGCTCAGGCTGATGGGATTTTCCCTCTTGGAAAGCGCAGATTCTTGTGGCACGGCTCCCTGGAGCAGGTTCTTCTCTATAAAAAGTTTGTATTTACATAAATAAATAAATTGCTGCCTGGTGCTGAAAACAGGTAAAATTGGCTGGAAATGTCCCTGATCCGGGTGCCGGGATTCACAGTTAAAAGTGTCGTTTAGGAGCCCTGAGGAAGATACGTGAGGCTAAAACGTCGCCCCAGGGTCACCCCGATGAAGAGCTTGGTACCGGAGGGAGATGTATAGCTGTAACGGGTATTACACATGGATGAGCTCCCCCAAAACGCTGACGCTTTCTGCGCAGGGGATAATCCACTCACTGGATGTCCTGGGGTAACGTTACCTGCACGGACATCGCGGTAACCTAACCCTGCGTGCGCACAGGTGGTCTGGCGACCTCTGCGATAATACTGATTGCAGTGAAGTGCGCTCATTGTTAAAGGATCAAACCCTGCGCTGGGTATTAATAAATACCGACGATGACCCTGGATTTGATCAGCCACCTGTCGAGGCATCCATTACCCCGCCGTGTCCTCCCTCTCTGTTAACCCCTAGAGTGCGGGATCTGGGGTCTTGCAGGAAGTAAGGTTCATGCAACACGTCAGTAACATGTATGAGTAAGACAAGTCACCCTTGTGATTGGTGGCTTAAATTCCCCCAGCTTCACCCCCCCAGCCCATCACCAGGGGGGCCTCGAAGAGTTTGGGGCCCCAAAGCAAAAAATATAAATATCAAGACGCCATTTTAAGAATAATTCTCCTAAATTACAAGCATGGGGCCCTTAGGCAGCTGCCTGACCTGCGCCCCCTGTGCCAGTTAAATGTCGTTTCCACGCGTCATGTGACTGGCCGCGGAGCCGTCCCAGTTATCTCCAGTAAGATATGAGTGCCGTGTACTGGTGGGCAGCCAGGACCGGCTCAGGGCCTCCTCGGCTAATTCAGGTCCTGTTTCAAGCTGCAGGGGGCTGGTGCGGTGGGTGGTCTGACCTACATACTTCTTATAGGACCCCTGTCATCTCTCACTGTCACCATGGCAACTGATTGTATGTTCTTGCTGATTGGACCTTTCCATTGGTTGCTATGGTGATAAGCATATCTGGGACCTTTTAGGCTCTGGCGACCCCAAGCCCTTCCTTCTCAGGATTTGGTTAGGCGGGCCTTGGGCCTCCATCTCGGGCCTCCGCCTTGGGCCTCCATCTCGGGCCTCCGCCTTGGGCCTCCATCTCGGGCCTGCATCTTGGGCCTCCATCTTGGGTCTCCATCTCGGGCCTCTATCTCGGACCTCCGCCTTGGGCCTCCATCTCGGGCCTCCGCCTTGGGCCTCCATCTCGGGCCTCCATCTTGGATCTCCGCCTTGGGCCTCCATCTCGGACCTCCGCCTTGGGCCTCCATCTCGGACCTTCGCCTTGGGCCTCTGCCTTGGGCCTGCATCTTGGGCCTCCGCCTTGGGCCTCCATTTCCGGCCTCCGCCTTGGGCCTCCATCTCGGGCCTGCATCTTGGGCCTCCGCCTTGGGCCTCCATCTCGGGCCTCCGCCTTGGGCCTCCATCTCGGGCCTGCATCTTGGGCCTCCATCTCGGACCTCCGCCTTGGGCATTCCACTAAACAGCTTTAAAATATCTAAAATCTGCCAATATAGGTTCTAGATTTGTTATCCATACTGTGAGAGCTCATTGGGCTCCTAGTCCCGTGAGTGATACAGAGGTGACCCCAGAACCTGCCGGTAGAAGCAGGAGGCTTAATGCCCTGGGGGGCAGGTCCTGTCACATTAGCCCGCCGCAGAAGGGGTCACTTTGCATTTAGCCCAAGGACCTCAGCCTGACAGCCGGAACACGAGCCGCGGACATGAATCTTTAAATGGTCCAAACAACTTTCATGGCCGGTGGGGCCACTTGTGAGAATCACCGGCAATTAACAGCCAGGTCCGGGGCCACGCGGCAAACAAAAGAGAGAAACAATTAGTGAAAACCTGAGCCCGCACGTGCCGTACGAGAGAAACGCGCGCCCGCGGGCTCCTTATCTCTCCTGTTTCAGGGCCGGCTGCCCCAGGGGCCCGGCTCCTGCCTTCACCCAGCACCCATCTGCTGACATCAACTGGGACAATATGAAGGTTTAGCCGACCCCCGGCTGGTGACACGGATCCCCCGGAGAGCCGGCTCGGCACGCGTCTGGACGAGGGCCTTTACAAAGCGAGGTGTAAAAACCCGGCCCGGGGCGGACGGCTCACGTTACAGCCTGACCTCGCTAGGTGGTAAAACGAGTGTTAACAGAGGTGTTTATATTGGTCTCCGGGCTGTTACCGTGACAAATGCCCCCCCCCCCCCCCGCTCCGGGATAAATATTTCACACGCATTGTTACAGGAGACGGATTAACCCTTCATCGGGCAGAAAATGAGCCAAAAAAATGATTAGCGCAAAACCCCCACTTTCATCACTTTGTGATCATTTATCAAAAGTTTTAGACGTTGCCGACGGACCATAAATCGGGTCAGAGATGAACCCCGCGTCCAGCAGGGGGCAGCGCTATCGGTGGTGGCCATACAGCGGCCGTCTGACACGCCAGGCAAATGCCGGTGAGCCGCTGGCCGAAAGCGCCCCTGATTCACCGGATCTGCTGCTCCGGAGGCTGCCGGACGCCAATCTTAAAGTGCCAGAGCTGCGTTTTTACCCCCAGTCCGGCCCGGGCCAATATGGCGGCCCGATATTTACGACGGCCCTCCTAAGCAGGATGAAGCCCCCGTGCGATAGACTGAACCCCGGTTCAAATGTAACAATTGCCCTCCCCACCCCCACCGCCGTCCAGCGCCCCCGCCATGAAACACATCCAATCATATTTTAGAATAAGCAGCTTAGATTGGAATCAGGCCCCGGGGGGCGCAGGTCATGGGGTAGGGAGCCCAAAATCACTTGCAATACGTAAAACCAGACAAGGGGCGGAAGAAACAGAAAATTCTGCCAATGGCTTCCCCCAAACTGTCCTGAGTGCACGAAATCCACGCCCCACGGGGGCCACGATGGCAGTGGGGGCCACATCTCCCTTACTCCTCCCCGGGGCCGTGGGTTCTCCAACATAACAGAAAATGCCTGGAAAAGTCCAGATTTTCCCATCTTTGACGTTCTGCTCATATGGGAAATAAAACCAGGTGAGAGCGGGGGGGGGTAAATGGGGAGGATATAGAGAGGCCGGAGCGGGGGGTAAATGGGGAGGATACGGGGGGCTCGTCCCGGGGAGGGGATACAGTGTCTGAGAGACGGTTATTTATGGTGCGCAGTCTGTTGGCCGTCCGGCTCGATGTTACAACGTGTGGCGGACGCCGCTGACAGCGGGTTTTACGACTCGCAGTAAGAACATGCGCCGTGCGGAACATTCTGGATGGTGCAGTAAACCCGCCGCGGGGTACGAGGCTGCAGACCCTCAGACCCCGGCCGGCTGTCCTTTAATTACCGCGTAACGCTCGTTTGTTATCAAAAGTTTGTTTTCCTTTAATAAGAATTTATAGCGACGGCCGATTTCAGGATTTCTTCGGTTCAAATACCTCGGAGTCTCAGCTTTTGGGGCAAAATATAAAAAAATGACAATTTATGAACTCTAGGCGTGAAAAAGGTCACCGGGGAGACTGACCCCTTCAGGGGGAGAAGGTAAAACCAAATAGCCCCTCGGCCACTTGCCCCTCTAACACATACCTGCACACGCACACACTTACCCGTTAACATGTACCTGCACACGCACACGCTTACCCATCAACATGTACTTGAGCACACGCTTACCCATTAACGTGTACCTGAACACACACACTTACCCGTTAACATGTACCTACACACGCTTACCCATTAACATGTACCTGCACACACTTACTCATTAACATGTACCTGAACACACACACGCTTACCTGTTAACATGTACCTGCACACGCTTACCCATTAACACTAACACGTATCTGCACACACACACACACAAAAATAATAATAAACCGTCGCCGTTCCAAATGATTTTTATTTATATAAATAAAAAAGTGTCATCATGCTCGCACATGTTACATACGTGATAAATAATCGGAAGCCCAAAGCCCCCTGACAGGATGGGGTCTCAGTCACAGCCGAATTAGTGCAACAGAAGGAAAACGTGAGCGGCCTCCCAGCAGTGGTGGTAGACATAGGCAGCAGGACTGTTAGCTTTGGCATGACGGACATTTGGCCAATAAAATGAAGTTACTTTCCAATCATTTGGCTGATGATTGAAACGGAATAAGCCAATCACCAACCGGTGTCACTAACCACCACCAACCGGGAGGCCGCGCGACCCCCCTCCTAACCTCAGACGTTACCGAGCATATCCGGCAGATAAAGCCCATCAGCCACGGCACTAGTTTCACTATTTTAGGGGGTATTTTTTGGTCTGGAGGCCGTCACCGCGCAGGCTGAGGAGACCGGCGACATCGATCCCACTCCTCGTGGGGAATAAGCGTGATGGGAGTTGGCTTCTGTCATCACTGGGAATTCCTCCGTTTATGAGATTTAAATACTGTCGGGGTTTTTTTATTTTTTTTGATCGATCGCTCAAATACTTTAAACATACAGAAAAATTTCACTTTTACCCAGAACTCCGCGGTACGAATCCTGTGGAGACCCCAAGTCATAAAAACCGTACAGCTTCGCCCATAAATACCAGAGAAAATATCACAATTATTATTAATCAGGGTGCCAGAAATTAATTAATACGCGAGATAATCATTAAATATCCCTTAATAACAGTAATAGTGCGAACCGATTATTATGGGAACGGCTAAACGGAAAGTGGGCGTGGTTTTATGAAGGCCCCACCCATGATAAATCGGTTTCCTCTGAAGTCCCACCCCTTGCTGCCTATCCTCCCTGCCTTTAATTCTGTCCACCAGTCACGGGCCCCATACTGTTACCCGCAGGGAACCCTCTGCTGGGTAACGGATCGGGTTATCCCGCAGACGATGGCAGGTGTAGAACCCACAGGGGCCCCGGAAAGCTCTTTAGGGAACGATTGAGTATCAGCCGCGATGACGTCCCGCGGAATAACGCAATATCCAGTATCGCTCCATGATATTCCTCCTCCAGGCTTATAATCTTTTCCCACCGCTGCCAAAGAGCGGCCCGTGGGCCGAAATTACATCACAGAACACGGGGCCCCTGCGGCAAAAGGGTTTCACGTAAATGCGATGGATACACAAGACGGACGAACAGACAGACACAGGATTGGCCCTCGGCGTATGACGTAAGAAATGGGGGGGCTCCTGTGAATGAGTTAACCCCCCCTGTAATTGTCCTTCATGTATTTGGGACCCCCGGAGGATCTGTGAAGGCGTTTTGGATATAATCATCCCGACCCGAACCCTGAATCACGTGGAACAAAAGTAGGTTAATCAGTAAGTGTGCCACTCCGCCGCTGCTATGGCAACAGTCCCATAAAGCACAATTTTTCTTGCACCCCATGCGTTTAAACGGTCACCTGAGGAAGCAGCGGCTCCGGGGGCCAGGAAAGCCTAAGCCCCCCCCCCTTGTGGCCGGAGGGACCGCGTTCGGGGCCCGGGGGCATGTTAGGCGTGGGGGAATTTGCCGGCTTTCCGGGAAGGCACGTAGGGCACGCGCAGGATGCTGGGGGTCTCCTCCATCACCCGCACCAGCAGGTCGTCGATGTAATTCTCCAGCTCGCGGATGTGGACGTCTTTCTTCCTCAGCAGCTCCTTGTGCTTGGCGAGCTCGCCCTCCACCTCCCGGCGGCTCAGGTGTCTGCAGAGCCCGGCGCCTTCCTCCTGAAACACAGAATTCACCGACGGGTTCTTTACCGACAGTCACTTCCATGCTGCAGCTTCCTCAGCGGCAGACCCTCACCCCATTCGCTCGCTCTTTATAAGGTGCACTATTTCTTTGACGCGATCTTGCTAGGGGTATCAGCATAGGGAAGCGGGGCAGTTAATCGGGGCAGGGGCTTCGGGAAATCCTTGGCCTCTGGCTGGAGTTTATTTACTGTATAGTTCCGGACCATAAGCTGCCTCCCAGCAGAAGCCGCCATTTTTTTAGTTGAAATGAATGACATGCTGCGGTTATTACAGAATCCGTTAACCCTTTGCAGTCTATCGCAGCCTCTCGGGCTATGAAAGGGTTACAGGTGCGCCCATTAATCCTTCCCCGTTACCCCCAGTCAGTGATAAAAGCTACCTGCTGTGCACAGGAAGGAAAGTGTTAATGATCCGACTTCCAGCAGCAGCAGTTATCTCTTCATTTACCCCGCGGGGGGGCAGAGATGGGGTAAATCTCTCCTAATGAGATAAGGCTCGGTAGTTTATGGAAAGGGATGAATCGGGACGCGTTAGGGAGCGGCCCCCGTGCCCAGCACACGGACAGCTGCCTCGAGCCTCCCTCACCTCATTAAAGGCTGCAGGTGGCCAATTAAAAGCGATGATTCAGCCGACAGCAAGGACGGCGTTATCTGCCGGGAATATCACCGACTGGAGCCGCCGCGCAGAGCGAGGTGACCACGGAGGCCAGCGGTTCCAGCACACGCGTGTTCCGTGTCACCGAGCGGTGCATGTAATGCTGACTTCATACCCCCCACGCACTTCACATGCGTCGCTCGGGGACACGGGGTACTGATGTGTGAACGGGTGGACGGGAAGGACATAAGCTTATAATGGGGGGAGCATGAAAGTGCCCCATAGGTGTACAGGTGGCCGCGGGTCAGCGTCTGCGCAGGTATGTATATGGCGTGTGGCGTGTTTTTCCACGTGTATAATCTGCAGATAAACTCCAGCATACGAGAGATTTGCCCCCCGCGGGGCAGCTGCCGGCATTTATCACACTTTAAAGCGTTGATGGGAATTTCTGCGATGCTCTGATTTATCGCGACCTTCAGCAGACGCCACTCTCTCAGCTTAATTAGGATGCAGATAACGAGGACCTGCGGCCCTTCGTGGCACCCGCCGTATATCACTGCCGGGCTCCTTCCTGCCCCATCACCCGCCGGAGACACTTACCGGGTACCCCGAGGAGACGTCGGCTCCTCTCGCTCTGCTCCCCACTTGTGCTTCTGAGGATGAGAGTCTCAGGTGGGATCTGGAAGAAAGAAAATTGACGTTTCACACAGATTGCAAGCTCTTCAACACAGACAGAATTCTGTATAATCTGCAGAATGTCCCTTCCTGCCGCTTCCAGTCCCAAAGGGGCCGCGTTTCCGAGACCCCCGGTGAGAAGAATGGGGTCTCTGAGTGCTTCATAACAATGTACCGCTCGATGAATGGGAATCGCGCATGGACACCATATGGGGCAACCGGACCAAAGCATGCGTTCCGAGCCAAAGAGCCCCACTCAGTTCATGGCAAATTTGCGAATTAAATGCCCCGGGTCACTCAGGCAGATTTTGCCCCAATCCGGAGCCTGTGGTGCAGAAAGCGGTTGTGCCGCGGGGCCACTCGCAGGTCTTACCACGGCCCAGGGGCAACTAAGCAGCCAGTGGTTGGGAAGATGGGGGCTTCCTGAAGATAAAATCGCAGGGCACATTTCTTTTGGGGGGTAAATGGGGCAGATTTCCTGATGAAGAGGACGCTGCGGTGAAACAAACACCTGGATCAGCATTTAACGCTCAGAAGCTTCCGAAGAGTTAATGAGAGGCGACCCCAGCGATCTCCTAATTATGTTTTAAAGCCCCGGGGGGAGATTCTGCCCCCTTCTGTGGCAGATAAATGAGAAGCTCTGTAACCTACCCCTCATTCTTAGCGTTCCACTTTGTAGCAGACCACGCATCCGGACCCCTCTAATTACCTAAACGCCATCTCCCGGGGTCAGCCTAATTACCCGGCGCACGGCCCGGCGACCTCGCTAATAACTTCCCGGGCCGCCCAATGAAAGACGCTTTCTCCTCTCGCACCTGCCGCCGGCTGCAAATTGAGAAATTTTCACATCAGCTGATTAGCCGAAGAGAGCCGTCTGTCTCCCCCCAGCGGGGGCCACGGGCCAGGGCCCGAGCCACAAGGGGCATTTATTCACCTGTCCGGACGGAGGGCGGCCTCAGAAACCAAATAACTTTGTATCCAAATGACAAATATAATCAATGGCGGGTCCCCGAAAACACGCATTGGTTGCTATGGCGATTGGACATTCAACTCATTGTTAACACATAATCCCCAAAAGGCCTGGAAACCAGCAGGAAGTTTCATTCATTTGCGCCTCCAAAATAAATTAAACCCGCGCGACGCATTATTAGAATTATCCGCGATTTCCTGCCATTCCGGCCCCAGCGGCCCATCTGGTCTGTAAGGACTCAAACCTTTATCAGTCGTTGGTCTCGTCTTAGATTCAAGAGCCGTATGTCTATCCCATGCATGTTTAATCCCCTCACTGTATTACCCTCTACCACTTCTGCTGGGAGGCTGTTCCACTTATCTACCACCCTCTCCGTTCCATCTCAGCCTCTGGCCCTCTAGTGTTAGATTCTGGTCTCTTGTTGTAATGCTCTGTATTTATATCACATAAAGTAACAAGCGCTGAGAGCTGTGCCCCAAACGACATGAAAAGCATGGGTGTCCAGCCTGGCCCCCGAGGTCATAATCAAGGCTGGACTGGGTATTAAAAGCCCTGGCAGCCAAGAAAATGAGGTACGCGGCCTCACGCTGCAAAAAAGTTAGCGTGTAGCGTGTGGCCTCGTGTATCTCACAGGTGACCGCGTTCTATACCCTTACGCAGTACGCGAGCAGCGCCATCCGGCACATCCGGCCCGTCCACCACTGGCACCTGCCAAGTATTAGCATTTCTCTATTTCACCGGCAGACGCCGAGATGACTTTTCTGCATCATCAGGAAAAGCCGGTCTGTTTGGGGCCCCAGGGGCCGGGGTCTGGACACCCTGTGCTAAGGGATGATGCGGACATGGAAGTCATATTGAGACAGGACCAGGATTACCGCTGCTCTGGGGCTTGGCCTCCCATCCTGAAGTTGGCTGCGAAGGGGTTTGTGGACTCGTAGCCGTCGGCCGGCGGTTGGCTGTTGCCGTCGGGGATCCTGGTATCGGGGCTCCAGTCCTCGTGGTTCGGCCGCTCAGACTTTTTCCCTTCCTTTTTGCCCGTTACTCGATCGAAAAGGCTGACTTTGTCTTTTTTCCTCCCCTCCTTCTTTCCTTCTGCAGACTTGGAGAAGAGGCCCAGGGAGGCGCTGCCGGTCAGGCTGCCGTCCCGGGCCGCGCCGTGGTCTTCGTAGGGAGCCCATTGTCGGGGCAGAGTTGCAAACTTCTGAGGAAGAGCATGGGCCGCAGCGGGGGCAGAATCGGGGTCTCCGCCGAAGGTCCATTCCCCTCCGGTGCTTTCCGCGGGGCCGGTTTGGGACGTGTCGGCGCTCATCGTCCGCCGGTGAGGAGACTTGAGGAACCCTAAACGTGGATAAGAAGAGAGATCGTGGAGAGACAGATCAGCATCCTAAGTGCCCACTCACTCTGCATGCATTATGAGAACACTCATACAATCCTCCCCGGCATCAGACTATCATCCTCACAATCCCCTTTTTCAGGGGACGCAGACGTGGAGACCCCCGGGGGTCCTCTCATGTCTACATCTAACAGACCTCCTGCCTTCCTTCAGACACTCGGCCGGCCACTCACCTTCCTCAGCTGAGCTGATGGGGCCGAGAGGAGGCTTCGTCGGGACCCCCCCGGCCCCCACCCGTGAGGACTGCGGCCCCATCAGATCAGACATGGACTGAGCAGAAGACAAGCGCTGAGGGCCCAGGAGAAACGGCTTCTTGGGCTTGTCCTTGACTTGTAATTCCGCCCCGCCGGGTTCCCGGGGAACGTCGCTGGTGCTGGGGACGATGGCCGACGAGGTGTCTGAGAACGCGCCGTCAGCCTTCCGCCCCTTCATCCGGTCCTTCAGCCGGGCGAAGGGAGAGCGAGTCTTGTCCCTCATGGAGAGGTCGAACATGCTGGCCGTCATGTTGTTCCTCACGAACTGGATGTTGACTTTGAGTTCCCCCCTCGGCTTCGACTTCTTTCCCTGCTTGGACTCCAATTTAAACCATCTGAAAGAAACAAAAAATTGGTAATAAAAAGGGCCGGGGGCCGAAACCGCTTCGCATCTGACGGGAACGGTTCATTTTGGGCTGCGTTTGGCATTTATAAAGAGTCTTTAGCTGCGATCTGTGGACGGCGTTCGGATAACCTTTTGGAATAGCGTCCCCACTGAAGAAGAGACCTCCGAGTTCCTGAAACTTTCTATGTTTACCCAATAAAAAGCACCAAACACACAACGGGCAGCGAACCCTCTGCTTATCTCCGCACTTCGAGCCCCCAAACCGCGCCGACCGCCCTGCAGACCCCGAAAACAGCCACGGGGGCTTTAAACTGAGATGCATGTCTAACGCTGCCACGCGGCAGCTAGGGGGTTAAACGCCGGCTGGGAGAAAAAACGAGGGGAATAAATGGCGGTTTGCGGCGCTCCTTTCGCCATGAAACACGTTCTCCTTGCGGGACTTTTACAGTTTCTCGTGTAGAGAGGAAGCTTTTTCCTCCCCTTAGCGGGTCGCCGAATACCCCGCAGGCGGCAGCGAGCTGGCGCTCTCAGCGCGTCAAGAGCCGTCTGCCACCGATAAAACAATTTGCACTCCTCTCGCTGAGGCCACGAGACCCCCGCCGAGCACGAGACGTCGTATGGCTCTGGCTCATCAGAGCGCAGCCCGCGTGTTTCCTCAATGCACCGCCGAGCCGATAACTGGCGGGACATGCGCGGCGCAGGAGCCCCCCCCGAAACGCATTCACTTCCCAAAACCAGCCCTGAAATTTTTTTTAAAAAAATAATTCACGGCCCCGTTCTGCGTAATGCTTTGGAGAGACTGGGTTGAAATTACCTCCGGGAAGCTGAGATCGCCAGCAGCCCCCCCCCCCCCCCCGGCGTTATCTGATCCGGAAGTTTCTTCCCCTCCTCCCACCCTGACAAAGGCTGAACCAATCAACAACAATCAGCAATTTAACAGTAGGGGAGAACAGGAAGTTAGGATGGCTGCTCCCATCGTATACACATAAGGGGGGTCAGAGATATATGTAATATCGACACGCCCACTCCCCACCGTATTTTATCTGGGGCTAGCCCCACCCACATATAATGCCAGCCCCACCCCCTGCAGAAAGGGAGTGCTGCAGGCAGCCTGAAATGGGTAGTTCCCAGGTACGGCGGCCCCGGGGCATGCGCGGCTGCGGGCCGGGAGGGTAGGGCCCTTATGTTTGGGTCCCGTAAACATATCTATAAATCTTCCGGCAATAATCTCCGGGGTCATACAGAGTGCCGCGGGGGGACGGGGGATTTAAAGTGTTAAAGGGAATATGCGTCCCGCCAGGAGACTAATGATTGGTTCTCAAGTGGGGGGGGGGCAAAAAAAAATGTAAAAAATTCTTTTCAGAGCAAGAAGATGAAGCAGGAACAGGTGCGTCTGACGGGGGCCAGGAAACGGCCGCCAGAACCGAGGAGTATTTTCTGATGGTGGGCGGGGGGGGAGAGAGGGAATCACACGAGGGAGGAGAGACCCCGCAGCCAAAGACTGAGGCACAAAAACTACACTAATAACCCCCGCCTTACGTCACCGATCTTAGTGTGAGGGGGCAGATTCTTGGGGGTCTGGATCTGAATCCTATTCTCTCTCCCCCCCCCCCCCCCCCGCTGGGATCATATTTAGGACTCCCAGTCGGTACTTTTACTCCAGTATATTATGGTTAGTCTCCCTGCTTGAACACAGGTGACTCAATTGAGTATATCTTTAATAAGTCAAGGTTTCCATGACGACCGACAGAGCCATTTTTCCTCGATGGGCTATTAAAGGGTTAATATTTCTCATTGAGAAAGTTCTGCTCCCAGCACTGAGAGCTTTTGGTAGATTTATTACCGTGGCAACCAATAAAAAGTTTCTGCTGATTGGGCCATTCCGATGGGCGATACCCCCCTTCCTGCAACAAAGAGTTAAAATAGGCGCACAACGTCCCCGACGGCTTCCAAAAACAGACAGCGAATCCCGGCGAGCCCCCCCGGTGCCCCCCCAATATAGACCGGCATCCTTAGAGCATCACACGGGAAATTAACCCCTAACATTAAACACGCTACACATTTGTAACCATGGGAACGGCCATCTTAACTTCCCGTTCTCAAGATCCATGAGCCATGAGCCGGCCTCTGTATAATGTATAGATAAATCAGTGACCGGCCCCCTGTATAATGTATAGATAAATCAGTGACCAGCCCCCTGTATAATGTATAGATAAATCAGTGACCGGCCCCTGTATAATGTATAGATAAACCAGTGACCGGCCCCCCTGTATAATGTATAGATAAATCAGTGAGCCGGCCCCTGTATAATGTATAGATAAATCAGTGACCGGCCCCCTTGTATAATGTATAGATAAATCAGTGAGCCGGCCCCTGTATAATGTATAGATAAATCAGTGACCGGCCCCCTGTATAATGTATAGATAAATCAGTGAGCCGGCCCCTGTATAATGTATAGATAAATCAGTGAGCTGGCCCCCTGTATAATGTATAGATAAATCAGTGACTGGCCCCCTGTATAATGTATAGATAAATCAGTGACCGGCCCCCTGTATAATGTATAGTTAAATCAGTGAGCCGGCCCCCTGTATAATGTATAGATAAATCAGAGACCGGCCCCTGTATAATGTATAGATAAATCAGTGAGCCGGCCCCTGTGTAATGTATAGATAAATCAGTGACCGGCCCCTGTGTAATGTATAGTTAAATCAGTGACCGCCCCCTGTATAATGTATAGATAAATCAGTGACCGCCCCCTGTATAATGTATAGATAAATCAGTGACCTGACCCTGTGCAATGTATAGATAAATCAGAGACCGGCGCCTGTATAATGTATAGATAAATCAGTGACCGGCCCCTGTATAATGTATAGATAAATCAGTGAGCCGGGCCCTGTATAATGTATAGATAAATCAGTGAGCCGGCCCCTGTATAATGTATAGATAAATCAGTGACCGGCCCCCTGTATAATGTATAGATAAATCAGTGAGCTGGCCCCTGTATAATGTATAGATAAATCAGTGACCGGCCCCCTGTATAATGTATAGATAAATCAGTGACCGGCCCCATGATAAAGACTCCTTGTCAATTCTGCTAAAGGGGAGGAGCTTGGGTCATCATTTCAATTCAGCCAATCAGAGTGGTTGTTAGTTGTCCCGCGGTGGAGGAGCTGATGCAGCCAATCAGGAGGGGTGTTAGAAGCTCTGTCCCGGGCCTGTGTGAGGGGCTGATGGTGGGCATTGCTGCGTACATTCCGGGTCAGACCTGTTTATCTGTTCGAGGGACATTTTTTTCAGGGGTCCCTGAGGGCCCCACTTCTTTGCCATTGTCAGGAGCGCAGTTTCCCATTGGTCCAGAGCGCATGCGCAGAAACTTTGGAGCGGTTTTTATATAATGAGGCGAATTATTAACTCGACTGAGGCCAGTTTGGCCTGAAAAGGTCTTACCCAAGGTACAGAGACTGGCTGAGTGTGATGGGAGAAAACTCTCAGAGAAACTTCATGTCGGGGGGGGTATTATGTGGGCCCCAATAAATTCATCCCCTCTCAGGCACCCCCCCCGTTTTAGTGCCCTATAGGGGGGTACTTATTACATACCCCCAGCCACTCACACAAATCACCACAGTGTTAGGATGCGCCGGCTGCATTTTTTCACATCCTCTGCCCTAGGTGAGCCCGGCTGTAAGGGGGTCCGGCCGCGCATGCACCAGGTGGGGTAATCTCTGATGTCAGTGGTTTTCCGGTTAGTAAGGGGGTATTTGTCGTGTGGTATGGAGGTTTAAGAACTGGTTGGGGTGTTTCTGAAATGCTCCTCCCTCTACACCCACAGGATCCGCTGTCACCCGCCATTTAGGTTTGTGCGCCTACAGCCTCCGGTATTTATGGCGTAAGCCCCCCTTTAAATAGATGTTATTATGGGATGACTTGTGGGGTAGGTGTCTAGAGGTAAATAAGGGCAGGTAACGGAACAGGGGCATGCTTGGCGGATTCAGACACCCCTGCGGGGGGGACCCAGACACGCCATTTCCTAATGGAATTAACCCTGTGTGCAGGGAATGGGTCCCCGCCAGAAATATATAACAGCACACGCTGTACTGCGCTGTGGAATGTGGTGGCGCTATATGAAATACCAGCCTGAAGCAAGACGTTACAATGCGGGGTATTAGAAGCTGGGGCTTTATAACGTCGCATCATCGCATGTCATTCTGCATGAGAGTGCCGGCGGGGGAAGGGTATTAAAATGATAACTTAACCCCAAAAGCTATCGCGCCGACGTGCACTTACTCTGTTTTCCTTCTTTCCTTGTTCTCGAAGATGTGGTTCAGGTTAATGGAGACCTGGCCCAGGAACCTGTCGAGGCTGACCAGCGACCTGTGCATGACGCTCAGCTGCAGCTGGTACTGCTCCGGGTTGTCCTGCACCAGTAGGCCCGGCAGCTCAAAGGACGCCTCTTCCTTCCAGACGGGATGAAGGGACTTCTCCACCACCGAGGTAGAATACTTCTCCTTCCCCAGCTGGATGATGGTGTAGGTGTCGTTTGTGCCATGTTTGCCCTTTGGGTGGAGATCACGGGCTTGGAGCACCGTCACCTGAACGTGTGTCGGGTGCCACTTCTGCGCAGCGTCCTCCAACATAGCTGCTGTCCGGCGGCTGCTCCGCTACCCACCAGCGCTGATTACAGAGGGTCCTAACCGCACGGCTCTGCTACCATCACACCCAGCCGCGTACCCCAGAACTCTGAATTCAGGGACTCATCTCGGCCATTACTGCGTCGTTTCCGTGATGCATTTATCAGGCTCTGCAGCGTGGCCGATGCATGTGTCCTCTAAAGGGCCGCATTAGGCGTTCAGGGCACCGAGCCGTGCATGTCAAGCCTGTGAATGCAAAACACAAAGGCACAGATGCATGGGAATCACTGCATGAAAAGGAGGCGGCCCCCTCCTCCCCCGAGCGCCTCTCACAATAGCATTGATTTCTCGCGCAGGGAGACGGAGAGACGAGCGCCTCGGATCAATCACTCGGCTCGAGCGCTTTAATTAATTCGGGGCTAGTAAGGTGACTTCTGCTGCAGGCTCCGCATCCACTTCCGGGTTCTCCATGTAGCTGGAAGCCTCCTCATAATAGCCTCCCTTTCATTGGTTTTTTCCATGCTTATCCCAAACAAGGCATGTGTAGAGCGCCGTCATTGGCCGGCTGCTTTCCCCAGGCACACCTCATTTTATTCCAGTCTGTCATTTATTGAAGGCGCCGGCCTGTGATTGGTCTGCCTTAGGAATGCACCAAAACACAGCTGATTCCCTGATAACTGCCCCATCTCACCCCTCGCCTTGTTTGCTTTTTAAGCGAAGTTCCAGCGGCAAACGTAGATTACGGAGTAACTGGAATGCGCTCTGCGGTTTTATAGAGATCACAAAAAGGCCAAATTCCTGGGAATGGGTCGGACTGAACCGGCCGGGTAACGGGCGGCCAGGTCACGGGCAACGGGCAGCTTCGCTTATTTCCTGTGAATTCTGCGCAAAGTGCCCGCTTTGGTTATAGTAGCGATCATGCGATATGCCGCTCACCAATCAGGCACTGAAAGGGTTAAAGCTGACTAGGTGCTTAGATTAATGGGAGTTGCAGTGCTCGGACCTGCGGCGTGTCCGCACAAGGATGGCGTCTGTTGCAATAATGATTCGGGGGGGGGGGGTTGTGTTTTGCTATATGTTTGGGGCAGGGGAGGCATGATGAGTGCCACGCGTGGCCTGTGTTAATATGTTGGAAGGAATGTGGGTGGGACCTGTGCACCTTGCAGGTCAGGTTTGTAGCTCCTCCTTGTTACCATAGTGACCGCCGTGTCAACGCACCGAGCACCGCAGCCGGTAGCTCCTTTGCCCTTCCCGCATTATCACATTGAGATATTCTTTGCTGTCGTTATTAACCCTTTGTGATCAGGAAGGCACCCATGTACCTGACCAGAGACGCCATCATACGTGTAATTCACATCGTCACGTAACACGTTAATGCCTCTCGGTCACTCAGAGGGCTGCAGGAAGGGATTGTGCGTTTAACCCTTTCGTGTTTTTAGGAGTGATAGTAGTTTTAACTCTTTAGATCCCAATTCGTTGCTCATCCTCGATAGTAATTTATTCTCATGATGAACACCCATTGGCCGCCGTGTCAGATCATTAACAGTAATACACTTACACCCCCGGTATTTCACTGGGTAACGACCCGTGCATGTGCAAGTGTTTCCCATGGGGGCAGTCAAGTAGGGGCTATTCACCCTCAGCCTGGGTAATAAGCGATCTTTCCAAATCATCACAGTTTAGTAAATCCCACTGAAAACATCTGGATTTGGTAATACCGTTTTTGATTAAGAAGTAAATGTGTTTTATTCTATCGCTGCTCGTCCCGGAGAATTCCGCCAAGAGATGCTCTTTTTCCTCCGTTATTACACAATTCAGACATTCACTGAAATCCTTTAATGTCCTCCCCGCTGTGTCCTCCCCACATCACAGGCCGGCATCTGACTGTATCGTGGGGATAAGAGATATGTGGAGTAGATTAAAGAGGCCTCTGTGCCGCACGCTGCAGACAACGCGCCAACTTCCTACATACTTTCAGTAACGTCTGTGAACCCGACCGGCTTCTGCGAATTGCGGCAGCTGCTTTATTTTAAAGATCAGACAAAAAAAAAAAAAGAATAGCCCCGTATATTCATTGTGTACTGACGGGGTCAAAAGACTGGCACACGGGGCAAAATCTGATTGAAGATGATCAGGAGTCTTCAAGGGTCCGCGGTCGACTCTCTTGCATTGAATTATTCTGCAAAGACTGTGATTTTTCTGAATCATCTTTATGTAAAGGGGACGGGTGGTTCGTGTAACGGCCTCTCTGAGACCCCCTTTCACTCGCGTGTCTGTAGATTTTTTTTTTTAGGGAAACGTATTCCTTTGGCAGATCGCCGTTCTTACAGTGAGGGCAGTTAATATGGGGTTAGTAAGCAGACTTGTAGGGACGGTTTGGTTCAGGTGGCGCCGCTGCTTTTCAACCTTCTCTAAATTCAGATTTTTAGGCCGTGTTTTGCGATGTCCTCTGTGAAGAAGCCCGTGGCTGCTGTGGACGTTGACGCCGGGTCCCCAGGTGGGTCCCCAGAAATCCCCCCTTTGACAAGCCTTTCCCTTATCGTTGTGTAAATAGGTTATCAGTCACTGAGTAGTATGCAGACTCTCTGCCCTGTGCTGGCTCAGCCAATCGGTATCTGGTTGATCTACTGGAGGACCAAGGATCCCTTTCCTTCGAGCACCCGACAGACAGTGTTTGATGTACTGGACCGGGTGACACCGCAGCTGGGGATCTTCTCCAGGGTGTAAGGACCCGACAGAGTCTGCACGGTAAGATCCCCACCATGCGCCAGCCAGGAGGGCAATAACATGTAACGGGGTGATGTGCTCTCGGGTCTATATATATATATATAATATATATATATATATATATATATATATATCACACCGGTAAAGATTCTACTCTGCATATAACAGAAGGTTTAGAGACATGTTATGTAACCTGCACCTGCTGAACCGTTACTTCCATAATCCTCCGCTCGGTTGGGCACAGCCAAATACTGGATGAGGATAATGGGAGTTACGACTTCTCGGTGACTGCACCATTTTGTATATACAGGTTGTATATACAGTATATATAATATGTATATAGTACAGTATATAGACATGTATGTTAAGATCCTTTAACCCTTCCTGGTAAGTTTTATCCTGTAATCCACAACTCCTGAATGTAACAGACCAAGGACTGATTAAGGTTTGAGTCTTTACAGCAGGAATAAAGAGGCGACTAGACGGGGGCCACCGGGGGCCGATCTGCCGGCAGGTTCTGGGTTTCTATGTATGGTGGATCCGTAGAGAGCAGACTCCGCATTAAATAAATGTTATTATTTATATCGTCGAGTCTCAGCTTCAGGCCGTGAAGGCGACGTGAGTAACGTTTCCAGCAATTCATTGTTCAGTGAACTGATATTGGGGTATCTGGAACTCGTCTCATAAGCTTACAGTCTGTAATTGTAGCGACCATAGGTAAATCTCTTGCATATGTGAAAAATAACTCACAGAATCCTCTAGCCTACCTTCTGGCACCCAAGTAGTTATTACACCCCTGATGTCTCCAAATAATGAATTCTGCACAATGTGTCCGCAAAACCCCCTGATTTCACTCCACAGCCCATCAGGGTATTGAAAATATAGCAATTATTTGTATTTTTATAAAGTCCGGCTTTGGGCTCAGACTCCGCAGGACCCCCCGAGCTTTCTGCTGGAGCCGAGTCTCTCTCTGAACTCAGCAGAACTTCGCATGGAGCTCCTGGAGCGGAGGCCGAGCTGCAGACAGCAAACCTAGCTTTGTTTGGTGTAAAATGACCAGAGGCGCTGGCGTAGCTGGTAACGTGGTGGCCATGCTGAGAACCCCGGAGAGAGACTGCTTCATGCGCTGGTTGTGAGCAGGTCTCCCCACGCCCTGCGTCCGGTCACAATTCCGTAGCACGCACACGTGTACACTAGCATGCACACACACACACACACTCGCCTATCCCAGCCTGGCTGAGCCAGGGGCATGATATGATATCCCCAATGGCCTGGTTACAGGTGACGTGTCTCCAGCCGGCCCCTCGACCTGCCCAGCAGCAAACATGTCGATCTGCCCCTAGTAATTCAGCACCACCAGAATCCTGTACTCCATTACAGACTGTAAGCGCTATACAACGAGTAACAATATATAAATATATTAATATTACTCAACTAGTGCAGTAAAAGTGATAATTACATTCTTTATCGCATTTTTTGAGTAAATAATTTGGAGGGCTGACAGTCTATTTCTTTGCCACTGAAATGGTTAAAGTTCGGAGAACATCCCGCTCTCAGATTAACTATTTCTGAGCCATGAAATAACCAAAGCCACATGTTGGCAGATGGTCCGGTAACCAATATATCATGTCAGATCGTAACGCGCTCCGTGCCCAGGACGTTCCTCGTATCCAGAAAACAACAAAACGTTCACCGTAAACTGGGATTTATTTAAAAAAAAAAAACATCTCTGGTTATTGATGTTTTTCAAAATCTCCGTGTAATTGAAATCCATTGTAGTGCGGCGAAAAAATGTTCAATAAAAATAAACCCCAAAAACCTCCTTTATGGCCTATTGCCTGGAACGCAGACAAATCTTATTAATATTTCCTATTTACGGTCGGGGGTCGCACGGGGAGCCCCTGCGGGGGGGGGGGGCGCTCTCCCAGACGGTTTTCATTTCTCTTCTCAACACATTAGGGTTAAAAGCAATATAGAAAAATCAAAAATAAAGCCTTTTGATGTTTTGTTGGGCGGCAGGACTTTGGAAGCGTATGGAGCAGACATGGAAGCCAGGAACGCGGCCTGAGCTGCGGTACATGAAAGGGGGACGCGGATGGCTTTACTGAGTATCCCGCTGCTCTATTCAGGGCTCCGGCGAGAGGGGCTCTTTTTATGAACTTTGATCTGTCTGCGCTGATAAAACTTAAACTAATCCTGAAAATCTAGCAGGGGCTACAAGAGCTTCTTAACACTTTCCCTGCTGGTTTTGGGGGATGTTCAGCCACTTTAATGCTCCATGGACACGTTGCTCGCCCGGTTACCCAATCTCAGCTCCGTGGGTGGTGTGGATATTATCGGGGGGGGGGTATGCCCTGCGCGTTGTGTCCTGATGTTCGTGATAATCGAATATATCATAAAAGATATTGATCACTACGGGGAATAACAAGGAGGTGCCACGGACTGCGACGATCCAGAAGTGCCCCGAGCGTACCTATCGCCTCTCTCCCCTAGGCGCCCGTCTCGGGGAACCTTCCTCTCGCTCGTGTTCATTAAGAGTGCGGACTCCGATTACGAGTCGTTACATCACCCGGTCGAGCACCTGCATGCCAGGAAATAGAGAGCTAAGTCTGGACTTAGGAGCTAGCTCTCTAATTTAAGGCTGCCCCCACTTAGCATTAAAACTGACCCAGAATGTATAGAATGGGGTACAGAGTATTTATTAATGGGGACTGGAGGTCGTCACAGTAGGGTCAGAGTTATCACTCCCGGAGGTAACTCAGCTGACTTAACTCGAGACCACTCGCAGGCCGCCGCACTTATCACGGCCGCTTGGTGAATGTCTGCAAGACCCCGGACCCCGAACTCTCCACATACCCTCCACGGAGCGATCGGTCCAAACGAGTATTAAAACAGGCACTTTTGGGTTAAATTCTTTCCCGGGATCGCCAGAAATGTGACTCCGTATGGTGGGTATTAGTAGGAGGCCTGTAATTAGGTGTCTTTGGGTAAACGGCGTTGTAAGTCTGGCGGCGGGTAACGGATGCTGATGATTTTTAGTGGTGATAATACGTTTTTCGTGTCTGAACTTGACCCGCGTTTTCCCAGAACCCCGTTTCATTTCACGTTTCTGAGGGAAAGCATCCTGGGGTCGGCTCTTCTTAACCCATTTTCAGAGGGGGTCCCTAATGAGGACCCCAGAATCCCCCTGTGGCGCCCGCTCCCGCGATGTGACTGCGGCACTGATAACCTTTCTGGGATAAAAAGGGTTAAAGCGACAGCCGAAGGCAAAAATCTATACGACCAGAACGAGGAGCAAATATTTCGGCCGTTCCGGGGCCGGTGGGGGGTTCCAGCTTTTCATTCTTCGCCTTTCATTCTTTTGCCCCTCGCGTGGTTTTTGTCGTCCTCCTTTCTCTCCGCCGCATGTTACCCCCGGGCCGCCATTGTCTTCGCTTATTGCCATATTTGTCTCGTCGCCCCTCTCTGTTTCTTTGAAAAGTTGACGTTTGATGTTTTAATTGTTTCCAACCCCCGTTCTCCGTCCCCAGTGAACGAGCCGCCCAATGCACCAAAAAACATATTTCTTTACCACATTTTAACTTTACCGGCACCCAGAAAGCTCAGAATCTATCTTTTTGGTTGTCGTGTTTTTTCTCTTAGAGCTAAAATTATGAAATTGTTACGTTTTTGGGGATGATGGCAATGCTTTTGTTTTAAGATATTTTCGATGTTCCAGTGCTTGCCAGCACTCGTAGGGTTAACGGTGTTAAATTCCTGCTCCGGTAGAGATGTCTGCTTTTTGGGGCTATCTGAAATCTGGGTCACCAGGGGGACATTAAAGCCCAACACCTGATGTCAAGAATCTGTAGGGAAGGGGGCAGCAAGCGGACACGGACCCCCAACTAGCAGGTTCATATCTGAGAAAAGAAAGTAACCTGTCGTTTTCGAATAATTTTGCAGTCGCTCCCCGTGGCTGTGAGTTGTGGGAGTTGAGGATGTACGGCGGCAGCAGGTTTGGGGATCGCGCTGCCGTCTCGGATCTCCCGAGTCTTCCCATGGCTGGGAGTTGTGGGAGTTGAGTATGTACGGCGGCAGCAGGATTGGGGATCGCGCTGCCGTCTCGGATCTCCCGAGTCTTCCCATGGCTGGGAGTTGAGGATGTACGGCGGCAGCAGGATTGGGGATCGCGCTGCCGTCTCGGATCTCCGGAGTCTTCCCATGGCTGGGAGTTGTGGGAGTTGAGGATGTATGGCGGCAGCAGGTTTGGGGATCGCGCTGCCGTCTCGGATCTCCCTCCTCGCCTCCCGATCCCCCCCGGGGGGGTTTATCGTCTGCCTCTGACTCCGGTCAAAATACAACCTTTCGTGGCCTGAAACACTTGCAACATTTTGACAATTTGTAGCTGATTTTCTTGCATTACCCTTTTAAGACCCTAATAATAGGTTTTTCTTCAGCGCTGAATTAAAACATTAAAGGCCATAAATTCCTCAGTCACCTGCATTCATTTAGAACTAATTTATTATGGAACGTATCATAAAGCGGCTCTGACAAGCAGGCCTCCTCTCGGCTATAAATCTGTTTCCACGTGTTTACATAACTTGCACTCGGTTCAGGAAAAGACCTCCATGTGGGAAGGGGGGCAGATTAACCCTTCGCCGTCCCACAGACCTTCCGGGCAGGTAGCGGCATGCGCTGTGACGTCCCCGGCGCCTGGGACTCGAACTGTTAAAAACTATTCTATAAAAAAGGCAATCAGAAGGGTAATTTTAAAACAATGGAAGGACCTCCCGGGCCGGAGAGCGAAATGATCGGCCCTTAGGGGCCACGTGGACCCCTGTGAAGGGCTTAATGTGACTGAAGTCGAGTGTTCCCTCTGAGGTGAATGATACGGCACTCGGAGGGTTACTGTACATTCAGATGCACCTGTAACCCCTGCCTGTCCTCTCTGGGGGGTATTACCAGGTCCCAGGGATCTGCCCTCAGCCTCCTTCTCGTCTCCTTTTGCCAATTGCACCTTTTTTGTCTCCAAATAGTACCCGCCGTGCCGGGGCAGGAGCCTCAGCCGCCCGGGAAACAATTCCTTTAGTCTGTTGTGGTGCGAAGACGTTTCTGACTCTCGTTTGCTTTCCAGTTTAACGCCGGCCGGTAACGAGGGGAGACGGGATCCCGTGGACCGGAGACAGCGAGAATATCCTGCAGGCTGCGCAGGTGCGATACTCTGTCCCTGAATCGGTTGTGAAAACCGTTTCCCGGATTCCCTGAATTCATGCGATGTTTGTAAGCAGCCGTCGCGCAGGTTCTAGGATCTCCTCTGAATAGAAATGTCCGTCGGTCCTGTCTAATCTGCAGTCAGATCTTATGTGTTCCTTGGCCTTATCGCCCCTTTGTCTCTCTCCTCTTCACGCTGGGTCCGATGGCCCGTCCGCCCTCTCTTTATACCCCTGGGACCCCCGATACGTGGCAGAAAACATCGGAGTTTCTCTCCGGATAAATAATGAGGATATAAAAAGTAATTCTGTGCAACCCAATAACTCCGAATCTGGGAAAACGTTATAATTCTGAAGATCTGTCCCAAAAGCAGCTGGCGGACCCTGCGAACAGAGGCTACCTTATCACCATAGTAACCAGCGGAATGGTCCCATCAGCAAGGCCATTTGATTGGCCGCTGTGGCAATGAAGCTGCGCCAGAATGCATGTTTAATGTCCGCACGCTCTGCCGACTCGGGTCCGGAAATGTTTTATACGCCCCGATCGGTCCGTTATCGTCACAGACGCCATTGGCATCCCTGCCTCGACTGAATTCATAATGCGTCTGCTGAAGGCACCCCGGAATCCGCTAATTAGTTTGGTAGAAATGTATAAAATGGAGCAAGTCGAAGGTTAAAGGGAACCTAAAAATACAGTTAATAGCCAAATACAGAATTTGTGCCCCAAATGGCAGCCGGATGAACCCCACAGGCTGCCGAAGTCTCCTAATCAGACGCTCAGATCATTTCCACCGCAGACCAGCGGGACGGGCACGATCGATTAACGGCGTATTCCGTATGGTTTAGCGTGTGATGGATCTGCGCGGCTGTCGCTCTTCGCTGTTTCTGCCGCTTCTAATTATAATAAAATCTTTTTACATCAGGATAGTCGGAGGCAGGGCCGGCCCGACAATGGAGCCAAGTAGGGCAGCCGCTCCAGGCGGCACTTTTGAAGGGTCGGCACTTTGCCGCCCCAAGCCCTTTTTTTAAAAAAAAAAAAAAAACCTAAAGAGAGAAAGGGGCGCCGAGTGGTTTTCGTTTACCAAGCTGTCAGTACCGGCTCGGCGCCCCTCTCTCTCTCCTCTGCGGCGAGTCTCCCTGTTCGGTCTCGGTGCCGGCTTGTAATGCAGAGTGCCGGAAGATTTCCGACAGGGAGACTCGCCGCAGGACTGCTGAAAGGTAAGTACAAGGGGGGGGGGTGACGGAGGGAGAGGAAGGGTAGATAATGGGGGGGGGGCGGCAGGGACGGAGGGAGAGGAAGGGTAGATAAGGGGGGGGGCGGCATTTTGCCTTGGGCCGGCCCTGGTCGGAGATTCCTGCCAGAAACGCGTGACTCAGGGATCTGATAGAGGAACGGCTCTAGATTCGCATTTCTTGCTGTGAGTTTCCAATGTTTTGGATAAAAATGTCTTTTTTTTTTGTTGTACGGCAACAATTCAGACCCTCAAGGCCCATAAAAGGGGAAACATCTCGTTCCAGATTCTTTCACCTGCAGAAACCGTCTCAGCCATGTGATTTTTCCCGTTAACATAAAACCCCCCATCGTGCTGTACGTGCAAGCCGCCATCTCGCTGCCCCGTCGCGGGGTATAAATCGCCCCTTCGCCCTGAGGTATCTGTGATAATAGCGTTACGGAGGGACCTGCGCGGCTGGAAACCATCTCTAGCGCTAGAGGCTCATGCGCCGTCCGCCAAAACAACACGGGGAGAGAACAGGAAGCGGCTTCCAACTTCCTGCTCGGGCTGACCAATGGGATTCCGATACCGCCTGCACTGAGGGACAATGGGAAACGGGGAGGAATTTGCGTGAAATGCCCTGCTGTGTATTGGTGGGTATCGGATGCTTCCAGCGCAGGATTTGGTTACATTTTGTTTCTCCCCGAATCAGTCGCTGCCGGCGTCGCCTTAGTAACTCGAGTTCGGCTGTTTTCCCGACGTTTTACTTTCCAAAACCTGCGGCTTCTCTAACCAGTTGTTGGACGGCGAGCTGTGCGCGGCGGGGAGAGTACCGGCAGCAGAGAGGGACCCAAACAGCAAAAACCCTTCCAGACGGCAGCGGGCGCCGAAAATCGTAGCGAGAATGCGCATGTTCGCATGTTTAGCACACATCGTGCATAATGGATGCGCAGAGGTTCTAAACGCATTTTTCTGCAATGCTAGTCAGAGTTAGAATAAAATAAGATGATGATGATGATCCGAGCGTCTCCTGTAATAAAGGTCTGTGAGGTCAGAGGGAATCCGGATGTTGAGGTCATCATGCGATTTGCTGCTTATTATATCCCAGTTTACCAGTAGTACAGCGCTGTGGAATATGTTGGTGCTATATAAATCACTATATAATAATACATTTTGTAAAAATGTTGAAAGTTCCTGTTCTTTTTTATTTTGATGGTAAAATGAGTAATTAATAGTAATCGATCGGATTTTACGATTAATAGATCGCCTGCGTCTAACACGCTGGAAATGCATTTCTGTAAAGCTCTGACGCATTTCTCCCGTGCGCTGCCGCGGCGCGCAGGTCTCTGCTCCATACATTAAATATTTCTATACGTTCTCTGCGGAGATCAGATAACTGAACGCGGGGGGCCGCCGGGATCTCGTCTGACTTACGTTTTTCAGTTTGCTTACCAGGGAGGAGGAGTTACGATGCGTGTGGGAGGAGGGGAGAACTCTCCAGGAACGAATCAAAGGTCTTCGAGCCACGATCCCTGCCCTGTGGCTGGAGGTCGAGCAGAAGAGTGACGAGATCCACAAGTAATTATATTATCTGCACCTAGGGGGCAAACTGCTGCTATCTGCGCCTAGGGGGCAAACTGCTGCTATCTGCACCTAGGGGGCAAACTGCTGCTATCTGCACCTAGGGGGCAAACTGCTGCTATCTGCACCTAGGGGGCAAACTGCTGCCATCTACGCCTAGGGGGCAAACTGCTGCTATCTGCACCTAGGGGGCAAGCTGCTGCTATCTGCACCTAGGGGGCAAACTGCTGCCATCTACGCCTAGGGGGCAAACTGCTGCTATCTGCACCCAGGGGCAAACTGCTGCTAACTGCATCTTTACCAGCCTACCCATTCCCCCAATTGTCAGCGATCAGGTTAGACCTGGCAGCCCCCCCAGGTTCTCCCCGTATAGTTAACTGATAATAATAATCCTCTGCTTATTGCCCCGGCGCAGTAATATTAGGGCTTGTTAGTTCTTTTTGTTAGTTTTAGCGAGCGGACTGAGATCCAGACTTGCGCCGCGGGGCGACCTGCATGGCGTACAGTTTGATGGTAATCAGGAGCGGCTCTCCGGAGCTGCCCCGCGCTAGCGACCCGTCTGTGTTATGTCAGGAGATCGGGGGTTAACGTGTTAAATGTACGGAGAGGGGGCAGAATATCCAAGCACTAATGAGGGTATCCGAGGCACCTCGTGCACCGTCACCACCTCCGTCCCTGGGGGGGAACGCTTCCAAGTTCACGATGGGTGAGAGGCAGCCTCGCAGAGTTCAATCAGAGGCTGCCGGCCCGGCGAGGGGGGGGGGGCGGGGCGCGCAGGCATTAGAGACCCTCTTTAGAAGTGAAATTGAGAGAGAAGTTGGTAATCCCCGCCTGAACATATTAGACCCTTTGTAAAGTTAACCCCGAGAGACCCATTTGTGAGGGATTTGAACATGTTTAGCTATTATTGTCAGGGCATTAACCGTTTAATGGCCAGAAGGCATTCCCGCTCGGGGTTAACACCGTTTTCTGATTAGCTTTATTGCTAACATTTCAGCTTTTAACGTTTCCTATAAAACAAAACCAACTCAGAATAAAATGCAAACACATGGAGAACATATTAAACGCGAGCGAACAGATCCCAATAACCCGCACGTTGTCTTATAAAGAAAATTAAATTCTCTGCATTCACTGCGGCAGCAATCCGACTCCTTTTATTCGTGAAAGAAAAAGTATTTTAAGAGAAATTATTGCAGCAGGAAAGAAAAAATCAGGAATGCTCGCTCCCCAAATTGTATATAATTCTGTGAAAAGCTGTGCCTCTTGGAGATAGATAGAGATATATATATATATATATACATTAGATTGTGAGCCGAGCCCTCTTTAGCTAATATTTGTCTGTCTGTTCTAGTTCTGTCAGAGCCTTTTAATATTTGGACTGTAAGAAGTGCTGTTGGGGCTATATAAATAATAAATATATATAAATATATATATATATATATACTGTGTGTGTATATATCATGTGTTCAAAAGTTTGGGGTCACCTTTCTGGCTGTAACATAATTACAAAAGGGTTTCTAACCATCAATTAGCCTTTGAAACTTGGGTGTGATGGGAGTGATAAGGGGCCATTGGAACACAGGAGTGATGGGAGTGATAAATACACAGTGGCACACATCTACTCATGCTAACACACATACACACTATGTACGGACGTATGTGCGTGTATATATCTATTTATTGCTTTGGTGGATGTGTGGGGTATAAATGAGGTCACATGGCTGCCTTAGCCCTCACTGTACCAACCAATCCGTTTGGGCCCAGACCCCATGCGTCAGTCCTCTTGCCACAGGGCTAGCGATCTATTCTGAGCAGGGTGATGGCGTATGTCCGGAAGAGCTGGCTCTAGGTGTATCTGAACACCCTGTGGGCTGTTGGCCCCTGACAGAGGAGACATTAGCATCTGTGTTGTGTGGAGGTGGTCACTGAGGGGCCACGTGGGCCAGGGGCACATAGGGATCCCTAATTCATCAGGAGACATCTGAAATCTGCTTCTTTTTTTGAGGATGAAGAAGATATTTTTGGACAGAATGGTGGAAATTTCCACAGAACTGTCACTGCTGAGCAGCCAGATGGAAAGCTTCGAGCAGCGGGTCCCAGGGGCCATTTTACCTGGGAAGCAGGTGAGAGACCCGGGGCAGATTTATTCCCAGAGTGCGGGAGGTCTGTTTACATACTGTACTCATTAGGGGTATCCCGCACACCGTCCTTCCCAACGAGATACCCCCATAAGAGAACTGCCCCTCAACACTGATGGCAGCCCCTGCGGTAAATATATATAGAGAGAGAGAGTGGTAGGTATATAGGGTATGTATATATATATATATAATAGAGAGAGGTGTATAGGGTATATATATATATATATATATATATATATATATATATATATAAGAGAGAGGTGTATAGGGTATGTGTATATATATATAATGAGAGAGAGGTGTATAGGGTATGTATATATATATATAATAGAGAGAGGTGTATAGGGTATGTGTATATATATATATATATATAATGAGAGAGAGGTGTATAGGGTATGTATATTCTTAAGCCCCTAGTTATCAGCACTGAGAGCTTTATGCAGGACACCACTGATTTTCTCAATAAACTCAGCCAAGTTAGTAACCTTCCTGCCAATACTATACTTGCAACCATGGATGTGGAGTCTTTATATAGTAACATCCCCCATAAAGATGGTATTGAGGCCTGCATCAAATTCCTCTCCTCCAGCAATGCCACACAAAAATATGAGAGTGAAACCATCGCCAAGCTCATAGAATTTATACTGACACACAACTATTTCAATTTCTATGACACTAACTACCTACAAATGACCGGGACAGCCATGGGCACCAAAATGTCACCGCAATATGCCAACCTTTTTCATGGCTGACTTGGAACAGAGATTCCTAGCCACTCACCCCCACAAACCGCATAATTATTACCGTTACATCGACGACATCTTCATAATATGGACAGAAGGAGAAGAAAACCTTTTAAAATTCCACGAATCTTTCAATTCATTCCACCCATCTATAAAACTCTAAATGAATTTCTCAAAACACAGTGTGAGCTTCCTGGACTGCGCCATCACCGTCACCTCCGGCTTTCTTCACTCTTCCGTGTATAGAAAACCCACAGACAGGTACAGCTACCTTCACAATTCAAGCTTTCATCCCAAACACACTAAACAAGGTGTCATTTACAGCCAAGCCATCAGATACCAGCGTATCTGCTCTGACACTCAGGACAGAGACAAACACCTGGGCGCGCTGGCAGAGTCATTTCAGAAGAAGGGCTACAAGGAAAAAACTATATCCAAAAAAATTAAATCTGCTGTAAGAACACCACGGGAAAGGCTTCTAGAATACAAAAAAAAGCATAACACAAGCAGGATCCCTCTGGTAGTTACCTACAACCCAACCCTAGAGGAAATCCGCAAAATTATTAAAGACCTACAGCCGATACTCTCAGAAATAAATATTCCCTCAGCCCCCAATACTGGCATTCAAACAACCACCAAACCTGGGAAAAGATTAGTGCGCAGCACACTGGCCCCAAAACAGGAGCATACACAGAATGGCACCGTACCATGCAACAAATCCCGCGGCAAACTCCGCCAACATATATGTGACAGCAACACAGCCAGTCACAACAACAAAACATACAGCATCAAAGATTCTTACTCATGTACATCGGCAAACGTGGTGTACATCATACAATGCTCTGCATGTGACAAAGGGGGCTACATTGGAGAAACGGGGCTTAAGTTGCACCTTAGAATGAACCTGCACCGAAGCGCCATCAAAAACCATGAGGAAGAAAAATATTGCACCCCGGTAGGACATCATTTCACACAGAACAATCACTCCATCCAAAACCTAAAAATTAAAGGACTCAAAGGAAATTTCAGAGACTCTCAGGAAAGAAAAACATTTGAGATGAAAATGATTACACATTTTAACCCCATAAAAGAGGGACTTAATGTGGATTCTGGCTTCCTTACACACTACCAGAACTTCATATGAACTTCATCTAGTCATCCAATGTCTCATTGCTGTTATCTTTGATGTTTTACTGTGGTTATTGGTTCCCTAAGTTTATGTTGTAACCTCTATCATGTTTAGTATTGCTTCAGACCTGATGAAGGGAGGATAACTCTCGAAAGCTTGTCTTTTTAATATTATGTTAGTCCAATAAAAAAGGTATCACCGCATACTCTGCAATACTCTATTTTTTGACGTCGTGTCTACTGGACTAATACGGCTTCACCCTTTTACATTATATATATATATATATAAAGAGAGAGGTATATAGGGTATATATATATATATATATAATGAGAAAGAGGTATATAGGGTATGTATATATATATATATATATATATATATAAAGAGAGAGGTGTATAGGGTATGTATATATATATATAATGAGAGAGAGGTATATAGGGTATATATATATATAATGAGAGAGGTGTGTATATATATATATATATATAATGAGAGAGAGGTATATAGGGTATGTATATATATATATATATTTAGGGGTATACAGTGAAATATGAGGGCAGTTACCCTGGGGCTTGGCTGCTGGAGCCGCGCCAGGTCCATTTATTCTGCCTTTTAACCAGTTCAGTCCCGTATGGACGTACCGGTACGCCCCAAAAACGCATCCCAAGAACCCCCTATGGACGTACCGGTACGTCCTGCCCGTCTTGCAGCAGCAGGGACACACCGTTTGACAGCCTGGACCCCCCCCTGACAGCTGAAGCATCGCCGGCTTTCTGCTGTCTGATCTCCTGTAACATCGGTGCAGGGGGATCGCGGGGAGGAGCATAAAGGAACCATGTTTAGTTTTTACTAAATTTCTCATTCTGAATTTCAGCTAATCATCCAACTATGGTATCAAAAGAAAGCTCTCTCTCTCCTTGGAAAAACAATATATATTTTACACGGGTACGCTATTCACAGGAAAAGAGAATCATCGCTGAACCGTGCAGAAATGGCAAAATTTCTCCGGGACTTGAGGTACCAAAAACCCCTGGGACTGAAGGGGTTAATGGTTGGCGCATGTCCTGTTTGTATGCCGGAGTCCCGCGTGATTCTCCCCATCACTCCTGTCATTAGACCGTGTCTTGGGTCCTGATACTGAAGGGGTTAACATGTAAAGGTTTCTGTGGCATTTAGTGGCAGATGTTATTAGAAGAGGGCTTTGTGTTGTCCCGTGTGCAGACAGATCATGGCTTCTAAATATCTCCATCACGCCCCCCGGGAGTGAAAATTGCCCCTTGCAGAGCCGCAGTGGAGCGCGACGGGAATCGCCGGGAGGTGGGAACCGCTGGTTCGAGGGCAAGTTTCTGCTGGCACTCAAAGTGTTAAAGAGCATTCAGAATCCCTATGAATGGGATGATGGGAGTTGTAGTTCACCAGGGCAAAGGTCAGCGTGCAGGGAACGCACAAATGCTTATGGGCTGGATCCTGTCGGCTGGGAGTTATCGTGCCCATACACGAAAGGGCCCATGTGACCTAAACACCGCGCCAGCCGGTCCCCGGAGGGGCTCCGGACGGCTCCAATTCATAGCGTCGTTTCTCATGTGGGTTCAATACAGCGAGAAGCCCCTCTCTGCAGGGTGGGCATCCATTCGTCTCTCGATCATGCTGGACTACAATTCCCAGAATGCTCGGCTCGTTCTAGGCTCAGGTAATGGTTAAGCTCCCAGCGATGGTTATGTTGGACTAAAACTCCCAGCATGCTTGTCCATCCGCGTTGCACGGTAGATCTAGAAGTCTGCAGGAACGTCTCGCATCTTAAGGCCAGGTGACCCGCGCGCGGGGCGTTAGCGGCCCCTGGGGCCGGTCTTCTGCCCCTCCGCTGTTGTTTATGGAGATGCCTCTAAATAGGTTTTTGCCCAAGTTGTGGTTTTGATTAACAATTCAAAGCGAAGGAACCCGGAGCGAAAGCACGTACCGGATCAGGGCAAAAGATTGGAACCAAATACACACGGGGCGGATAGAGGGGGGCATTAACCCTTCGGCGTCCACGGGGCTGCAGGACGCGCTCGCATAATACTGTACTCCATCCCTTCCGGCAGCCGAAGGGTTACTTGTCCAAATTGGAAGCAGATGCTTGAAATTAAAAAACATAAATTATTTGGACTGATGGCCACATAAATTCCAGCGCTGAGAATCCATCACTGACGGCCCCGGCCCGGGTGGAAGGGGTTACATATTTGGGTATTTAGCGTTATTAAACAAAGTGTCAACTGAAGCCCCCGCGCCGAGTCCTGGGGGTCAGCGCCACGGAGCGTTTGATCTGCGCTGGTTCTGATTGAACTCCTTGTGTATTTCGGCCGGGGGGGGGCCCTCTCTGTGCCTGTCCCCTGCTGCCTGACCCCACCGGGGGAGTCTGACCCCACGGGGGGGGGGGCTTTTTGGGGCAAGAAAATCTAACCAAAAGACCCAACTCCGAGCAAATCATTTGGAGGACTCGAAAGGCTCCGCCTGATAGAAAAGTAAAGTGTGTTCTGTATATGGGGAGCGTTAGACTGCGCAGCATTCAGCCAAATGCCCCCCATGCCCCTGGGTCCTGCCCCCTCTGTACGTTGGCGCAGCGGACCTGCCCTGGCATGGGGGGTGTGCCGCTGGTAACGAATCATATTAAGGATGGACAGCAACAGACTTAGGGAGCGCATGCTCGGGGGGGTTGTGGGCGAGAGCGCCATCCTCGGGCCATCGCCCTCTGAGCGCGAGTCAGGTGTCGCCCCAGGAACATGCGCCTCATCGCCTCAACGGAGACCCGAAATAAACATAGGAGCCAAATGCCTGTCCCCTGCATGTTTACATTCCCCTCTACCGCTTCTGCTGGGAGGCTGCTCCACTTATCTACCGCCCTCTCAGTAAACTAAAAGCCTCCATTATTGTGTTTATGTATTATGGTTCAGAATGCAGGATTTATTACAGGAGATTGCAAGCTCCTGTGCGCAAGGCCCTCCTTACCTGTTGTTTCTGTAAGTCAGATTGTTATGTCCTGCTTACCCTTTGTACAGCGCTGCGGGATATGATGGCGCTATATATATATAACAATAATAATAGGAGGGGGCCGACGGGGGCAGTCGGGGGTCACGTGACCGCGAGCGCACGGCAGTAGATTAGCCGCGGGGTCACCGGGACGTCCGCTCTCTCTGCAGCTAAACGCCTCTCTCAGTTGGAACTAATTTTATGGGGTCATGAAAACCCTCCAACCTCTGGGGGGGAAAAAGGGCTCTAATCCTAAACAAAACCATGTGGGGCCGATGTCGGGGCCGGGGCCGCTTGTTTTTACACCTGCTGGTCCGGGGTGGGAACCTGCAGCTCCCTGGGAACTCTGCAGCAAAAGAAATCAGTGGCTGAACTTAGAGGGTCTTTGTGAGCGGCGGGGCAATAAACAGCGTGGGGGGGGTTTCTTAGTACCTGCGCAGCCGCGGCTTGGGGGGGGGCCACCTCCGCGCAGCCCTCTCAGCTGGGAGTCGGGGTTCCGGACGGAATGATTTATGGAATAAAAACAGGGAAAGAACAGACGACAAATATTACAGAATCGCCAACCAGCTGCCCCCCGGCCCCCCCATATATAGGATATCAGACCCACCCGTCACATTGGGCAGCAGATCAGGACCAAAAGCCATATCCTATCCCATGCATTCCCCCTCTGGATTAACCTCTACCACTTCTGCTGGGAAGCTGCTCCATGCATTTACCACCCTATGAGGAGAAAGTAAGCTTTTAAAATCCTGCCCGATGCAGAAAGGCTCTTCCACGCCGCCCCCCACAGCGCTCCCTGCGAGATCCATGCGCGGCTCGGGCGCTCCGCTCGCTCAGTTTAATGACTGACTTTAAAGAGCTTCTCCTGTAGTTGCTTCAAGATGCTGAGCGTCGGGCACCTGGGGCCCCCGGGGTCCCGGCTCAGGAGCCAAAGGCCTCATCTGGCGACCCCTCGCCATGTGACGGGAATCAGCGCAAAATAAACAGCATTTACACTACAAAGGGGCAATTAAATCCACCCACCCCTCTGCATCTGCCCCTTCTCCACCCGCCCCTCTGCATCTGCCCCTTCTCCACCCGCCCCTCTGCATCTGCCCTGGGGGTAACTTTTGACCCCAGCGGGGTGCATAAATCTGTGGTGCTTTAAGGAATCCGCTAGGCTTCTGCCCCCTCCGGGGTATTAATATCAGTAATAAATACACATTCCTTAAACAGGCATCAGACTGAAGGGGAAGCCTGACTGCGGTGGTGCATGCGCAGGGCTCGGCCACCCCATGTCTGAGGCTCTTGCATATCCGTGGGCTCAGTACACGCTTTCTCGTGTGCTGGGAGGTCACAGCTGTCTCCTCCTCGTTTATCTTTCTGCACTGGAGGCCATCGAGGACCCTCAAACCGCGCCGGACCCTTTTATCTGTCAGGATAATGAATGAAATGATCGGCAAATAAATCAGATTAATTTCTCATCATCCTAAAAAAGGTAAATTCCTCTGTAAAGGGAGTGGTGGATAAGTGGAGCAGCCTCCCAGCAGTAGTGGTAGAGGGGGTTACTGGGAGGAGCCTGAATTTTAACCCCTTACTCGCTCAGCTCCCATTTCTCGGGGTATTTTCCATGACTCCACCCCCAAAACCCCTCTCTCCGCAGGCTGCGATCGGCACTTGGGGGGTTCCTTCCCTGTCGGGGGGTTCCCTTCCTGGCGCAGCGATTAACGCCACCTTTTTTCTGCCTTTCAGGTGTCGCCCACATCCCAGGTCCGGCCCCTGGGATCCACAGGAAACGGGACCTTTATTTCTTCACTTGTCCGGCCGCGGCCCCCGGAAAGACCCAGCATTCTCCCCAATAACGAAATGAACGTCCGCCCCGGTCTGCGACGGAACCGCGAGCCACGAAAGCACGAGAGAGAGCGCCAGAGATGGAACTGAAGGAGGGTGGTAGATAAGTGGAACAGCCTCCCAGCAGAGAGGGTAACATATTAGCATTTACACGGCATGTCTCTTGTGTTTCGAACTTACTCTCCGGATGCACCTGATCCCCTCTCTGTACATTTTGAACTCTATGGGACCGGTGCAGGACTCGGAGGGCTCTACGCACTCTCTGCCGTTGCGCGGGGCTCAGCTAGTTGTTTTGGTGGCGTTTTGGGGGATCTGCCCTCCTGGCCGGTTTGCCCCGGCTCTTGCGTCACCCCTTCGCACATCTGGCCGGGGGTGGGGGGGCGATCACCTGCCTCCTCCGGGGGCTCCTGGTGAGAATTCCAGGAAATGAGTAATCAGGCGGCACTTAACCCCTCGGCTTCTCCGCTCCGCTCTGCAGATCTGTAAAGGGGCTTTGAATGGAAAGCTGTTAATCCATCACTTTCATTCTCATCCTGCGCAGCCTCTCCGGGGACTCCGGCCTCAACAATCGTTTCCATATAGAGGGGCAGTTATTTCTGCCCTCGGGGCAAACATACCCTGCGCAGGCCTGTGAACTTGGAGAGGTTGGAGATCAGAATAACTTCACTCACCCCCCCCCCGACTACAATTCCCACAATCCGAAAAGAATGCCGGGGTTACATGACGGCCATATATAAATAATAATAACACATTGTACAGCGCTGCGGAGTATGACGGCGATATATAAATAATAATAACACATTGTACAGCGCTGCGGAGTATGACGGCGATATATAAATAATAATAATAACACACATTGTACAGCGCTGCGGAGTATGACGGCGATATATAAATAATAATAACACATTGTACAGCGCTGCGGAGTATGACGGCGATATATAAATAATAATAACACATTGTACAGCGCTGCGGAGTATGACGGCGATATATAAATAATAACACACATTGTACAGCGCTGCGGAGTATGACGGCGATATATAAATAATAATAACACATTGTACAGCGCTGCGGAGTATGACGGCGATATATAAATAATAATAATAACACACATTGTACAGCGCTGCGGAGTATGACGGCGATATATAAATAATAATAACACATTGTACAGCGCTGCGGAGTATGACGGCGATATATAAATAATAACACACATTGTACAGCGCTGCGGAGTATGGCGGCGATATATAAATAATAACACACATTGTACAGCGCTGCGGAGTATGACGGCGATATATAAATAATAATAATAATAACACATTGTACAGCGCTGCGGAGTATGACGGCGATATATAAATAATAACACACATTGTACAGATCTGCGGAGTATGACGGCGATATATAAATAATAATAACACACATTGTACAGCGCTGCGGAGTATGACGGCGATATATAAATAATAATAACACACATTGTACAGCGCTGCGGAGTATGACGGCGATATATAAATAATAATAACACATTGTACAGCGCTGCGGAGTATGACGGCGATATATAAATAATAACACATTGTACAGCGCTGCGGAGTATGACGGCGATATATAAATAATAATAACACCTTGTACAGCGCTGCGGAGTATGACGGCGATATATAAATAATAATACACATTGTACAGCGCTGCGGAGTATGACGGCGATATATAAATAATAATAATAACACATTGTACAGCGCTCCGGAGTATGACGGTGATATATAAATAATAATAACACATTGTACAGCGCTGCGGAGTATGACGGCGATATATAAATAATAATAACACATTGTACAGCGCTGCGGAGTATGACGGCGATATATAAATAATAATAACACACATTGTACAGCGCTGCGGAGTATGATGGCGATATATAAATAATAATAATACACATTGTACAGCGCTGTGGAGTATGACGGCGATATATAAATAATAATAATAACACACATTGTACAGCGCTGCAGAGTATGACGGCGATATATAAATAATAATAATAACACATTGTACAGCGCTGCGGAGTATGACGGCGATATATAAATAATAATAACACACATTGTACAGCGCTGCGGAGTATGACGGCGATATATAAATAATAACACATTGTACAGCGCTGCGGAGTATGACGGCGATATATAAATAATAATAACACATTGTACAGCGCTGCGGAGTATGACGGCGATATATAAATAATAATACACATTGTACAGCGCTGCGGAGTATGACGGCGATATATAAATAATAATAATAACACATTGTACAGCGCTGCGGAGTATGACGGTGATATATAAATAATAATAACACATTGTACAGCGCTGCGGAGTATGACGGCGATATATAAATAATAATAACACATTGTACAGCGCTGCGGAGTATGACGGCGATATATAAATAATAATAACACACATTGTACAGCGCTGCGGAGTATGATGGCGATATATAAATAATAATAATACACATTGTACAGCGCTGTGGAGTATGACGGCGATATATAAATAATAATAATAACACACATTGTACAGCGCTGCGGAGTATGACGGCGATATATAAATAATAATAACACATTGTACAGCGCTGTGGAGTATGACGGCGATATATAAATAATAATAATAACACACATTGTACAGCGCTGCGGAGTATGACGGCGATATATAAATAATAATAACACATTGTACAGCGCTGCGGAGTATGACGGCGATATATAAATAATAATTATAACACATTGTACAGCGCTGCGGAGTATGACGGCGATATATAAATAATAATAACACATTGTACAGCGCTGCGGAGTATGACGGCGATATATAAATAATAATAACACACATTGTACAGCGCTGCGGAGTATGATGGCGATATATAAATAATAATAATACACATTGTACAGCGCTGTGGAGTATGACGGCGATATATAAATAATAATAATAACACACATTGTACAGCGCTGCGGAGTATGACGGCGATATATAAATAATAATAACACACATTGTACAGCGCTGCGGAGTATGACGGCGATATATAAATAATAATAACACACATTGTACAGCGCTGCGGAGTATGACGGCGATATATAAATAATAACACATTGTACAGCGCTGCGGAGTATGACGGCGATATATAAATAATAATAACACATTGTACAGCGCTGCGGAGTATGACGGCGATATATAAATAATAATAATAACACATTGTACAGCGCTGCGGAGTATGACGGCGATATATAAATAATAATAACACATTGTACAGCGCTGCGGAGTATGACGGCGATATATAAATAATAACACACATTGTACAGCGCTGCGGAGTATGACGGCGATATATAAATAATAATAACACACATTGTACAGCGCTGCGGAGTATGATGGCGATATATAAATAATAATAATACACATTGTACAGCGCTGTGGAGTATGACGGCGATATATAAATAATAATAACACATTGTACAGCGCTGTGGAGTATGACGGCGATATATAAATAATAATAATAACACACATTGTACAGCGCTGCGGAGTATGACGGCGATATATAAATAATAATAACACATTGTACAGCGCTGTGGAGTATGACGGCGATATATAAATAATAATAATAACACACATTGTACAGCGCTGCGGAGTATGACGGCGATATATAAATAATAATAACACATTGTACAGCGCTGCGGAGTATGACGGCGATATATAAATAATAATAACACATTGTACAGCGCTGCGGAGTATGACGGCGATATATAAATAATATATTTCCGAGCAGAATCTCATTTCGGATCTCATCACGCGGTTGACTTCGCGATGTTGGGGTCAGCTGTCCCCGGGGGCCGGTGGAGAAGCTCTCTCTCTCATACATGCGCTGCGTGTTTGCTTTTGGCGCGGCGCGGATTGAGTCCGACTCCCTGCAGACGCCGCCGGCTGATAGACTCCGTGTGACGCTCGGCCGACACGTGGGGGTCCTCACCTTACATGAGCGTGAGAAGAGGTGACCCCCGCCGCGGATCTCCGTGGAGACCGGAGGGATAATTCACTCTATAAGCGGAGTTTTAATGAGACCAGGAATGAGGACGCCTCGTGAATACTAATGAGAACCGCTACAAGGATAATGTGCCTCTCAATGACAGAAAGTTAGGAATAAGCGGAACAGCCTCCCAGCAGAGGTGGTAGAGGGTAATACAGTGAGGGGATTAAACACGCATGGGATAGACATACGGCTCCTGAATCTAAGACGAGACCGACGACTGATTAAGGTTTGAGTCGTTACAGCAGGAGAAACGGCCGGCTAGACGGGGGCCGCCGGGGGCCGGATGGCTCTTACCTGTTTCTGTGATTCATAGATATGTTTCCATTTTATTTGTGTTCTGTTTCTTAATAAGGAGAAGTTAGGGATTAGGGGGGCTGGGCGGGCGAGGTTGGGGGTTGGGGGAGTTTGAGGCAGCTCGTTGTGCTCCATGCAGGTTGGAGTTAGTTTAGCATGCGGCTTGTGTCGTTGCCGGGGGTGATGCGAGGGATGATGGGAGTTGGAGTCACTGAGTTGATCAGCTGAGAAACAAGTTTTTTTGGTTTTTTTGGCTGGAAATAAATTCTTTCCTCTTGTTGGCCGGAAAAAGATGGCGGCGCTTTTAATGTGACCCGAAATAATCTGGCAACCCACAGAGAGAAAATGCCCAAAAATATCTGCCAAGTGTCCCTGTTTAGTGTGGCGAGTCTCTGTCCCTCCGCATTTTGTCAGCAATAAAATCTAACAGAATTTTCCGGATGTTTGGGGGTCTCTGCGATTGGCTGGAGCCTCTTCTGTAAAGTTTCCGCTTTGTTCCCCAGATTTATTCTGTTAATCGCGTTTCTGCCGGCAGTAAAGTATCACTCGCTGTGTTTGCAGATGGCCCCTGGGGGCCACTCATAGACAGAGAGCAGAAAATGTGCCTACGAGGCGCTGCGGTGGTTCTCAGGCGCCATCTGGTGGCCGCGCGGCAGAGTGCAGCCCGAGCTGCGTCAGTGATGTCAATTATTATCTTTTATTTATATAGCGCCAACAATGTACGCAGCGCTTAATACAATAAGTATTATAAAGCGGTAACGGGAGTAATAACAGAGCGAGCGAGCAGAGTATAAACCGCTAACGGGAGTAATAACAGAGCGAGCCAGCAGAGTATAAACCGCTAACGGGAGTAATAACAGACAGGACGTGTGCGGAGTATAAATACGGTTTATTGGCTGATTGTGATGGGAGTATTCTTTACTCCCAGCAGGCTCCGGACTCTTGTTACTGATTGGCCACTCAGTTTGTAGCTTTTGACATCCCTGTAAGTGTTTTAGAACTGGTGCAGGACTCAGAGACTCGGATTTGCCTCCTCAGTACCCCAGTATCCTTATGGAGAGAATAAAGCGTCTGGGAGTCCGTGTGATCACAGAGCGTATCGGGGGTCCGTGTGATCACAGAGCGTATCGGGGGTCCGTGTGATCACAGAGCGTATCGGGGGTCCGTGTGATCACAGAGCGTATCGGGGGTCCGTGTGATCACAGAGCGTATCGGGGGTCCGTGTGATCACAGAGCGTATCGGGGGTCCGTGTGATCACAGAGCGTATCGGGGGTCTGTGTGATCACAGAGCGTGCCGGGGGTCCGGGGGGGGGGGGTCGCGTTTTCCGCTCATTACTGGGAGGAACAGGAGCTGAAAACTGATTTTTTGGAGAAAGTTACTGAACGCTTCCTGCGAGGATTATTCTTATTAATGGCCTCATCAGTCTCCTGTTCGCCTGGCGGATGCCGTCAGTGACAGAGTGTTGATGATTAAAAGAGTATTAAGCTTAAGAAACATCTTGTTTCCACGGTAATGACATGCGCAATCCTGGCTGCAATAACAAATAATGTCATCAGGGCAATTTGCCACCAGATTACTGCCCCCCCCGTATATAGACCCGTCACAGGAGCCCAGCCGTGCACCAGCCAAGAACCATTACATTGATGGTCAGCGCGTCTCGCCGGTTGACTGTCTTGCCGGTTGACGGTCTCTCCTGTTGACGGTCTCACCGGTTGACGGTCTCTCCGGTTGACGGTCTCGCCGGTTGACGGTCTCTCCGGTTGACGGTCTCGCCGGTTGACGGTCTCTTCTGTTGACGGTCTCGCCGGTTGACGGTCTCTCCGGTTGACGGTCTCTCCGGTTGACGGTCTCGGCGGTTGACGGTCTCTCCGGTTGACGGTCTCGCCGGTTGACGGTCTCTCCTGTTGACGGTCTCGCCGGTTGACGGTCTCTCCGGTTGACGGTCTCTCCGGTTGACGGTCTCGCCGGTTGACGGTCTCTCCGGTTGACGGTCTCGCCGGTTGACGGTCTCTCCGGTTGACGGTCTCGCCGGTTGACGGTCTCTCCGGTTGACGGTCTCTCCTGTTGACGGTCTCTCCGGTTGACGGTCTCGCCGGTTGACGGTCTCTCCTGTTGACGGTCTCGCCGGTTGACGGTCTCGCCGGTTGACGGTCTCTCCTGTTGACGGTCTCGCCGGTTGACGGTCTCTCCTGTTGACGGTCTCGCCGGTTGACGGTCTCTCCTGTTGACGGTCTCGCCGGTTGACGGTCTCGCCGGTTGACGGTCTCGCTGGTTGTCGGTCACCGCGTCTCGCCGAAAAATATAGAAATAAATAGAAAGGAAAAGCGTAATTATGGTCAGTTTCGCTCCGCTTTTCAGCAGAATCCGGACGCGGGGCAATCTGCCAATCTGCCCCACCGGTGGGGGTAACGATAGGACGCGCCCGTAACGCGTTAACCGCAGCACTGCTGCATGCCTTCTGGGAGACGAGGAGTTAATGAAATTACCGACAGGCAGGTTGTAGCCGACAAGCCGCGGCACGACCGATGGGCCGGAGGGACTCGCTGCCGGCAGCTTCCGCGACGATCTACCCCACAGCTGTGCTGGGAAGGAAACGCGGCGGCTGCGGTGGGATTCGGCCGGCCGGGACCCTCGGGATAGAGATCCGCGGATACCCGATTGTGATAGTTACACGTCTCTGATCACCAGCGGGGGGGGGTAATAACACGAGTGCGCTTCCTGCGATCAGGTGGGACGGAGGCCAATATTAGAATGGAAGGTTTTATGGTGGTTGGGGGAGGGGCGGATTGCTTCCACCTGACCCGGGATTGTCTGCTCAGTCCCTGCGCGGCCCCGGTATTTGCTAATGACATATTATTAAGTCGTTGATACCGTATCATTAGAGCCGTTTCCGTCACCGGCTTGTCTCCGGCCCCCTGAGAACACCTGATCCGCGGCACAAAAACCCGCGTTCAGGACAGACGAGGCTTCTGGAAATTGTTATGTTTTAATTCTTTTGTTGTATTAAGCGGCCACTTCTGCTGGAAGGCTGTCCATCTACCCACAACTCCCTCAGTAACAACGATACTAACTTTAGTATTTTTACCATCACCCTTTTAAACCCCCGCTGAGACGCCTCGTCTGTCCCCACAGGGCCCCATGTACCCCCGGCAGGGCAGGGAGCCAGCTGAGCCGCGGCACGGAGGTAGTACGTGCAGGCGCCAGCTCCCCCGTGGCCGTCACCCCGAGAGGACACAGAGCTGAAGCCCCAGCGAGGCGCCCCTGTATGTAAATCATTACCAGGAAATCATTAACCCTCCTGGTGCTGGGAAGGAGAGACGTTTATTTTCTTCATCTGTTGGGGAGGAAAGATTCCAATTTACAGAAAAATTGGGGTTTTGTGATTTAAAATAATAAATGTTTTGGTTCGGTGTTAAGTTTTGTGATCTGAGGGTTGGGGGCGTCGGAAGTCGTCCTCCCCAGACAGCAATGGTGCCTCGTTTTGCTGCAGTGTGTTCCTGATCTCTCTCCCTGCAGGTTCTGCGCGTTCTCGATCAGGTTCCGCGCCGTCCTCCTGTACGTTCTGAAAACCCCCGACTCCGGCTCTTCCCGTTCCTGCAGGTTCCACCCGGTCTACCTCCTGGCCAATCCGTGCCCTGCTGCCCAGCCAATCAGGAACGGCGGGATCAGCGGAGAGGAACTCCTGCATGCGCAGAGTTTTTGTAATAATAAGACCCCCCAACCCACCCCACCCCGGGGATCCGAGTCGCCCGACGCCCGCTTTATCCTACACCAAATCCTGCAGCTCCGGGAGCCAATCATCTTACAGGTACAAAAACCAGCCGCCCTATGAGAACAAACTTTGGGGCGATACCCGGTGTATTCCTGGTGGTTCGGGGGCGATACCCGGTGTATTCCTGGCGGTTTGGGGCGATACCCGGTGTATTCCTGGCGGTTTGGGGCGATACCCGGTGTATTCCTGGCGGTTTGGGGCGATACCCGGTGTATTTCTGGTGGTTCGGGGGGATACCCGGTGTATTTCTGGCGGTTTGGGGCGATACCCGGTGTATTCCTGGCGGTTTGGGGCGATACCCGGTGTATTCCTGGCGGTTTGGGGCGATACCCGGTGTATTTCTGGCGGTTTGGGGCGATACCCGGTGTATTCCTGGTGGTTCGGGGGCGATACCTGGTGTATTTCTGGCGGTTTGGGGCGATACCCGGTGTATTCCTGGCGGTTTGGGGCGATACCCGGTGTATTCCTGGCGGTTTGGGGCGATACCTGGTGTATTTCTGGTGGTTTGGGGCGATACCCGGTAACTGCCCCGTGCCTGTGGATCATTCCCGATACTCGTGTATCTCGCACGACGCGTTTCACTCCAAGGAAGGAAGCGGCAGCCGCAGGCTTTGCAAAGACCTGCGCGGGGCGGAAGATTTACGGCTCCAGCGTCTGATTTAAGTCTCCGCCATCAGCGCTAATTACAGCAGAGACGGTTCTATTAACGGAAACCAGAAACCTGCCCCGGGGGGGCAAATCCACGGCAACTTCAACAACAGGAATCCGTGTCTCAGCGGCTGAGGCGCTTTTTAACCTCTTGTTGGAACAAGCGGCACCGAAGCGTTTGACGCCAAAGCTCATTAGTCACAGTTTGAATATTCATGGCAGCCGTCGGGGATCTCTACCCACCAGCAGCTTCTCAGACCGGGCCGGCGACGGGAAGCTCCGGTTCCGACTCGCTCGCCCGGCGCGGGGTAACATTCTCCATAAGGCTGGAGATAAAGGGGTGCGACGGGGCGGAGGCGGCTGCTGTTCGGTGACCCCAAAAGCCATTAACGCGGCAGAAACGGGTATTTACGGAGCCAGCGGGGCAGAAGATCCGTCAGGGTGGGGCGAGAACATGCACTGATACTCTCGCCTCTGCGCAACTGCAGTCCTCGAGGGCCACGAATTCTGTGTATTCTGCCCAAAATCAAGACGTTTGATGTCAGAGGCGCCCGGCTGGGATGTCCAAACCCCAGGGCTCATTTGCGGCCCTCGAGGACTGGAGTCGCGGGTGTAGAGATTGGGTGTTGTAGGGATCGGGATGGTCCAGGTGGGCTCTATGACCCCCAAGGGTATGGTTTATGTTATATTTTAACCCCCACTGCACCCCCCATATCACAGGGGGGTAGGGGTATTCGGGCTCTATTACCTGTTATCACCTATACAAAGTGAGCTGCCAATCAGAAAGCGATGACCGGTGCATGCTGGGATATGTCACGGCCCCGTGTGATTCCGGTGATCAGCCTCCGAACCTCCCTCCCCGACCATAATCTGCAGCGTTATCCCCCAAACTTCTCCCGGGGGTTCTCGTCGCTCAGTGTCTGTTACAATAAAGCTTGTTCTATCCTCTGGCTCCACCCATTAGGACAGTCACATGACCTCAGCCTCCTTTCTGTATTGGGGTTATTACAGGATGTCCAAGTAGACCGCAGGTCTCGGGCCATCAAGCTGCCGGCCGCATCAGCCATTCCCCTCCAATCACAGCAGGCGGAGACCGTAACGCTCCAATCAAACACCGCTTCCTGCACCGCGCACATAATACTGCAGCTCCGCAGGCATCACCCTTAAAGTACATGCAGAGCTCCGCGGAGTCGCGCAGGGACTGTTCTCGGCGTTTAGCGTTGTCTCAGTTTAGGGACGTTAACGCTGCAGATATTTGCATGCAGGGAACGGTAACTCCTGCTTTACATCAGATGTGGCAGAAACCGTTACTCCAGTATCTCCGGATCGCGGCATCACAGGGAGTGTGTGTATATATATATATATATATACTATATATATACTAATCCCCCCTGCTTCACACATTAACCTTCCGGGGCATTTCCACTCCTCAACTGCCCCGGGACATGCTAGCGGTTGGTTGCTATGGCGATTACATCACTGTCAGCGCTTCCCACCAGAATAACTGGTGAATCGAAGCAAAAATCCCAAATTTTTTTTTTATTAAAAAATATCCACAAAACAGAAACAAACGCTTTGCTAACAGAATGAGACGCGGACGACGCTGCCAGGAGCGGTATTAGGGGCCACGCTAACAGCCCAGGGGCCACTCTGCTGACTGTATCCATTTATCATAGCATTTCTGTCTTTGAAGCCAAATTCATTTCTCAAATAGTAAATACCCCGATAAAGCCCTAATCCCTGCGGCACCCGGAGCGTCCCCGCAATCTGCCGCCGCTCCTTATACGCGAACCGCATTTTATGGTGAACGTCGCAGCTTCCTGAGGCGTCACGTGGCACAGAAAGTGTTAATCACCGGTCCATTCGATGTATCCGCCTGCAATCACACAATATGCTGTTACCTCCAGCCCCCCATCCCCCCGGGTCGGGGCTGGCGCTGTTAATACCCCCCCCCCCCGGTCGGGGCTGGCGCTCTGACATAACCCCAACCCCCCCCCCCCCGGTCGGGGCTTTTACCTTCATTACATGTAACCCATGTTGCTTTTGGTCTCCCATCTTTTCTTGGCTTCAAACCTAAAAATCAAAAAGAAAGTGCAGGCTGAGCTGGGATAACGTTACGAATCGCGAGCCGCGCGCAGAAGCCCCCAGACAGCAGGAAGCGCCCCCCGCGGGGCATGTTCTGTAATTACACCGGATGAGGGGGTAACATTCTCGTCTCACCCCCATCCCAGGTTTCTCTTCTTCCTCTGGCCGGCCTGAGTCGCCTCTTCCTCCTGCTTGGCTTTCAGGTAGTTGTGGCAGGACGCGGCTCTGGTGACCTTCACAGCCATCTAGAGGACACGGGGGCAAAGAAATGAGCGGCACCCGGAAACCAGACGGAGACAAAAAGAGCTAAATATCCCCTTTCTATACAAAAAACCCCACAGGAGAGCTGAATGATATATACATTTATACCTATATATCCACTTTAATATCACAGGCACTTATACGTTATATATATATATATATATATATATATATATATATATATACACACACACGCAGATATATATATATACATACATATATACACACGCACAGATATACACATTATATATATATATATATATATATATATATATATATACACACACACAGATATACACATTATATATAAATATATACACACACACAGATATACACAATATATATATACACACACACGCAGATATACACATTATATATATATACACGCCCGCAGATATACACATTATATATATATATATATATATATATATATATACACACGCGTGCAGATATACACATTATATATATATATATACACACACACACAGATATACACATTATATATAAATATATACACACACACAGATATACACAATATATATATACACACACACGCAGATATACACATTATATATATATATATATATATATACACACGCGCGCAGATATACACATTATATATATATATATACACACACACACAGATATACACATTATATATATATATATACACACACGCACAGATATACACACACATATATATATATATATATATACACACATATATATATACACACATACACAGATATACACATTATATATATATACACACACATTATATATATATATACACATACACGCACAGATATACACATTATATATATATATATACACACACGTGCAGATATACACTATACATATATATACACACACGCACAGATATACACATTATATATATATATATATATACACACACACGCACAGAGATTTGGTTAATTGCACCGCTAGGATTTGTTTTGCCCGCTTCTTCTGCTCTCACAGCCATGCGTTTGCTTTTATTGTCTAACGATGACATCGTTTAATCGCAGGATTAATAGATTTTATACGGATATCTCGGATTCGGTAAAAATACCTCTCTATCTGCAAATTCCCTCTCTGAACTTTTCACAACCAGCGGCTTCGGCCACGGCTGAGGGGCGGCGGATGCTTGGCTGGAAGTGAATGCACCAGATCAGGCAGAAATCACCCGGCCACCGCGGTCACATTACCGCCTGCGCTGGGCGGCTGCACAGATGTCTCCATATCTCTGCTCTTTCGCACAGAACGCAGGCGGATTTTCCTTTGTAGCGGCGCCCGGCGCTTTTCATGCCGAACTTCCCATATTTTGGAGGATTTTAATTAAGGCGTCTCAACATTATCGGCGAGAACGGGAACGGTGCGAGCGCAGCCACGAAATCTAAGCTCTAAAGGCTCTTTATCAGAATACTTCAGGAACCGAGGGTGTAAAACGTTCTAATTTGGGCTCCATTAAAAGCCATAAAAGGTCTTTCAGAAAGATTAATGGTACTTTTCTTGGATTTAAGATAAGGGCCTTAGCGGTTGCCGCAGCCGGGCCGGCCGCTCCCTGGAGGCGATCATCTTTCCTGCCACTTAGAAGATTTGTGGAAAGCCTCGGCGTCACCTCCAGCCAAGACTCGCCGCGTTCGGGGATTTCTACTCCTTTTTTTAAAATGCCTTTCGGTTTTACGGGTTTAAACCGCGCAGAATAATAAAAAACATAAAAAAAACTTCAAACATATCAGATGTTTATTTTTTTGAAAAAACTGCCGTTTCCTTCGCAGACGCGGCCGAGCGGGTAAAGCCCCGCGCATGGATAGACGCGCAGATCATCAATAAAAGAATAAAAAGCAGATCATATGATGTAAAGCAGATAATTTGGGAGGCCAGAAAAAAAAAAGTGACATTTATGCAGCGGATAAAGTGATTAAAACAAAGCTCTCCGCGGGTAGTAATTACCAATCAGGTGCTGGCGGGGGAGGGGGGGTCGTATCTTTATTATTAGCGTTCGTGGGACCCGGTTAATACGACGCGGAGACGGGCCGGTTACTAATAATAATAATAAACAGAAAACGGATACTTTCATTTCCGCAGAAACATTGATTATGTCGCCAATTCCCGATTGTCTTTAAGTTGAGCCGAACGTTTAGTGTCAGACGAGTTACCACGGAGACGGGAAAAGATCAAAGCGACAAAGAAAAAAGCCCTCAATTGTCTGATTAATCAAGTCGGCAAACAGCTTACCCCTCGATGCAGAGTATGAAAATGAGGACGGAGGAGCCGGATTTGCTCATTCTTATCAGAACAAAGCCAGAGGCAGCCTATTTCACGGATCGCTGCCGCCGCCGGCCCGACGCTCGCTGGTGACGGCCCCTCATTCCGAGGCTTGAGCAAAATTAGCAAAGAAGTCGCCACAAATTACCCCTCGGATTTTTAGTAATACCGCATTATTCATTTATTTTATTTTTATCCAATTTTCAATTTTTGTCACACTTTCTTCTTATCCCCCCCCCCCCGGTGGAAATGATTTCCAGAGCCTCCCGCCACGGCGTTATAACGAGGTGTTGTCGCCCGGTGCTTCCCATAACGGGGTCACAGCGGGGCGGCAGAGGCGGCCCGCGGGGTGACGGCGGAGCGGAGTGGCAGCAGTCAACCCGCACGCGGCACGCACCTCGTGAGCGGATGTATAGGCGCCGAGTCACGGATCCACACGGATTCTATACCTCCCTGCAGAGAATTTTATTTATAAATCGGTTTTTGATCCAAAAATGAAAGCCATAAAAATAAATGAAATAAAACAAATTCCAAATGCGTTTTTTTTCTGTCCCGACAAATAAGAAACTTGTTTTAAAGATTTTTATCCCCGGCACACGGCGGCGACAGAAACCAACCGCAGCCCCCACCACCCACCCCCCGGCCCGGAAACCTCCTGAAATTACCCGCTGGTCTAAGTGGGTTTTTAACAGGTTTGGGAAGTTGGTTCGTCTGCCGAGGGGGCTGCCGGCTGCAGCATTTACCAGACGCTGCCCCAGAGCCGTCATGTGTGGGGTACACGGCTACCATGACCTTTACACGGCGGTCTTTAACCATTGCTTTGCCAGCATTCACACCGGCAGCAGCTCCTCACACAATCCGTGAACCAGCAGGACACAAGCAATGGAGGAAACGGAAAACGCCGTCTCGCTGGCCGGGACGTGCCGAGTACCGATAACTTCCGATCCTGCGCGGCAGAAAGCCCAGAGACTGAAGAGCAGATCCCTCGGAGGGAACGCGCATTTGATTGATAAAAAGATGCTCGCCGTGCGCATTTCACACTCGCTGACACCATGCGCAACCACAGCCCTCCCGCACGACGTTCCGACTACCAGCAGATGCCGTGTCTTTCCACGCAGCCCAGAGAACACGGGAAAGGCAAACGGATCAAACACTTGCTGCTCCTCGGAAACCGCGCAGCGCATGGTCTCAGGATCCGCTCAGCCCCGGGAGGAGATCCTGAAATCCCCCAACGGCCGGAAGGTCTTGTGGCTCCACTCTGAAGACGGACGAACTTCATCGGTCTCCGGATCTCACCACGCAGGATTCTGGATGACGATCCACGCGCCACAACGGTCTCCCCATCATCTCCTCCGTCCCAGAGAAGAGAGTTTGGAATTAAATAACTGGTGTTTTCAGCAATTTCTTTATCTCGGTTCTTCTAAGTCAGAAAGCTTATTAACGCGCTTTGAACTTAAAATCACATTTACAATAATGTGCCATCAACCGTTTTATAAGCTAATTAGAAAAAAAAAGATTAATTAATGACTAGCCGGCTAATAAAATGGCAATCAGGAAGAAAGAGAGCGAGGGGGCTAAGCTGCAACTACCACCAATTAAGAGCTAATTACAAACAAATTATATATGTGTTTTGCTGTGGGCTTTAATTTACTAAAATGCTTTTAATTAAAAGAGAAAACATGCTGATTAATTAGACTGCAGAAGAAAGTCTCGGAATAAACCCGGCTTTGTCTCCCTGTAATTACTCGTTACGCTCGCATACGGCGCTAAATGCCGCGTTACCCGGAGTCTTATCCGGGGGTCTCGGCCCGCGCTGCGCGGCCCCCCCTCTACCTTACAGAACATGACAGGGCTCCTTAACCCCTTCACCTCCAGCAGAGGCTCTACTCATAGCAATTTGTTTGAATGCGACGTACGAGACGATCGAGCCGCGCGCCCCGGGAGAGAGAGAGAGAGACGCCGCTCGCGGCTGAGAGTCTGGAGAGCAGAAATTATCTCCGATCAGATAGATTTAAAACGTCTCCGTAAATGAGATTTTTAATCAGAATATTAAAAGCCCCGAGATGCGTTTCCTCGTCCTGTGCGGAGAGATACGGGAAGCGAGTAGTCGGAACGCCTGCTGCCGGTGACGATAACCCTACCAAATTACTACCTACCCTACCTACTACTATTCCAAATACTCTCACTCAGCTGGGAGGTGGCTGGGGATCATGGGAGTGGTAGTCCTGCTTTAGACCCTGGATCGTGCAGCCCCCCCCACGCCCGTCCGTAGACAGAACCGAAGAACCCGACCGATCTCGATGCCCAAAGTCAGCTTATATACCGCCCTGTAATATCTGCCTGAGAGTGATAGGATTTTACATCCAACTATTCACCAGAGGAACCTGTGGCCGGTGTCAAGTTAGTTGTGCTGGTTAGCATTTGGCTCACGAGGAGAACAATAAAAAAGGCTGGCAAACGGCAGCGCTTCATTTCCATCCAAATCATTTCACTGATAAAAAATCAGATTCACGGAACGGCTTCAGCAGATCGGCGGCGTCTATGAAGTGCATCGCGCTCCTGCTTCCCGAAACAACGAAAGATCTCACGAGGTTAACAGGAACCGGAATTATTTTCAACATATAGATTGAATGGAAGGAAGTTTTACATTACAGAGAGGGTGGTAGATAAGTGGAACAGCCTCCCAGCAGAGGTGGTAGAGGGTAATACAGTGAGGGGTATTAAACATGCGAGGGGTATTAAACATGCGAGGGGTATTAAACATGCATGGGATAGACATACGGCTCCTGAATCTAAGACGAGACCAACAACTGATTAAGGTTTGCGTCTTTACAGCGGGAGAAACGGGCGACTAGACGGGGGCCGCCGGGGGCCGATCTGCGTTTCTATAAACAATAAGTCAGTTTTATGCAAATTATTTTGATATAAAATAGGAAAACTAAGCAGCAGAATCCATATAAATTGACATAAAAATGCTTAACCCTTATGCTGCCAGGAAGACCGGCCCCGGGCCCATTAATCAGTGCTTGGCCGTTACACGGAAGTAAACACTCACTGGAGTCAATGCCGTGTTTGGTCAGAGGGGATAACGGCTTATTGCAAAGCCGCGCTGCTTACACTGCTAATCGGGACCCGAGGCGCCGGCTTTTCGCTGTGTACACTCTGATAACACTTCAGCCCAAACACTGACCGACGTATAACCATCGAGCACAAACGCAGCAAGGGGGTCCGGCCCCAGGGGGCCGCCACTCCGCTGTGTACACTCCGATAACACTTCACTCCCAAACACTGACCGACGTGTAACCATGGAGCACAAACGCAGCGAGGGGGTCCGGCCCCCGGGGGCCGCCACTGGCCACGCGCGAGTCTCATCCAGATTTCCTTCCAAAGTAAAGATTCCAGATTTTGCGACAAGAGCCGCCGATTCCGAGCCGCGTTTCTCTTCCAAGACGCTATTTAGGGGCTTAAAATGTTATACATCAGAAATTAGTTTCACTTATTAGGACGGGAAGCGGATTAAAGCTTTCTGGGATCGGCGCCCCTCAGCCGAAGGTTTATCAGCCCCTTCCAGGAGCCGCCAGAGACGCCGCCGCGCGCCTCATTCCTTCGCAGCGAGCGACGGGCACGATCCGCTTCACCGGCCACTGAGACAGATCGAGATCTCGGGCCACCGTACTCTACCCGCTTCATTCTCATCCCGGGATAAGAAAGGGTTAATCAGCGCGGGCAGCAGAGGAAATTACTTTCATTATCGACAACAAAAAATAAACGGCATCACAGAATGATAAAAAAAAAACAATAGAAAATAAAGTAAATAAAATATTTCCAATATCGTATCCGAGTATCCCGCACGCGCTATATATATATATATATATATATATATATATATATATATATATATATATATACACACACACACACACACACACATATATATATCCATGCTATCTGAAACCCTCATTCACAAACATTCAGCATAACACCCATCACTCTCACACACTTACATTCAGCATAACACCCATCACTCTCACACACTTACATTCAGCATAACACCCATCACTCTCACACACTTACATTCAGCATAACACCCATAACTCTCACACACTTACATTCAGCATAACACCCATCACTCTCACACACTTACATTCAGCATAACACCCATCACTCTCACACACTTACATTCAGCATAACACCCATCACTCTCACACACTTACATTCAGCATAACACCCATCACTCTCACACACTTACTAATCCACTCTTTCCTACCTTTTCTTCTTTCACTCTCACTTTTCCTCCTACTCCTCTTCTTCTTCTTCTTCTTCCTGTCCTTCTGGTGCACTGAGCGCGGAAGACGGTGGGCGTGGCTTCAATGTTGTGCCGCGCGCATCGTTTCTGAAGGCGTGCCGGCATGGTGGCACCCCTCAGATGAGCGGCAGCCGGGGTGGACCGCCCCCCTCCCCCCCACGCCAGGTACGCATGACGGCCGCATTCAATCCTGCTCGCGGCCGCTTAGTTTTTAACTTTGCGGCCGCAGCCGCATTGAATGCTCGTCCGTCCGGCCCACCGGCCCGGATTTAGGGCGGCCTGGGGGGCAATTGCCCCCCTGCCCCCCGGCCCAGTCCGCCCCTGCACGCGGGGCACACCCCCCCCACACACGCGGGGCACACACCCCCCACACACACACACGCGGGGCACCCCCCCCACACACACGCGGGGAACACACCCCCACGCGGGGCACACACCCCCACACACACGCGGGGCACACCCCCACACACACACGCGGGGCACACCCCCACACACACACGCGGGGCACACGCGGGGCACCCCCCCCCCGTTCAGAAAAACGACGTGAAGCTCGCAGGACGGATCACTTGCCTCTCGAGTTGCCAGCTGGTCGCTAAGCTCCTCGGCGACCTCAATGTCCCCCATTCTTATGGCCCGATCGACATCGTCTTCAAGGCGCGACTGGAAAAGAAACAATAAAGTAAACTTTGGGGGATTTTCAGGTCTCAGAATTATTAATGTTTTTTAGCCGCGTTATTCATTCTCAGCGGTAACTTCGTAGAATCCCCGCCGCGTTCCGCGGATATCTGGGATAAAGAGCCTTTACCATACGTTCATCAATCAAACCCGGAGGATAGGTTGGAAGGGGGGGAGCGGGGGTGCCGGCATCGGGGGGGCATTCTAATCAGCACCAGTGGACAGATCACCTTTTTAATAACTTTATTGCAGACCGGCGGCTCAAAGCGATCGTTCGCCCCAAAGTATTGCTGGAGCGTGTCCAGCGCCGAGCTGCAGAGGAAACACAACTCACAGGTTATCTTCAGCCCACTGGAAGGGATGAGGGCCGGACGAGAGCCGGATGCTCCCACTGCCGAAATATCAGATCATTTCCAGCTTAAATACCTGCCAACAGCCCCGGGATTTCCCGACGGCTTCTCTTTACATTTTCCTATAAAAAGTAATAATAAACAAAATGTAAACCTGGAGATAAAAACCCGCATTAAAGGAACTTTCATCCCGAAGAACGCGAACAGCCAAGGGCCCCAAAACACATCGGAACGCGGCCCGTGGGTTATGTAGGAAAAAGTGATTCTGGAGAACGTTTTAAGTGGTGTTATTACCATGGCAACCGATGGAATGTTCTGCTTATTAGACTACGCACCCAAATCACTCTTTTACACCACATTATCCAGTGCTGACCCCCCCCCCCCTAGCTTCTGGGGCCAAAATCTCCAAATCCAGTCCTCCAACGACCACAACTCACCGATTAGAGAATCTGCCCCTCGTAACCCCCCTCCCCCAAAGGGCCGGTAGGAGACAAACCCATCGAGGCCGCTTCCAGTCGCTGCTATGATGTCATAAAACGACACGCAGCCGCTGAGCGAACCCGGGCTTTTATTAGACCGGCCGCAGACAGAACGCGGCAACGAAAAACGTCACTTAAAATAAAAAGCTCGGCCGGCACTCGCCGCGTTCTCACCGGGGCCTGCGAGGGACACAAAACATAAAAACCGACCTTTCCGCCGGCGTTTCCTCGTCTCCGCGCCGCGCGCCGACATCTTCAACTCCATCCTCCTCCTCCGAAGATCCACGAACTTCTGCCAAACAAGCAAAATAAACAGGCAGCAAAGAGTTAACGGGCGCAGAATGATTCCAGCCTCGCTGATATCTACAACTCCCAAGACGCTCAGCCAGTATTTACTCACGAAGACACCGGGCACCTGGTGCTCTCTGCCTGAGAATGAACCTCATTGGTCTGAGGCTGATGGGAGTTATATCTGCCTGCAGAGGCTGTTTTTAAGCTGCCAATACCATATACCGTAGCTGTAACCCCGGGTAACCAGCCCCACATACAGGGACGCCTCACGGAAACGATCCGGGGGCCACGACTCTTTACACCATTTTGCCCGGTTTTGTATATGAATATAATGAACTAACAGCATGGAGCCCGGCCTCCCGCTCCTACCCCACGGCAGGGTCTCTATTCTGTTTATATCCCCTGACAGGGCCCGTTTCCATGCTGGCTCGAGGGATACGCACATTGTAGCAGGTCTCAGGCACCCCTGCCGGGCACTTTGCCGTTCCTGGCTCCTCCTCCCCAGGACCCCCAGCAGCTTCCTTTGCGGTGATGGGGCGGCCAGGCTCTTCCTCCTCTTCAGACACATCGCTCTCCCGCACTCCGGGGGGTAGCAGCCCGCTCCACATCCTCCCGTTACTCGGTGGACGCCATGACAGCAAAGAAAAACAAACGGGCGTGTCCAACGCGGGAGCCAATCACAGGCGGCTACAGTGAGGAAGCTGCGCCACAGCGAGGCTTAGAACGCAAAGCGGACTGAGGGGGGTGCGGCGTCATCGAGCGGGTCGTGTTATAAATGGGGCTCAATAACCCTGTATACAGTAATTACCCCCAGTAATACCCCCACCGCTGTATACAATGATATAAACCCCCAGCACTGTGTACAGTAATATAACCCCAGCTCTGTATACAGTAATATACCCCCCAGCGCTGTATACAGTAATATAACCCCCCAGCACTGTATACAGTAATATAACCCCAGTGCTGTATACAGTAATATAACCCCCAGCGCTGTATACAGTAATATAACCACTAGCACTGTTTACAGTAATATACCCCCCAGCGCTGTATACAGTAATATAACCCCCCAGCACTGTATACAGTAATATAACCACTAGCACTGTTTACAGTAATATACCCCCCAATGCTTTATACAGTAATATAACCCCCCCAGCACTGTATACAGTAATATAACCCCCAGCGCTGTATACAGTAATATAACCTCCCGGTGCTGTATACAGTAATATAACCCCCAGCGCTGTATACAGTAATATAACCCCCCGCGCTGTATACAATAATATAACCCCCAGCGCTGTATACAGTAATATAACCCCCAGCGCTGTATACAGTAATATAACCCCCCAGCGCTGTATACAGTAATAACCCCCCAGTGCTGTATACAGTAATATAACCCCCCAGTGCTGTATACAGTAATATAACCCCCAGCGCTGTATACAGTAATATAACCCCCAGCGCTGTATACAGTAATATAACCCCCCAGCGCTGTATACAGTAATATAACCCCCCCGGTGCTGTATACAGTAATATAACCCCCAGCGCTGTATACAGTAATATAATCCCCCCAGCGCTGTATACAGTAATATAACCCCCAGCGCTGTATACAGTAATATAACCCCCAGCGCTGTATACAGTAATATAACCCCCAGTGCTGTATACAGTAATATAACCCCCAGCGCTGTATACAGTAATATAATCCCCCCAGCGCTGTATACAGTAATATAACCCCCAGCGCTGTATACAGTAATATAACCCCCAGCGCTGTATACAGTAATATAACCCCCAGAACAGAAGCTCTCATTCCCGCTATCGCTTTCCTCCAGCGTCGGCCGACTCGCTGATATCTCCCGGGCTGAACGCAGCGCCGGCGAGAGGATGACCTGGATGTGGTCCAAACATCGTGAATTATCAGTGAGATGTTCTTGTTTCTGTCACCAGGAAAACGTCACTAATTAAACCCGACAGAAAAGTGTTTGAAGTCATTGTTCGAAAAAACAAATCTAAAGCAGAGTGAAGGGAAGACGCGGAGCGGCAGGGACCCGGGGAGCGGCGGAGACCCGAGCCGCGCATCCATTTCAGGTGTTGGGAAGCCGTGGCACTGAGACGTTACTAGCAGCGCTTTGCTCCCGACGTCCTGTAACCGTCAGATGACAATAAAAAGGGATTAGCGAACCTCTTTGCGGGGTATGAGGGGATCGCAGGGTTCTACAGCCCTAAAAGCCCCGATAATGTGTATAGAAACAGCAGGAAACGGCTTTATAAATTAAACGGGGTAAATAAACCCCGTTATTCTTCTAAATGTCCCCCTCAGTTACAGAAACCCCGCCCCAGCCACGCCTCCAACTGCACTCACTAAAACAATAGCACCCCCCTGTGGTCCTTTGTGGTGTACTATTTGTTAACCAGTTAAACGCTGGAGACTGGGGTTCCCTCGGTGTCTGAGCCGGGATCGCTGTCTCGTTTGCGGCTGGAATGACTCTCTGCTATTTCTGAGCCCAATAATCTCATTCATCTGAGCTCTTAAACTGTGACAGCTCTGAATAGCAGGAGAGCCGCGATGATATGTCATTACCGAGAATCCGTCACGTCGCAGAATGGGCTCCGAGATCCCCGACATCCGCCACGCGCAGCAGATCAGCCCTTATCTCCGAGCCCCGCGAGCCCCTAATATTTCCTTAACTTTCATCTCTTTAATTCATTTGCTTGATTTCTTTTGGCGCCGCGGCTCGTATTTTACGAAACCTGAAATAGCAGATTTGCGGCTGAGGCTGTAAACCGTTAGATGAGGTCACCGAGTGCTTTAAATATATTAAGAAGCCTCCGCTTTTTCTTCTATAATAATACTAATAATGTAAAGCGCTTAATACCGGACTTCAAATGACTCCATCAGCGGGAGAGATGACTTTCTCCTAAACCGCGACGCCGTCACAGACTTCCACGAGAGCGCCGGCGAGTCCTGCGTTCTATACGTGAATATTGCAAGCTTTACCCCCCGCAAAGTGACCCCCCCATCTAAAATACAGCTACCCCCATCCAAATATTTGATGGCCAAACCAAATGGTTCCAGTACCAGACCACATGGAGGCTTAAACTTGTCAGGTCTCACCTGTATTCAAGCAGGCATTTCTTCTATGGTGCCAGCGGATGCCCCTTTACTCAGAGAATCTGCCCCAGATCTGCCTAATTGTCCCAAAGTGCGATATATTTATTCCTTGGACAGCTTACCCCTGTGATACCCCGGTGCGTCACACTGTGCCGCCACTAAAGGGAGCTCATCTTAAAATATCCTGAGCACAGCCCAGGGGGCATCAAGGCCTCCCACACCCTCCAATATGTGAACCGACCCCTCCATCCATACGATCTGCCCCACGAAAATCTTTTTTTCTTTGTGTAAAAAAATGGAAGCTCTGACTTCATTTCTGGGCAATTTTCACGTTTGCCCCGATTGGGGTGACAGATTGTAGAACGCAGTTTGGTTTCTGTTATAAGAAGCCGGTCGCTGACGTTTTTGAATAAACTCCAAGGTCAGTAACGCTGAGGCCCCGGACTGGCCATCTGCCCCGAATGCCCCATCTGCCCCGCAGGCGTTTTTGTGTCTTGGTGTCTATGGATGAAATAAAAATGTATGTTCTGCGTTGGTTTTTGTACCCGGACTACCTGCAAGCAGCCAGACATCCATAACTGCCCCATCGTTACCCCTCCTGCCGATCGGGCCCTGCAGTGCGTGACGAGACTCGCACGGCATGGAGCGGCCGCCGGCCTTAAAGAGCCAGAGCCGCTTTTCAGCCCCGGTAACGATCTTTCACATTATTGGGGATTCTTTCATTTTGAATGTATTTATACGTTGGGCTTTTCGTCAGTGACGCGGAGAGGCTCTTCCGAGCTATAATACCCCTTATCAGCATGCGGCGCGCGCTCTGTGAGCCATGTTACACGGCCCGTCACCAGTGAACACGCTAAACATGCATTTCACTGGAAGTTCTAGTGTCTGGAGAATGAATTGCGGCTCAGATCTTTGTTTGCTGAAGGATTCCAGCCGTCGGACGGCGTTTGCTGTTTGCGGGGTATTAGAGGCAGGATGGCGGGGAGCGGAGATCAGGCTGTCGTTACATCGTCTCTCCCCTCTCTCTCTGTCCTTCCCCAGCTAGATTGTAAGCTCCCGGGAACAGGGCCCCATTTATGTGAATCGTAACATTATAGTTTGTGAATCTGGATGTATGGATTAGGGGCGGACTTTAGTGTTAAGCCCCTCCCATATGATTTAATCTGATTGACACGGCTGGAGGTTTTGCTTAAATATGTAAATCTTCTTTTCCGCATCACTGATACGTTGTTACACGACGGCTCCTCGTCGTTATATAATTATAATGTTACATTTATTTTACAATATATTTCACCTTTTGGGGTAATAGAGGGCAACAGTAAGTGGGGGGGGACAGAAGTCTCTGGGGCTTTCTCGTAAAAATGGGGAGTCCGGGACCCCTGCAGTCGCATGCATTAGGGGGTTATATAACAGGTGCGGGGCATTAGGGGGTGTATATAACAGGTGCGGGGCATTAGGGGGTGTATATAACAGGTGCGGGGCATTAGAGGGTGTATATAACAGGTGTGGGGCATTGGGGGTGTATATAACAGGTGAGGGGCATTAGGGGGTGTATATAACAGGTGAGGGAGGGGGATAAGGGGGCAAAAGGAGAGGCTGACGAACTGTCCTTTAACTCGTCACACGGTGAGAGACGCCAAAATAAACTGACCTTTTAAAGGGCAGAGCGGCCCCCACTCTAATCAGGGAAGGGGGCAATTGCGCAGGGCAGGTACGGCTGGGGGGCAGGTTACGGCTGAAGGCAGACACGGCCGGCTTATTCTAATTCACCCTGCTGATCCGAGGCGCTAAACCTTAAACCCCAGCGGTTAAAAATGTAGACGCGGGAGAAGAAGAGGCAATAAGCAGCGCGAGATAAACTAATCATTTAGAACTCCTAATTACGGGAGGTATCTTTGTGTGACAGGCTGTTTATGGGCGCAATTTGAATTGAACTTTAAATGAAAAAAGCATATCTCTATAAGTGCTAATAATTTTAGTCATCTGGCGCCGGCTACGGCTTGCCGAATTCATTAGCACAGATTAACATATAAAGTGGGTAAGATATCTAATGGCAAATACTGAGGCTTCGGGGCCCTAATTCAGCGAGGAATGAGCAGCGCGTCCGATATTAAGGGACTATGACATTTTTAATTTACACAAAGCCTCCAAAATATAAGCCGGCGCGTTTAAAATCCCAAACCAGATAATACGGCCGGAGCCCGAATGCCGACTCTCCCCGAAAACCGCCGGCTCGCGATTTTTAAGAGTTTAAAAAAAAAAAAAAAGAAAAGAGCTCGGCAAAGAAAGCTAATTATCCCGAGCACAAGGAGACGGCGAGAAATAATACGATTATAGAGAATCATTTGCCAATATAATTACAACCAAATTGGGTACACACAATCGTCAGATACATGGATTGCTTGACCCGGGTGAGAACGTGAAATGCATCCTCCTCCTGCAGCCGCCGTAAATGCGCTTTTATCGTTTCTAAGTGCTGTTTGCGCAGCCGGCTCAATTTGCATGTGTAATGCGACTGTACAAACTGACGGCGCGTGAACCGCGCGAGGGGCTCGGCGGCCGCTCGTTTCGAAAAGTCACTGAGTCGTGTGGCTCGTCTGCCGGCCGGCGCTCCCCGCGCGCGTCGTCTCCTAAATGTCATTATGGCCATTATTTACGAAGCTAATTCCTTTATTAATACACATTTAACGCTGACGTGTCGAGAAGCCGCGCTGCGCACAGACAGCCGGCGGCGTGTGGCGGCCCCTCCCCCGCCTCGGCGTATAGGTGATGGATCAGGATATTAGTGGGATATATAAGTAACAGATCCACTTCTTGGCCTCTCGCCCAAGCCGCGACCTTCCAACCAACCATTAATTGTCCCGCTTTGCCGGTACTGCACATACATGTATTCACACACGCGTGTAGAGCATGTGAGTTGATGCGTGTTTATCGCATGGATCGGTGCCGATCGTTACCATCTCTACTGGGAAACAAACAGCATGACTTCTAAATTAGTTCTTCTCGGGCTCCGGGGCCCCTGCGATTCGTGTTCCCTGCATGATGTAACGTTTCTGGGACAGATAGAATGACCTGGGTCAGTACAGCACCGGGCATACTGCTGGGATTGGGCTGCAGAGACCCCTGCAGATGGCGGCTGGAACGCTCCACCAAATGAAAAAAATCCCAGTGAATCTCCCCGTTCTGCCGCCGCTTCTGGTGTAATTGTACCCGCCGCTAATATTATCCTGTTACCCAATCAGACAAAGCTGCCCATTCATACCCCGGGGCCCCTCCAGCACCTGTGATAAGGGCACTGTCTACTTAACGCTTTCTGCGCTGAACCCATCAGAGCTTTTCTGCACCAGCAGCGGGACTTCAGCTTCACTAAAAGGGCACCCATATAGCGTCCTTTGCCTTCTGTAAAGTTCAGGTCACCACCCGGCCCCCAGAGATGGCGGGGGGGGTTAGCGGCGGGCCAAGTGGTGGTGGGGAGCAGCGGGGCGAGTGGTGGGGGAGCGCCTGTGCGAGCGGCAGCCATTGGGTCGATTGCATTAGCATTTCCCATTAGCCTTTAGGTCGGGGTGTAGGAATCGCATACGTTATTAATTATAAATGGCCGTGCTTTTTGTGCGGCCCCGGTCTGTGCGTTTATCAATATGCAAGCCGAGGGTCGGGGTCGCTTCTCGAGCAGCACAAGGCTTTTTGCATCGTAAAACATTATTATTATTATTATTATCTTTTATTTATATAGCGCCAACAGTTTACGCAGCGCTTAATACAATACATAAATTCAAGGGATATGACAAGACAAGAATTGACAGACTAAGACAAACCGATACATTTGGTGGAGAGAGCCCTGCTCGCAAGCTTACATTATAAATAAATGTAATAAAATATATAATAAATTCCACCATCCGCGTCCTCGTTACCCGCGGAGACGCATTTCTCTCGTGGAAATGCCAGAAGAGATTCCATCCTTTTCTGTCTTTTGGTTGGCTGAGGATTGTAGGAGTTAAAGTCTTCCACCTGCTGGCTGCGCACGTACTAAACTGTCTGCACGGGGAGTGGGTTCTTCCTCCCTATCACCTTTTTTCCGTGATCTTTTTTTTTTAGGAAAGTTCATTTATTAGGGTTCGTTGTTCTTGCCCCACGTGATGTTCGGCCCTCTGTGGCCCTAAATGTCTGTGCATCTCCTACGAATCGGCCCCAAACATCCCGTGGGGGCCGGATATAATGAAACGTCGCTGATAGCTGCACCCATTGGGTTACGTGATACGAGGGGTCTGAGATTACTGCCCCGACCTCCCCATAGCCTGAAGCTATGACAAGAAGAAACTTAATGGGGAGGAATAATTCTGCAGATGGTGGCCCCCACAGGATACACGTGAAGGGGGTTTGATTTATATTTGTTGGTTACTTTTATCTGTAAACCCGTTTCTTGGGATTAATAAGTTAAAAGAGTGTAACAGCTAGGATTTGGGGCTAAATAAGACACAATGAGCAGAAAAGCCCATTTCACCGGTTTGGGAAGCAGCCGGTACTGCTGGGTGAAACGCGTTATGCAAATTGGCGACGCCCACCTGGAAGTAGCACAAACTACACAGGCAAAGCATGGAACTCTGTTTGCTTGTTGCAAGCATATCGTTTTTTTAACTTTTACTATTAATAAATTGTTATTTTTGCTTTTAAAATCCTCCTCTTCATTTTGACCTCCTGTATATCTTGAGCTGATGCTCATTGAGGAACGACATTGAGTGGAACACCACAAGCTGCTGCTCTCCAGAAACAGATATCCTATTGGATCCTATGATATTCCTATACAGACGCCCTATAGTTTGAGCAAACTTGGTTGCTCAAAAGATTGTGAGTACAAATCGTATAGGGGGTTAATATATCTCTTGTATAAACGATATTATACTATCATCTATACGTTTCTTTTCTTTTTCGTGTAAACCTGCTGAGGGTCTCATAGAAGACATCACCTGTGATTTGCGATCTGAATCTAAGTATACCTGTGGTTTTTCTCTTTTTAATGCACGATGGGTGTTATTTTGTAAGGACGGACAGGGTTCAATTGTATATAAAACAAAACTGCATAACGCTATTAATATAGAGTTATTACAAACAGAGTGCTGCACTTTATTTATCTTTTGTTTGGTACTGTTGGGGCTTCACACCGCGTTGTCTCCCAGACATGCGCGGCCGACGGGTCCTCTGATGCCCTTCTAATGCCCTGATCCGGGGTCTCTCGCCGCCCCGGTGCTATCGGCTTTGTGATGTCATCGTGTGGTTAAAACATGACACGGGATAAGCGTGTGATGATGGAAGCCGCCGTCACGCACTCACGCCTTACATGTGGTTTCGGTAGAATGAATGAGAGACGAGGCTGAGCTCCGTCAGGCGCATGATGAGATCATACAACCCCCATAACGGCGAGCCGAGCGCCAGGCAGCGGAGGAGGAAGCCGATCCGTTACAGAAACATTTCAAATGATTTCATTGGAAGAAAAAGCGTTTGGAATCCGCCAAAATCGTAATTCCTATTAAAAAAATATTTTCTTTAGCCAGTGGGCGGCGTCTCTGATTGGCTGCTCCCCTGGATACCCGGAACGTCGTGTTTTACATTAAAAAAAGCATTATTTGGGGATTTACATTACTTTAGAGAAATGTTTGGGTTTTCTGCGTTTATTGGGTTCCATCTCCTGTCTGTTCTGCACAAAAAACATCCCGAAGACTCCCATCCATCGCGCCGAGCCCTGGGGTATTTTTGGACAGTAGGGTATTACCACTTGGGGGTATTTGGGGCTCTTTCTCACATCTAGATTCCAGTGCAAATACCCCAAACACCCCTGCCCCCGGATTATTTACATGTCGGTGCGATCATTGCACAGAAACATAATTATAGTATTTGCTTTATATAGCGCCATCATATTCCACAGCGCTGTACAATGGACAGACAGGCCATAACAATTAGACCTACAGAAACAACAGGTGAGGAGGGGCCTGCGCACAAGAGCTTACAATCTAGAAGAAACATATATGTGTGCATGTACGGTATACATTATGCATGTGACGGGGTAAATAATAATAATAACCATTCATGGCCGCAGCCGGAGCGCTTCGAGAGTCCCCCACGAGCTCTAATTGCACCAAACGTGAAGCGTCGGTGTCTCCAGGTGCGAGATATTAACCCTTATTACCCTGTGTGCTGCGAAGCCCCCAGGTAATTACCCCAAAGAGTAACGGCCGCTGTTTGGGAAAATACTTTGGGGGTCAGGAAGGTGTTTTTGGTTCACCGGGAAGCGACGTTCTCCTGATCTCTTTTTAACGCTCGTCTGTCACTCTCTCTCCTTGATTTCTTCGTCACTCGCCTGACACTCGATTGTCTTTACAAACATTTTGCCCTCTTGTGGCGTCTCTTGCCCCGGGGCATGTATATCATGCAATGGGACGGGGGGGCGGAAGCTCTTTGGTCTGTAGACAGTTTAGGATGAAATGTCTCATTATAAGCGTTAAGAGCTGTCACTCCAGAGAGAGAGCTGTCAGTCCTCAGAGACGGCTTTGCAAGAGGGAACGATCCCCGGAAGATCTGCAGAGTATTTCACCGACGGTGGAACGGAATCCCAGCATACGCTGCGCTTAGACGACGTGCCTCTGGATACTTTTCCATTTCCCATAAAAGTTCCGAAATCGTCCACAGAAACCGCTCCTTTAATACCGTCTGTATCTCTGCGATACCGGTCGTCATGGAAACATTCACTTATCTCTAAAGATACATTTACTACCATAACTACCTGTCCGTAACGCACAGAATGGCAGCAGCGCTGTGACATCACTACCTGTCTCCGTAATGCACAGAATGGCAGCAGCGCTGTGACATCACTACCTGTCTCCGTAACGCACAGAATGGCAGCAGCGCTGTGACATCACTACCTGTCTCCGTAACGCACAGAATGGCAGCAGCGCTGTGACATCACTACCTGTCTCCGTAACGCACAGAATGGCAGCAGCGCTGTGACATCACTACCTGTCTCCGTAACGCACAGAATAGCAGCAGCGCTGTGACATCATGGAGAGAGGGTTTGTCTCGCAGGAGCCCGTCCGGCATGTAATGGCCCCCCGGCGGCCCCGTCTCGTATACTCTGACCCGCAAAATGGAAACGTTTTGCAGTCTGCGTCCGTTTCCAGCCCCGGATCCCCCCGGCGGCCGCCTCCGTCTCATTACACGCTTCCAACACGCAATTCCGTGTCCTTTTTTTTTTATCTGCGAGAAACCTGCTACTGACAGACGCGGCCGCGGCGGATAAGGAGACGGAGTAATTGCGGCGCCCTCAGCTTCCCTTTGATGTCCTCGTTTTATTTCTTCTGCCGGAGCCTTGAAGCTTCGCCGTCAAAAAAGGGGAAACACGTTTTATGTTTCTGTTCATTTCTTGGCCACAATGTGATAAAAAAGACGTAGAGGATGGAAAGAGGCGCTTCCTGTAGCGTCGCTCCGCGGCTCTTATTCCACTCTTTTCTTCTTTTATTTTGGAGCATGAAAGGCGAGTTCGGCGTTTATTGCACATAATCCTGCGCGGCGGCATCATTGTGCCGAGCGGAGAACGCACGGCGCATACTGGATCCTCCGACCAGATGCACAAAAAGGATTAAGCCAACAATTCGCTCCGGCGGCAGAAACGTACCGAGCGAAAAGAAAGTGGTTTTTGGCCAGAATCCCGATTCGCCGGCACTGGGACCGGCGCCGCGGCTTTTGTTGCCTTTGCTGTCTTGATTTCAAACATAAACAGCGATGTCTGAAGACGTTTTCTTTTCTTAGAAATTGTGAGATTTCGTAACATTTTATGCTTTATGAAAAGACGCGAAAAATAGAATTTGATTAAAGCTGATGAAGCGGCTCAGGTTACATTATTACCAATATTTAGATATATATATAAAAAAAGTTATATAATTAACTGCAAAAAAATATTTAAATAAAAGAAAAGATATGAGATATTACTATTATATAAAAATATCCCAATAACAGATATACATCTAAATACAATATATATAAAAGATTCACCTGGAGGGTCAATGCCCGGCGCCCACGCAGCTTTTTAGACATCCACCGACCTAAAAGCCACGTCAGCGCCACCGTGGAGCACCGTGATATATCATATCATTCCCAGGGAAGTCATTTAAGTTCATTGGAGGAATGAGGGTGAGCGCGGCAGCTGCAGTTTCATGTTAGAGGAATGGGGGAGAGCGCTGCAGTTTCATATTAGAAGAAAGGGGGTGAGCGCGGTGGCTGCAGTTTCGTTTTTCTTGCATATGGGATGTAAAATTCCCAGCGCAGAATACAGCATTGGGGGTCCGTGGTCTGTCAGCGACACTGGAGGAGAGGGGCTCGGAGGGTAATTATTCCCAAGGACATAAAGGTAAGCAGACAATGCAATAATGGCCCCCCTGGACCAATGGGGAAGGGAATATGACTGCCGGCCTATGCAGGAACCCTTTGTGTCGCGCTCTTCATGGGTCATGTTTACCGCTTTGCATCAAGCAGAGGCGGCTCTTTCTTACTTCCTTTTAAACCAGGATTCGGCAGGGAGAAGATCTGGAACTTTCCGTCCCTCCCGTCCGGAATGGATCGCTAAGAAGACTAATATTGGTATCCGGTAACAGCGAAAAATGGGAGAGCCGGAGCCGGTGGCGGCCGATACAAGCGGTGTGAAGCTCTTGGTGTATTCGTTGGGTGTAAAGCCGCGATGGAGAAGAGTAAAGTTATCCTACTGATGGATGTTACAGGCCTCAGCAGCCGTGGGGCAGAAAAAGCAAGCCGGGCGCTGGGTGCACAGCGAGGGGCATTAACATGGAAATGCAGCAACGTCCGCGTTGTGAACATTGATTGCGGATAAACGCTTGGCTTTAGGATTCGGAGCCCGGAAGCCGCAACTCGCTCCCTGCGGCCGCAACCGACATTTTGCAGAAAGAGAGACGAGAAGCGCCAAGGAGCTGACAGGAATAAAATGGATTCCATCTCCTCTCTTCACACATGAAAAGTCGTTAGCGCGGCTAATTAATCGGAACCTTCTTTGACAAACTCCGGGACGGCCGGCCCGCGCGGCTAATTACCTTTTCAACTGGCAAATTGTGCCTCTGAATAATGAGGGAAAACATTACCTGATGAATCCTTTCTATTTGACGATCTTATCACCAAAGGCAGAGGAAATGGAGATAAGGAGCATGAATGCCATCTTAAATTACATCTCAAAGCGCTATTTCACGCCACTCGTCATTTGCATAAAAGAAATCTCCCGAAATGAACATTAACCGCTTCACGCCCTGCCGGGGACGGCAGCCGAGCGACGGGGAGCCATATTCATCCTTCACGCTGACTCCTGGTCACCCAACTCATTGAGCGGAGAAAGCGATACAACCTTCCAGGGGCAGACATGAGGCCGAGGAGGCAAAGATTACTAATCGGAACTGTCAATCAGGAGCGGGGAGAGCCGTGCCCGTGGTGCCAAACGCATAGCTTCAGGGCATCTTTGGGGAAAGTGCATCCAATGTGACTTGTGAGGTTACCCCCATTACATGATACCCAAGATCTGCGGGGTACAAACCCTCGGCACTGAAAATGATTCCCGGTATGCGCTGCACATGCAGTTCTACCAAAAGCCAGGTTCGGAGCGGCCCGTTTCTGGGCAGTTCTCTGGGGTTCCCGGTGTAGCCCTGAGGTCAGGGAGGGAATTCCTTCATACCTATATTTACTGGTGGACATCGGGGGAATATATACCGGCACCGGGGGCCCGATGTCCTTTGTGAGATCAAAACTGCCACCCCACATCATTGACCCTGAAAACATCATCAGTGAGGGTATCAAGCCGCGTCTCCGGGAGCGACATTCACTGAATTTACAGAGAGGAGCTGGCAGTCACCGCGGTGCCGAAACCCAAACGGCAGCTTTATCGCCGAATCCAACACGTGAGAATAGAGAAGAAAATGTCATCTCGGGCAAAAAAATCATCAGTTTTTGTGCTCACGTTAAGAACAAATAAATAAATAGAGTGCAGGTAGCAGTCTAAACCATTTAATTCAAGAAATACCGTATTTGCTCGATTATAAGACGACCCTGATTATAAGACGACCCCCCAAAATCTGAATATTAACTTAGGAAAAAAGAAAAAGCCTGAATATAAGACGACCCTAAAGGAAAAAAGTTTTACCAGTAAATGTTAATTCATGTAAACTATTTTTTTTAATAAAAGCTATGATTGAGAAAAATATTTTTTTTGTTTTTATTTCTTGTATTTTCCAGCCTGTATGGCACTGTGGCCCATGATATACCTTTTAACCCTCTATATGCCACTGTGCCCCATGGTATGCCTTTTGACCCCCTATATGCCACTCTGCCTCCAGAAATGCCTTATACCCCTATATCCCATTCTGGCATTTAGGGGGTTAAAATGCATATTATGGGGCAGAGTGGCATATAGGGAGGTATAAGGCATTTCAGGAGGCAGAGTGGCATTAAGGGAGTTAAAAGGCATTGTATAGAGCACTCTGCCTCCAGAAATGCCTTGTACCCCTATATGCCACTCTGGCATTTAGGGGGTTAAAAGGCATATTATGGGGCAGAGTGGCATATAGGGAGGTATAAGGCATTTCAGGAGGCAGAGTGCTCTATTAAATGCCCCCTTAACGCCACTCCAGAAATGCCCTATGCCCCCATTTAACTAACACACACACACACTCTCTCCCCCCCCTCCCCTCTCAGCCCTCTCTTACCGGTGCTTCCAGCCGGGGCAGCGGGTTGACGTCGCCTTCTGCTGCAGCCGGAAGGAGGTGGAGTTGGCAGCGGGGGTTTGTATGCGTCCGTCGCGTATACTTTCCCCGGCTGTCAGAGATCAGAGATCTCTGACAGTCGGGGAAGGTCTACGCGACGGACGCAGACAACCCCCGCTGCTAGCCACACCTCCTTCCGGCTGCAGCGGACGTTGTCTACGCGAATCGCGTAGACGTCAACCCGCTGCCCCGGCAATACAGCAGGAAGCACCGGTAAGTGTGTATGATGGGGGGGGGGGGGTGAGACAGGAGGATCCAGGTCCCCTGCAGCGGTGCGGGGGATCTGGATCTTAGTCTCCTAATCAGACTCTATTTGAGGTCTGATTAGAAGACGACCCCGATTAGAAGACGAGGGGTATTTTTCAGAGCATTTGCTCTGAAAAAAACCTCGTCTTATAATCGAGCAAATACGGTAAGTGCAAAAAGAGACCCCCTGGTATTACTCCCCCGCCAACGCATTTGGCAGAGAGAGGCAGGAAGGCGGCTCGGGTGAAGCTCCCGGTGAATAATCTGTCAGACGGTTGAGTGATGTTTCCTCGGCAGGCGCCGGCGGCGGGAAAGCCCTCTCATTCCACTTCTTTAGAGGCATTAAGTGGGGACGTGAATTCACCGGTTACTGTGACGGTGGACGGGCTGCGACGCCGGGTATCAGCGGCTGATAAGCTGCTTTGCGTGTGAAGCTCCAGCTATGTGACGTGAAACACGTCGTATTATCAGGGCACGCGGGGGCCGGGGCTCTTCAGCCTCCTTCCGCAGAGAGCAGTTTTGGAGAAATTCCGGAACGGGGCGAGAAAATGACTTCAGATTTCCAGAAATAAATCAAAATGTACGTTTGAGGCGATAGCGCCCCTTGTCGTCCCACGCGTTCTCACCTGTCCCCCACGGTAACCAGATCTGCACCGAGCGGGGTAATAAGCAGGTGGGAGATGGCGGCTTTTACTGTAATGCGTCTGATAAGTGAAGATGCGCCTCGTTAGAGGAGGAAACCCAATCTTTTAATATTCCTGGGTTTTTGGCACAAGCCTCGCTTCCCTCCAGACATTAACCATTCCTCGGGAGGCCCGAAAGGTCATTCTTGTAGATTACGGCAAATGGAAAAGAAATGCGGAGGAAATAAGTTTTTCCATAATTAATGCAGAGCGCAGACGCTGCGCGGCGCATGCTGAGCCGGGGGGGGTCGCAAAACTTCCAGAAATCTGTATGGGCTTTAAACCAGACGCTTCATGAAAGGGTTAAAACATATCATGCAGGACACCTGGGGTATCACGCATCCCTGCAATGCGAATTTACCGTAACTGCCCCAGTCAGAGGCACCTTGCGATCAGACTACTTTATGGAATAGCCCCAGCCAGCAATATAGAGACAAACATGCAGGGACCACCAGATACATGCGGGGACCCCCAAATGCAGGAGAATGTTCTATTAACCCTAGCAGTGCCTGGGAGCCCTAATATTTACAAAGCAGGTGGGTTTCATGATCTGCCTGCAGGTGCACGGACAGATCTGTCAGTAACATGTCAGAGATCATAACTTTATGAGCAGCAGGCAGATCACATTATGTAGGGGGTAATAAATGCAAACCCAGGTGTCTTTAAGACAATAACGTACCTAAAGGGGGCCGGTCCACCCCGGGTACCACTCGTCAGGGGGGTGCCGGTGGTCTGACGGCCGCCTAACGCGCCCGCGCACTGTATGTGAGGAAAGTATTTTCCCGCGCAGGGGGCGCAGGGGGAGCGGGGGGAGCAGGGACCCGGGGGCGGGGAAAGAGTTTCCTCATACAGCGCGCGGGCGCCACAGAAGTAGGCTGCGGGCCGCATAGACGTCTGTACGGTCGGCCCCGGACCAGGGAAACCAGCAAGCGAGGTAAAGGGGTGCAGGAGAGGAAATGGGTGAGTGAATGAATGTTAGTGGGTGAATTAAGTTAATACGTTAGTGGTAAGTTAGTGTTTAGGGGCATAAATTGCACAGGCAGGCTGATTGGAGGGCAGAGGTGGCACACGCAGGCTGATTGGAGGGCAGAGGTGTCACAGGCAAGCTGTTTCTGGGGCAGCAGTGGCACACGCAGGCTGATTGGAGGGCAGAGGTGTCACAGGCAAGCTGTTTCTGGGGCAGCAGTGGCACACGCAGGCTGTTTCTGGGGCAGCAGTGGCACACGCAGGCTGTTTTAGGGGCAATTTCAATGTCTGGCTTAGTGTAAAATAATAAGGGTTATGCTGCACTACCGTCAATGTCTGGCTCAGTGTATAGTAATGGGATATACGCTGCACTATATCTGTTCAGTAAATGTTATTTATTTAAACTTATTTAATTTATGAGTTAATCATTTATTTTTCCAGATTTCTGTTCCGCTGGCTGCACCTCCTGCTCGGCACTGCGCATGCGCGGATACTCGTTACCACCCAGCTGCTGCGCCGGCTCCGGCAAGTTATCAAGTTAAGTCTAACGTTACCCCCCTGCTGGTTGGGTTTGATGGGAGTGATTTCCTGCCAGCGATTGGATGCTTTAACCCAAAACTAATGGGGATTTGAGGTTTTTACAAGGAAATTGCCCTCCGAATAAGAACTTACTGGGTACTTTAATTTGCATTCGATGTTGCTGGGGCTGTTTGGGGCAATAAACCGTCCCTTTAATCATACACACTCCCTGTATTTTGGGGGCCCCGTCGCACACAGAGCCCCCCCATCTCTGCTCACGGGAAAGACAAACACATTCCATCTTCGGGGCGTCCGCGCCGGGTCTGCTCATTACTTCTTCCTGTGAACCGCGGGGAGATTCAGTCCCAAGGAATCCGTTTAAACTTTAATGAAATCTCAATCTGCCCGCGGAGAATTCGCTCTCCCTGACATTTATAACGCGCAGCGATAAGGCGACGGCTGCGCCGTGACGGCAGCCGGAAGGGAACGAGGAGAGCGTTGCATTGTGCTTCGCACGGCATTACAGCTCCCCTGGAGCCAAAGCGGGCCCGCGTGCCCCTCTCGGCCGCTCCATTATCACGCACCCCCCTCTCGGCCACTCCGTTATCACGCGCCCCCCTCTCGGCCGCTCCGTTATCACGCGCCCCCCTCTCGGCCGCTCCATTATCATGCGCTCATTACGGATTCCGTCTTAACTCCACTTACTGATAATGGGAAAAAAATAACAGAGAGATTGGATTTCACCGTCATCTCCAGAAAATCCTGCCACAAGGCAACCGCCGCTCCGAACTCATCCGCCACCATCTCAGCATCAAAGGGGTTAAAAGTTAAAGCGCCCCCAAGCTTTCCTTTTTTTTTGCATTTTTCGCCCCGTGATTTCTGAAATCGAAAATTATTCTTAACAAACAAAACGCCAATTAGAGCCGCTGCGGTCCTCTCGCCGGCGCCTCTTTCTGCCGTCCGGACGGCGAAGTTTCCTCTGATTAAACGTGTCCCCAATTTACCATTTTTAAATGAGTTTGGGAATTTGCATTTCAGATGTCCCCGAGACAGGGTCTGCGAGACACGGGGGACACGGGAGGCTTTTTGAAGTTGATTAGCGTGTGATCCGCCTCGCTCTTACCTGCGCGACATCAAAGTTTTGTGGTCGCGGCGCGGAGAGGCCAATCACACCTAGCAGAGTCGGGCGAGGGACTTAAAAGTGTTTTTCCTCATTATTGTATGCAAAGGAAACCTATATTTTAATATTCGTTTAATATGGTTCGTTAGCGTTTAATGACCGAGCCGCGGAACGTTCCGGACGTTCCAATCATCGCCTCCTCTTCTTCTCTTTGAAGCTTTCGTTTCCGAGAGTCGGGCTCTTTCCTGCGCATGTGAGACGCTCTGCGGACGTGAATGTGAGACTCCGAGGCCTCCCACGTCCTTGTCAGGGTGACTGATGGACGGACCCAGGACAGCCCGGGACCCGTGGCGATGCTCGATTTAAGATAAAAAGTGCCAGATTTACCCTGAAACGTCAGAAATTAGGCAGCTTCGGCCGCCGCTTATTCGTTAACAGAAACACGTTGGAGCTTTAAAGATGTGAACAGGTGAAGATAGGAGCTGTCAGGATCCAGAGTTTTACACCAATCCTGGGGTTGATGGGCATAATCTCAGGGTTTTTACCCCAGTCTCAGGGCCACTTGGGGAGCAATTAGCGCAGAAACTCAGGGCAGAAGATGAGGAGCCGGCGCACATCGCTACGGTCAGGGCAGGCGGCAGGCAAAGTTAGTTGCAATCCGGCAAAGAAACAGGAACAGGTGACTCATACAGGTGTGAGAGGGGCAACAGTACAGGCGTGAGAGGGGCAACAATACAGGTGTAAGTACTAAGAAAAGCCAAAAAGCCACACGTCTCTGGCATACGGATGGCGGGAAGAATTATTTCCATTCATGATCACGGGTTTGAGGGCCAAAGAGGGACTGGTAAAATTAAACGGGGACACTTGGGAAGTATGCCAGACACTAGCGCTTCGTGCAGCCGTAACTTTCTGGCAGAGCTTTTTCCCGCCGCGCGCCGTAACCAAAACCCACAAAAGAACACGGATCAGGGCAGGACGCGCCGCCGGTGCCACGGAATAAAATTCAAATACGCCGGCGCTCTAATCAGTTAATTGGTTTATTAAATGGAAAAAAAACAAAGGCTTGTTTGCGATCCGGAGCCGCGATGCCGCTAAATACACAGCTCAGCCGGAGTGCCTGAGAGCCGCGTCATAATGATGTTTATGCAGCACTTAGCGAGGGGCTGCGGCGGCGTTATCTCCCCCTGCCACGGACGCATTGCAGAGCGAGGGGACGGCGTGCCTGCAGAGCGGGGTCTCTTATCCCAATCTTCTGTTTGCTCATCATCTTCAGTCAGAGGGGAACGGCTCGGCTCCATTTTACTTTTTAATAGCATTTTAGAAATGGCAGTGCTGCGGGTAAACACGAGTGTGATTGCCGGGAGGATGGAAGTGCCTCCTCGCCCGTGGAATATTTGATCTGTTTCTGTAGGGATTAGAACGCGTGGGGGAGGGAGGCTGTGCCGGCGGAATAACAATGGGGAGCGGAGGCCCGAGATGCCGTGTGCCGACAAAAATGGATGGAGGCTCAATGACCTCTTCTATGCCGGGGTCCCCGGTAGGGGCCCCGCGTCGCTCGTTGCCGAGTTGGGAAGGCAGGGGGGCAGATATTACCCAACGCAGCAAAGCACTGGCAGAGAGGAAAGTCACCGGCGTTCAAACCTAGAAACTGATTGTCCCATTATTAGTGGCGCCCCAATGAAGAATGGCGATACCGAGCATGCGCTGCCGGGGCATCTCCCAACGCCATTCATTGACTGAACTCACAAAGAACCGTCTGAAAATTCCCGGAGTGACTCTGTTTTACGGAAACCTCGGAAAACTTTATGGACTTTCTTTGTTGAACCGTTTTTAGGAATATCGGCACAAACCTGGATAAGGTGAAGCCAATTACCACCCGCTTTACCCACCAGGAGGGTTTTTACCCCTAAACCTTTACTGCCCACCTTACAAGTTAGCTCTAAACTGAAACGTGCATGGGATAGGCATACGGCTCCTGAATTTAAAACTGGCAGGGTGGCAGATAAGTGGAACAGCCTCCCAGCAGAAGTGTTAGAGGGTAAAACAGTGAGGGGATTAAACATGCATGGGATAGACATACGGCTCCTGAATCTAAGACGAGACCAACGACTGATTAATTCTTTACAGCAGGAAAAATGGGGGGCCAGATGGGGCCGATCTGCCGGCAGGTTGACTTTCATGTATCTACCATGCGGTAGTGATCCTACCAAGCAAGTTCTAGGTTTCTCCTGTAGGGTGCCTGCTGGTAATGAAGGAGTTAACCCCTGGGGTTCTTTATAGAGAAGGGTCTGAAATGTCTGCTAAACAGAGACGCTCTGGTGTATATAACACGGACAGAGGGGACCCTGACAGGGATCTGATGCCCCGTCACAGTCATCAGTTGAATGGCCCTGGGCCAGCCCTATCACTCCCAGAAATCAAATCCGGCCCCATCCTCCACAGTAAGAGCCCTTGAGCTTTAATATTCCAGATGAGCACCGTCCCCGGCCGGCACGCGTGACGCGTAGTTGACACATTTTACACGTTTCGCCCGGCGCTTCTTTTACGTAAATGTCTGCTGTGGGGCCCGTACATTTTTAACTCCGCGGAGGAACGTAGGGACCGAGTGCGCCGGAAACAGGTCGCGTCACACAAAAAGCCGCGGAACTGCCCGGGGGTGAGAGCGCATCCGCAAAACTACCCCCGGCAGGTGCTACATTTTGCATGAAAAAACTTAGACCCCAGCTCCAGGCAGGGCAGTTACACCGCGTCACGAGCCTCAGGGACAATATGGGGTAATGGAGGCATTGTTGACGGGGTAGTGAGCCTGGGGCACAAGTGTCCTGGGGCTTTTTTGGAGACATTCATTGCATGACGGGGTAACACATCAGTGACATCCAACTTCTCACTGAATCGGCATCACCGGCTGGCAGTGGGGTTCCCGCCGGTCTCTGAAGCCCTTCATGGTTAAATTACACAGGGGGCTCCTGCTAAGTGGTCTCACCGGGGAAGCAAAAATTGTTATTTTCTAGTGGCTGCACAATATGAGGATCAGAATACGGCATCATAGGCCAAGAATGGGCCCAGATATGACATCATACCCCAGCTCTCTGCCCTGGGCACACCTATGGCATCATATCCCGACTTCCTACCATGTGCACACCTATGACATCATACACCAGCTGTGGCTTGACAGCAATACATTACAAAACCTCTTCCGTCGGTGCCATAACTCTGTGTAGCCCACGCAGGGCAGATCGAGAGCTCAGCGGTCCGCAGTCTGTGTGAATCTCGCTGCTGCGGGGAGAGACCGTCTCATTCCCTGCGCCCCGGCCGGAGCATAAATCATCCCACCTGCCCCCCCTCCCAGTATCTGCCCGTTTGGGGACGGATGGCATTTGGGTGACCTTTGCGAGGAGGATGCCGTTTGGCTGCAGTCCGATCCTGTCAGGGCTCGCTTTGTACCGGCCGAGGATCTGCTGAATAAAAGGCAGGTGTCTCCGTCCCACCGCGGTGTCTGCTTTCAGGAGCCATTCAGCAAATGCTAATTTACAGCAATTTGCATGGGAAGCCGGTGCTATCGCAGCCTCCCATCGCGGGACTCATCTCGGCTCCATTACCGAGTCATCGTTAGCTCCAGCACTGACCTGCTGCCAATTACAGGATCGTAATTAAGGGCAATGCTCTAGTAATTATGCCTCTTTACCCCGGATCGGGTGACGCACGGATCCCCTCACCGGGAGCCTTTGCCAAGTGTTTGTTCTAGACCGACCGGTCAATTGGCCAGATGCATTTTGGAGTTAACACTTTAAATGCCAGCAGCAAAGGAAGAGGCATCCTGACCCTGTGAAGGGGTCGGGGGGGGGGGGCTCGTGGGCCTTGTCTCGCGCGCCATGTCTCGCTTCTTCCTATTGCCCCTGTGGAGGCAACTAAGGTGGAACAGCTCCGTCCCTTGGACTATGCTCTGGTTCTACTCGAACGTGGGCAAATTTGTAAGGGAGCTTCAAGTGGAGGGAGTTAAACCAGATCTGTGGTCACCTCGTGCGATCCACAAGCTCATCAGGGAACATCCCAGGGCTCCCCACACCCATGACTGTTTGGGCAAATGGGGCATCAAGCAGGCTGACCAACAGGCATAAAGACATTGCATGGATGGCCATTCAGGGAGGATGTGTATGCATGCGCGGGGCTGTGCAGGTACAGACACTGCACATAATCCATTGTGGAGGAAACCGCCCGTTCGCTTTGTTCAGAGCTCTGGAGTTAGAACTCAAGGACTCGATCGAGAGAAAGTACCCATCCCACCGCTCTGTACTCAACGGACTTCTTCCAGGATCACACACTGAGGGCGCCATTGACGATGCTCGGCCTCTCATGAGCTGTGTGATGGACGCTCTAAGGAACCGCTGGCTGACAGTCTAGAGGCTGACGACTAGCAGCTCCTCTCATTTATTTTGTGCTCCCTAATTGGTTATTTTTAATTGTGACTTGTGGGTCCCGGGGTCCTGTCACTTATATCCAACACGCCGGGGCGCCCTCTGCCACGCGAACGCCTCGCCATTATCTGGTGCGGACGCGCGACGCGTCATCGCGTTTCTCTGATAACGGCTGACAGGGTGAAGTGCTGTGAAAATATTTATCCTCCCGCCGTTTAGAGGATGGGGGCCGCGCGGAAACCATTTAAATGCAAATATTTTGATACGTGAGGATAAAACACAACAGTCTCCCGTTTAACACGTCGCAGCAAACTCCTAGCTGCCATCTGTCCTGTGTCCTCACCGCGAGCGGAGTGATAATTAACAGAACGTGTCAGCGAACCCTCGGGGTAATTAATATCTAACCCAGCAGTGCTGCCCCATCAAGGGGGGAAGGGGGGGATTAACGTGAAATAAATCTTTATTTCTAAATTATTATTTATATATCGCCGTCATACTCCGCAGCGCTGTACAATGTGTGTTATTATTATTATTTATATATCGCCGTTATACTCCGCAGCGCTGTACAATGTGTTATTATTATTTATATATCGCCGTCATACTCCGCAGCGCTGTACAATGTGTGTTATTATTATTTATATATCGCCGTTATACTCCGCAGCGCTGTACAATGTGTGTTATTATTATTATTTATATATCGCCGTCATACTCCGCAGCGCTGTACAATGTGTGTTATTATTATTTATATATCGCCGTTATACTCCGCAGCGCTGTACAATGTGTGTTATTATTATTATTTATATATCGCCGTCATACTCCGCAGCGCTGTACAATGTGTGTTATTATTATTTATATATCGCCGCCATACTCCGCAGGGCTGTACAATGTATGTTATTATTATTTATATATCGCCGTTATACTCCGCAGCGCTGTACAATGTGTGTTATTATTATTATTATTTATATATCGCCGTCATACTCCGCAGCGCTGTACAATGTGTGTTATTATTATTTATATATCGCCGTCATACTCCGTAGCGCTGTACAATGTGTTATTATTATTTATATATCACCGTCATACTCCGCAGCGCTGTACAATGTGTTATTATTATTATTTATATATCGCCGTTATACTCCGCAGCGCTGTACAATGTGTTATTATTATTATTTATATATCGCCGTCATACTCCGCAGCGCTGTACAATGTGTGTTATTATTATTATTTATATATCGCCGTCATACTCCGCAGCGCTGTACAATGTGTGTTATTATTATTTATATATCGCCGCCATACTCCGCAGGGCTGTACAATGTATGTTATTATTATTTATATATCGCCGTCATACTCCGCAGCGCTGTACAATGTGTGTTATTATTATTATTTATATATCGCCGTTATACTCCGCAGCGCTGTACAATGTGTGTTATTATTATTATTATTTATATATCGCCGTCATACTCCGCAGCGCTGTACAATGTGTGTTATTATTATTTATATATCGCCGTCATACTCCGTAGCGCTGTACAATGTGTTATTATTATTTATATATCACCGTCATACTCCGCAGCGCTGTACAATGTGTTATTATTATTTATATATCGCTGTCATACTCCGCAGCGCTGTACAATGTGTTATTATTATTTATATATCTCCATCATACTCCGCAGCGCTGTACAATGTGTTATTATTATTATTTATATATCGCCGTCATACTCCGCAGCGCTGTACAATGTGTTATTATTATTTATATATCGCCGTCATACTCCGCAGCGCTGTACAATGTGTGTTTTTATTATTTATATATCGCCGTCATACTCCGCAGCGCTGTACAATGTATTATTATTTATATATCGCCGTCATACTCCGCAGCGCTGTACAATGTGTGTTTTTATTATTTATATATCGCCGTCATACTCCGCAGCGCTGTACAATGTATTATTATTTATATATCGCCGTCATACTCCGCAGCGCTGTACAATGTGTGTTATTATTATGATTTATATATCGCCGTCATACTCCGCAGCGCTGTACAATGTGTATTATTATTTATATATCGCCGTCATACTCCGCAGCGCTGTACAATGTGTTATTATTATTTATATATCACCCTCATACTCCGCAGCGCTGTACAATGTGTGTTATTATTCTAATTATTTATATATCGCCGCCATACTCCGCAGCGCTGTACAATGTGTTATTATTATTATTTATATATCGCCATCATACTCCGCAGCGCTGTACAATGTGTTATTATTATTTATATATCGCCGTCATACTCCGCAGCGCTGTACAATGTGTTATTATTATTATTTATATATCGCCATCATACTCCGCAGCGCTGTACAATGTGTTATTATTATTTATATATCGCCGTCATACTCCGCAGCGCTGTACAATGTGTGTTATTATTTATATATCGCCGTCATACTCCGCAGCGCTGTACAATGTGTATTATTATTTATATATCGCCGTCATACTCTGCAGCGCTGTACAATGTGTTATTATTATTTATATATCGCCGTTATACTCCGCAGCGCTGTACAATGTGTGTTATTATTATGATTTATATATCGCCGTCATACTCCGCAGCGCTGTACAATGTGCTATTATTTATATATCGCCGTCATACTCCGCAGCACTGTACAATGTGTTATTATTATTTATATATCGCCGTCATACTCCGCAGCGCTGTACAATGTGTTATTATTATTATTTATATATCACCGTCATACTCCGCAGCGCTGTACAATGTGTTATTATTATTTATATATCGCCGTCATACTCTGCAGCGCTGTACAATGTGTGTTGTTATTATTTATATATCGCCGTCATACTCCACAGCGCTGTACAATGTGTTATTATTATTATTTATATATCGCCGTCATACTCCGCAGCGCTGTACAATGTGTTATTATTATTATTATTTATATATCGCCGTCATACTCCGCAGCGCTGTACAATGTGTGTTATTATTATTTATATATCGCCATCATACTCCGCAGCGCTGTACAATGTGTGTTATTATTATTTATATATCGCCGTCATACTCCACAGCGCTGTACAATGTGTTATTATTATTTATATATCGGCGTCATACTCTGCAGCGCTGTACAATGTGTGTTGTTATTATTTATATATCGCCGTCATACTCCACAGCGCTGTACAATGTGTTATTATTATTATTTATATATCGCCGTCATACTCCGCAGCGCTGTACAATGTGTTATTATTATTATTATTTATATATCGCCGTCATACTCCGCAGTACAATGTGTTATTATTATTTATATATCGCCGCCATACTCTGCAGAGCTGTACAATGTGTGTTATTATTATTTATATATCGCCGTCATACTCCGCAGCGCTGTACAATGTGTGTTATTATTATTTATATATCGCCGTCATACTCCGCAGCGCTGTACACAGTGTAGAATGGAGTATTTTGTGCACAGGAGCTAACAATCTATAAGGAGTAGGGGGCTGTTACTCGGGTAAAAGAATGATCCGAATGCTGGTTCTGCGTCAGTTTCATACGGCCAGGCTTTGGCCCCAATTTCGGTCGGTTGGGGGTGGGGTTTAGGGGGTAGTTACTTAAGGAGTTGTGACACGAGGCTGAGGGGCATTTTGTAGTAATGGGGCCTTTCCTTCGGATTAAGTTCCTTTACTCTGCCGATGGGGCTCAACATACACCCCAAAAAACAAGTTTTTTCAGGTTTTATTATTTTTAGAACAGATTTGCGCTCCTGGCCGCACCGGCCCTGATTGGCTCTTCTGGTGCTTGGAAGCAGGGGTACATGTATGTCGGGGTTTAAAGATTAAACTTTAAAAGATTGAAGTTGAAGACTTTTTGGTATATAAAATACATTTTTTAAGTAAAGTAAAATGTTTGAAAAGTCGAGATTCTGCCCATAAAACCTGGCGGGGAATCGCTGAGCTCGGCGTTTAAAAACAGATGGAAGCATTTCTTTCAAACGAAGAGACGGTAACGGCACGTGGGGGGCTTAAAGCTGTCAAACAGACCCCCCCCCCCGTTAACGATCCTCGTTAACCAATTTCACGCAAGAAACAAACATCTTAGACAAAAAGCGAGTGATTGGCGCCTAAGAGCTGACAATTAACCGCCAATTTAAACGTGATACACGAGGTGCTAATTATTGGGAGACGAGATCTTTGGGGCGGCCGGGAAATTAATGCAACAATTAATGAAAACGTTCGTTAACAAATCAAATTTATTTGCAAAATATGTCGCCGTCTTGCGCTGTTAAGCGGGAAGAGCCTCCCTTTGTAGCTACAGGGCGGGGGGGTAAAGATGGCAGCATCTAGAGGGGGAGAAACAAACATTTGGTTTCTTTCTTCATAGAAAAGCCGCCTCCTCCTGGCGTCCCAATTTATATCCACAACATGTGCCTAAACACACTAACACCACACCCTTATACATATACACACTATCCAACAACACACTAACACCACACCCTTATACATATACACACTATCCAACAACACACTAACACCACACCCTTATACATATACACACTATCCAACAACACACTAACACCACACCCTTATACATATACACACTATCCAACAACACACTAACACCACACCCTTATACATATACACACTATCCAACAACACACTAACACCACACCCTTATACATATACACACTATCCAACAACACACTAACACCACACCCTTATACATATACACACTATCCAACAACACACTAACACCACACCCTTATACATATACACACTATCCAACAACACACTAACACCACACCCTTATACATATACACACTATCCAACAACACACTAACACCACACCCTTATACATATACACACTATCCAACACCACACCCTTATACATATACACACTATCCAACAACACACTAACACCACACCCTTATACATATACACACTATCCAACAACACACTAACACCACACCCTTATACATATACACACTATCCAACAACACACTAACACCACACCCTTATACATATACACACTATCCAACACCACACCCTTATACATATACACACTATCCAACAACACACTAACACCACACCCTTATACATATACACACTATCCAACAACACACTAACACCACACCCTTATACATATACACACTAACACCACACCCTTATACATATACACACTATCCAACAACACACTAACACCACACCCTTATACATATACACACTAACACCACACCCTTATACATATACACACTATCCAACAACACACTAACACCACACCCTTATACATATACACACTATCCAACAACACACTAACACCACACCCTTATACATATACACACTAACACCACACCCTTATACATATACACACTATCCAACAACACACTAACACCACACCCTTATACATATACACACTATCCAACAACACACTAACACCACACCCTTATACATATACACACTATCCAACAACACACTAACACCACACCCTTATACATATACACACTATCCAACAACACACTAACACCACACCCTTATACATATACACACTATCCAACAACACACTAACACCACACCCTTATACATATACACACTATCCAACAACACACTAACACCACACCCTTATATGAATATACACACTAACACCACACCCTTATATGAATATACACACTCACCCAGCGCATGCACTGCGTATATATAGTGTCTGAATGTACATTATATGATCACCCCATATACTCTACAAACACCCTTCATACAGCATTTACCCTCAGAACTAACCCCGGCTTCGGCTCTTTAGTGCCCCCCCGCTGCGCACTCCCCATCTGGGCTCCTGATGGGTGTCAAGGGGCCGTCGATGTTACATTTATAGAGCACCAACAGATACTGTAGCGCTGACAGATCCTCTGTTAACACCCCCAGTGCTCCCCTCGTCCCTCCGTGGCCCCTCTGTGTGGCAGGTACCAGGCAGCGAGCCCTCACAGCTGGGGAAGAACGCATCGTTACGAGGTCCGCGTCGACCAGAGGGGAGAAAAAATTCTCGCTGCGTCTTAAACATTGTAGCTGCGGACGCTCTGAGCTGGTGGGGGGTGTTAAGCCTGTAAGGGGCATTAGACCCCTGAGGGCACTGGGTAGGGGCCCCTGCCAGTAGGTTCTCTCCTAAGTTAACGAGAAGGTGTTCACAGGAGGGGCCCCAGAGACATTTTTTTATCTCCAGAACTTAAAGCCCTGTGTGCGAATGATTGCAAGCTCCTGGGCCATCACAGACACTACCGCAGCGGTGAATGCAGTGAGTGTGACCCTAGCCGGCAGTTCTTTCACCTGTCGGGGGTAATTGCTGCGCTGATTACAGATCCCGAGCAGATCTCAGAACTCCCATCAATCAGCGCAGGTTCCCCTGACGAGTGTCTCGATTCTGCCATAAAGTGTCATTTGTCTGGATTTCCAGCCTCCGTCGGCGTTAAGGAGCCCGGCAGGTGATCCTTAATGGCCTCGTGCAGCTGCGCGCCGCAGAAAACATGCGCGGCAACGTTTGATGTTTGAAGAGCACCTGCCACATTCCAGACGGGGATCAGTTACTTGTCCTGTCAGGCCTGTTATATTATCCCGTCGCCATTTATCTTCCTGACAACGAGAATCCCATAGAAGCCGCTTTATGGGAACGACTTCCCCGGAACCTGCAGGCAGATCGGCCCCCGGCGGCCCCCGTCTAGTCGCCCATTTCTCCTGCTGTAAAGACTCAAACCTTAATCAGTCGTTGGTCTCGTCTTAGATTCAGGAGCCGTATGTCTATCCCATGCATGATTAATACCCTCACTGTATTACCCTCTACCACTTCTGCTGGGAGGCTGTTTAAACATCGGTTTCCTCCAACATGTTGTGTGACCGGGAGCTGCTGGATTCTCGTGCTTTTTCCCGTTGTAGGTTGTGTTACTGTTTGCGTCATACGTTGCTTCCCACGCGAACTCACTGCTCACCCCCACTCTCCCCACGCGCACTCACTGCTCTCACCCACTCTCCCCACGCGCACTCACTGCTCACACCCACTCTTCCCACGCGCACTCACTGCTCACCCCTATGCGCACTCACTGCTCACACCCACTCTCCCCACGCGCACTCACTGCTCACCCCTATGCGCACTCACTGCTCACACCCACTCTCCCCACCCACACTCACTGCTCACCCCCACTCTCCCCACGCGCACTCACTGCTCACCCCTATGCGCACTCACTGCTCACACCCACTCTCCCCACCCACACTCACTGCTCACACCCACTCTCCCCACCCACACTCACTGCTCACCCCCACTCTCCCCACGCGCACTCACTGCTCACCCCCACTCTCCCCACGCGGACTCACCGCTCACCCCCACTCTCACCACGTGCACTCACTGCTCACACGCACTTTCCCCACATGCCCACTCTGCCCCCGCACTCTCTGCCAACACGCACTCTGCCCAAGCATTATCTATACACACAAACTTCCCCATGCGCTCTGCCCACGTGCACTCACTGCGTTCCTGTGCATTCTGCATGTATATCGCTCCACTGCACCTAGCGTGTGTTGATGGGGTCTGTGGACAGTCGCAGGGAACGAGACCCCCGCAGACACTCCAGGGGAATGAGACCCCCACACGCACTCCCGGGGAATGAGACCCCCACACGCACTCCCGGAGGAACGAGACCCCCACACGCACTCCCGGAGGAACGAGACCCCCACACGCACTCCCGGGGAACGAGACCCCCACACGCACTCCCGGGGAACGAGACCCCCACACGCACTCCCGGGGAACGAGACCCCCACACGCACTCCCGGGGAACGAGACCCCCACACGCACTCCCGGGGAACGAGACATCTCCGCACTGACAGTAATCTCTGCAGATATTGCGCCGTCTCAGTCTGCCATCTAGTGGGTCCAAAATATATCTGCAGCTCCAGACTCCAGCTGGATAGTTTGCCCCCGAGGACTACTATATATATGATATATATATATAACTATATGTAACAATATATATGTAACTATAACTATATATATAACTATATGTAACTATATAGATATATATAACTATATGTAACAATATATATGTAACTATATGTAACTATAACTATATATATAACTATATGTAACTATATATATATAACTATATGTAACTATATATAAATATAACTATATGTAACAATATATATAACTATATGTAACTATATATATATAACTATATGTAACTATATATAAATATAACTATATGTAACAATATATATAACTATATGTAACTATATATATATATATAACTATATGTAACAATATATATGTAAAAATGTAACAATATATATATGTAACTATATATATAAAACTATATGTAACTAGATATATGTAACTGTAACTGTATATATAACTATATGTAACAATATATATATAACTATATGTCACTATATATAATATATATATATATATGTAACTTTAACTATATATATAACTATGTAACTACTCCCAGCAGAGGCAGGGGGGCTCATACTGGCCAATCCAGGGCAGCTGGACACGCAGTGAATGAGCAGAGCACCCGCAGCTGCATCACAGGAGTCGCACTCCTAGCACGCTGAGCTTCGGCCAATTAGCTCTTTAGCTGCCCGTCAGGCTTGCGCAGCGAGTTTACGCCATTTGTACCAACGGATTTCTCAGCTTTGCCAGAAGCTTTTCCTAAATATCACCATCAAGCGCTCTATTATTCCTCCCCGTGAATAGATTACAGACAATAACCCGGTTTAGCCGCATTAAGTCTGATTGGAGGCAGATGAGCCGCGATCCGAAGCCCCCAAAAGTCTGTTCCTGATTTAAAAATCATTTTAAACCAATTTTCTTTGGGCTCGGGGGGCGGAGCCTCGGAAGGCGGATTGTTTTCGGGGGGGGGGTGGGGGACACGCTTCGCACCCTCGTTCCTGGGCCTGCAGTGACCTCTAGTGGACAGAACGGAATTTACGTTCTGATGCTGCCCATGTGCCCATGGGGGGTGTTGGCGCCTTCATTGACTTCTGGTGTCCAGCGGTAAAAGCGGTGCAGTTGTCATGACAACCAACCGAATGTTCTTGCTGAGTTTTGCTCTCTTAAAATACAAGCCTCCGCCTGTTTACAGGTCATACTCCGCAGCGCTGTACAATGTGTGTTATTATTATTTATATATCGCCGTCATACTCCGCAGCGCTGTACAATGTGTTATTATTATTTATATATCGCCGTCATACTCCGCAGCGCTGTACAATGTGTTATTATTATTTATATATCGCCGTCATACTCCGCAGCGCTGTACAATGTGTTATTATTATTTATATATCGCCGTCATACTCCGCAGCGCTGTACAATGTGTGTTATTATTATTTATATATCGCCGTCATCCTCCGCAGCGCTGTACAATGTGTGTTATTATTATTTATATATCGCCGTCATACTCCGCAGCGCTGTACAATGTGTGTTATTATTATTTATATATCGCCATCATACTCCGCAGCGCTGTACAATGTGTGTTATTATTATTTATATATCGCCGTCATACTCCGCAGCGCTGTACAATGTGTGTTATTATTATTTATATATCGCCGTCATCCTCCGCAGCGCTGTACAATGTGTGTTATTATTATTTATATATCGCCGTCATACTCCGCAGCGCTGTACAATGTGTGTTATTATTATTTATATATCGCCATCATACTCCGCAGCGCTGTACAATGTGTTATTATTATTTATATATCGCCGTCATACTCCGCAGCGCTGTACAATGTGTGTTATTATTATTTATATATCGCCGTCATCCTCCGCAGCGCTGTACAATGTGTGTTATTATTATTTATATATCGCCGTCATACTCCGCAGCGCTGTACAATGTGTTATTATTATTATTTATATATCGCCGTCATACTCTGCAGCGCTGTACAATGTGTGTTATTATTTATATATCGCCGTCATACTCCGCAGCGCTGTACAATGTGTGTTATTATTATTTATATATCGCTGTCATACTCCGCAGCGCTGTACAATGTGTTATTATTATTTATATATCGCCGTCATACTCCGCAGCGCTGTACAATGTGTACTATTATTATTATTTATATATCGCCGTCATACTCCGCAGCGCTGTACAATGTGTGTTGTTATTATTTATATATCGCCGTCATACTCCGCAGCGCTGTACAATGTGCTTTAGACGCCTAATGAGCTCGTTCTGCTGAAACGTCCCTAAATTCTCCATTCTGCTGTCTCTGCCGTCTCGCTGATGTCAGGACTGTGCATGTGAAAGGAGACCGCCGAGGCATCGTTAATAAAGTGCGTCAGATGCTCAGAACGGATCTGGTACACTGTGAACCCCGTCTGCCATTTCAACCTGATTGTCCGTTATCACAATATCGCTGCCATTAAATAAAGGGAAGGCGAGCCGGAGGTCTGGGATAGAAAGTCCTCGCGAGTCTCCGCATGGATAGAAACCCTGAACCTGCCGGCAGATCGGCCCCCGGCGGCCCCCGTCTAGTCGCCCGTTTCTCTTGCTGTAACGACTCAAACCTTAATCAGTCTTTGGTCTCGTCTTAGATTCAGGAGCCGTATGTCTATCCCATGCATGTTTTACCCTCTACCACTTCTGCCGGGAGGCTGTTCCACTTATCTACCACCCGCTCAGTAAAGTAAAACCTCCTCCGTTCCATTTCAGTCTCTCTAGTGTTAGATTCCGGCCTCTTCTTGTAACAGGAACTGAACGGGTGAATTTAGAGCGGTCCGGGGCTGATTTACTACACATGTGCACGTCTGTTTAAACATATATGTGCGTGTAACTTCTGCATACATAACGTTCACAATCAGAGTCAGCAATAAGTGATCATCTGAAGAAGAGACTTTTATGTTGGTTTTGTTTTATTATTATTTACAATTTATTATTATTATTATTATGATGTCATGGAATGGACGCCAGACGCCCACCCGAGTGACATTTCCACTCACAGACTCTTTTGCCTTTCAGATGTTACGTGCGCTTGTTGTGGTCGTGGCCTGTTTTATGCAAAATTATGCTAATATTTAAATACACAATTTAGACAAAACACATCTAACAATACAACAATAAATTTGATTCAGGAATACAGTTAAACTATGTAAAGACGAATACCAACAGATGTTATGATGTATAATGATATACTTTATTAATACCTCTAGCGGTAAAAACAATATATCGAAAAAGGTTACCATAACAAAGTTACAGACAGTCAGCAATTATATTGTAATAACATTGTAATAACATATGTACTTAACTTCAGAGAGTATCCGCATATCAAATCACTCCTTTGGTGTTCAGTTTCCAAAATGGCTCTAGATACCAGGATCATATAGAAGACTTTAAAGGATTCTTTCAGTAGTTGTTTTCTAATTCTTAGTTACAATACTAGGCACTTAACTAGTCCTAGCTTCTTGGCACTTAACTAGCCCAAGATGGAAGAGCAGCTTTCTATTTCATACTTTTTCTCTGGCAAACTTTCACAGCTCCCTTAGCTTCTGCCATGCTGCTTCCTTCCTGTCCTTCCAGTCTCCTCTGCTCTTCCCCCTTCTTCCTGGAGTTCCTGATATCCCATTGTTCCTGGCATAGCCCACATGGCTTTTCATGTAGGTAGCCATTATCTATGGTCTTAGATAAACAATAGATGTACACATCACTCACTCTCTAGTGCTACCTGGTGGTAGAGGTAAGGCACTTCTTAAACAATAGAACTAATTGGTATTGTAATGTATGCCACAGTTAGGGGAGTGGTTTATCCAAAGGGAGATACAGATATTGCGTCTGTGACGTGAATCACTAATAATGGACGATGCAATCCATGTCCACAACAGCGCTTTAAAGAAGAACACACATATATATATATATATATATAGATATATCATATACTCTGCAGCGTTTCTATGGAAACGGTTTTGTCCATATAGTAGTCTTTAGCTATATCATGAAAGCCGGGTCCGCTTTATAAGGGAATCCGTCTCATCACTCACATCCTGCTCAGTCCCCGAGACCCCACGCTCATTTCCCTGACAACCAGTCGTTACGAAACTTTCCCCCAATTTCCGGGGGAGGGTGTGAATTAAGGGGTTAATTATGATTTTTTTAAGTGATAATAACATGGATGAGAGAAAGTCCAGAACATTCCGGTCAAAATAAATGAAATTTTAGTTTCTGTTGAATGAGATTTAATGTCAGCTGATTAAACATGAAATTAAAGGGACCCCAAACACAGCGCTTCAGGGGCCACAAACCAAACACCAGGACTGGATTCGAGTTACATGGATTCCGCTCGTCCAAAAATGAAACCCATTGAGTGATGTAATAAAGTAGCGCTATGACTTCATCAGCTTCATAGTCTCTTCATACCGTTGCCTAATGGGGGCTTCAGATCAGGGGGGCTCCAGGTCATGGGGGGGCTCACTGGGGAGACAGCCTCTTACACCCCAATCACGTCCTCGTTACGCCAATCGCTGCAAATGCCAGAAACCGAATCCGGAACCTTCCTGGACGAACCAGAAAATTCTCAGCAATGGCGATGGGGGCCCCTAATCTCATTGTGGCCCTGAGTGGCCTCTCACTCTCTTTGTTCAACCTAGTGAATAAAATAAATGTAATAAAACAACATTTACAGAAAAATAAAAGAAATAACGTATAAAATGCCTTAAAATTAGATTTATTATCAGAAACGCGTCATTCCATTTCTTTATATACTGAGAATTCTATACATTATTATATTATTTACACCGAACTAAAAACTGGAAAAATATTTGGCCAAAAAACCTTGAGTTGGACGTTTTTTGCTCTCTGTATATTTTGTGATATTTTTTTTGCCCAGTTACATGGTAATTAAGGGGTTAATAGCACCCTCCCTATCATTATGTATATTAACGCTTTGCCTCCCGGAGGACTCTTCTTCACGTCCGATCTGATAAATATGTATATATATTTTGTGGAATTCAGCAATATTCAGCCCTTGTAAGAGCACAACTCCCATTACCCTCTGCCAGCTGTAGCACTTTTTATAGATCTGTCTCCACGCGTCTCTCTACCGCTCCTGTCTGTCCGGCTACCCCAGGGCTGCCCAGGTACGAGCTGAGAGTGCTGGGAGTTACAGTGCGACAACGCCAATAAAGGGGCTTATTTGCCAGCAGCGCGGTAGCCCCTCTGACACTAGAGTGCCACGCTGAGCGCACACGGCGCGGCCGGCCGGACCCTCCGTCTTCTCCTCCCAAACATCTTTCTCAGCTGCCCCCTGAAGCTGTCGTGCAGCCAGGCGTAGAGGAACGCGTTGCTGCAGGCGGACGTCATGGCGAACCAGTGGCACAGGAGCTGCACCAGGTTGAAGTAACGCTTGTGAATCAGGTCGATGTCGACGTCTTTCATTATATTAAATATATGCAGGGGCAGCCAGCACACGCCGAAGGCTCCAACTACCAGCACCAGCAGCCGGAAGGTCTTCCTCCTGCGGAGCCGGTGCCACTCGGCCTGGACGTTGGTGACGTTTCCGGGGACCACTCGGCTCCGCAGCTTGAGCGAAACCCTCAGGTAGGACAGCGAGATGACGGAGAGCGGCAGAGCGTAGGTGAGGATCAGGGTGCTGTAGGCGTACGCCAGGCGCGGGGTCTCCATCCCCACCCAGAACTCCTCGCAGATGGAGAAGTCGAGCTCGGGGAAGGCGACGTGGTAGGTGTGAGCCAAAGCCGGCGCCGCCATCGAGCACCTGAGCAGCCAGATCCCGGCCAGGATGTAGGCGCAGGTGGGGACGGCGAGCCGGCGCCTCAGCGGATAGACCATGGCGTGGTACCTGTCCACCGCGATCACCGCCAGGGTGAAGACCGACACGTAGACGGTGACCGGCTGCATCAGGAAGACGAAGTAGCACATGAACCCCCCGAAGACCCAGCCGCGGGGCTCGAAGGCGTACGTCAGGGTGAGGGGCACGCAGGTGGCGCACATCAGCATGTCGGAGAACGCCAGGTTGCCGACCAGGAAGTTGGTGACGTTGTGCATTTTCTTGGTTTTGCAGATGACGTAGATGAGGAGGTAATTCCCAAAGATCCCCACGAAGACCACCAGCGCGTAACCGGGGATAACGAGCGCCTTGAAGGAATGGAGAAGCTGCAGCCCCATGAACGGGTTGCTGGAGTTGCCGTCCATGGTGGGAGGCTGACTCTTGCAGCGGTCCTGCAGCGTGAAAACGACGAGTCTGAGTGCAGTCCGGACAAGTCCCTCTCCCCCCCCCCGGGATCTTCTGCACCTACAGCTTAACCCTCGGAGTGCTGGCAGTTTGCCTCCATCATTGATGGAGTTCTCTACTGGGAGTATCTAGAGGTCCCTCGATGGGAAACGCCGTGAGGGTGAGTGCGTACTCACAGTTTCTTGGGGGGCATGTGATCCTGGGCAAGGTGTGGAAGAGGCAGAAGCTGCTGAAAGGAGGCAGAGGACACGGGAGGCTCCGGCTGGACTCCCGGAGACTGATCGCAGCCTCTGATTTACTGCATGGGGGACAGCTCTGGATCATTGACAGCGAGGAGGGAAAGCAGGGAACGGAGTCCGTTAAAGGGACAGACAGCCAGAAATAATGGTGAGGGGGAGAGAGAAGAAGAGAGGGAGAGGTACTGGAGGGGCAGGTGAGGGGTAGAGAGGGGAGAGGGAGTAGAGAGCTGGAGACAGTTATAGGAGGGAGAAATATGGGGGCAGATAGGGGGTCCCTTTAATCTTTAGTGCCTTTAATCTTGGGGTTATTCCCATTCCAGCACTTATAGGGTTAAAGCAAAAACTTTCTATATAAAGAAAAACCTGAAAGCAACAGAAAAAAAAGTGAGTTTCGGCCAGAGATACCGGCCGCTCCGAGATGGGGCAACCGGGGCAGGATGCTGTGGGCAATCGGGGCAGGGGCTGGAGGGGCAGGAGAGGCTGGGGATGGAGGCAGGAGGGACAGGGGCTGGGGATGGAGGCAGGAGGGGCCGGAGGGGCTGGGGATGGAGGCAGGAGGGGGAGGGGCAGGAGCGGCTGGGGGAGATGGATGGAGGCTGAGGGTTGAATATGTGGGCAGAATGTTGAGTGATGGGGAGCTGGGGTTACGGCTGAAAACGGGGGAATAGCGTGGGGGCTCTGCATCAGATGGGGTCTGCATGGTGTCGCCGGGGCGTGCGCAGACTACGCCAGGGACAGTAATGAGTCCGTTTGGGAGACGCCGAGACTCGTCATTTATATTTAGTCACAAAACTTAAACGACTCGAACTGAGACTCCGGCAGCGAAGGCGGCTTTCTGCTGAGAACGAGAAAAGCCCTAAAACGGACAGAATGGTCATTAATCGCTAATTTATCACCAATCTCCAGCCAATTAATCACTAATTGATCACCAATCTCCAGCCAATTAATCACTAATTGATCACCAATCTCCAGCCAATTAATCACTAATTGATCACCAATTTAGAAACATAGAATTTGATGGCAGATGAGAACCGTTTGGCTGTCTGATCACCTGTTTTTCCCCAGTCTCTGGTCAGGTCCTATATAGTGAGGAAAGCTTTATCCCTATCCCAAGCATGTTTACATCCCCTTACTGTATTAGCCTCCACCACTTCTGCTGGGAGACTGTTCCATTTATCTACTTACGTTTCTACTCTAAGTAACATAAAACTTCCTTACATTACATCCAAGCCTCTGATCCTCCAACTTTAGACCATGACCTCTTTTTCTAACATTTCTCCTTTTTAATATAAACCCCCAGTATATATCTGTATAACCCCCAGTATATATCTATATAACCCCCTGTATATATCTATATAACCCCCAGTATATATCTATATAACCCCCAGTATGTATCTATATAAACCCGCAGTATACATCTGTATAAACCCGCAGTATACATCTGTATAAACCCACAGTATACATCTATATAACCCCCAGTATACATCTGTATAAACCCGCACTATACATCTGTATAACCCCCAGTATATATCTATATAACCCCCTGTATATATCTATATAACCCCCAGTATATATCTATATAACCCCCAGTATATATCTATATAACCCCCAGTATATATCTGTATAAACCCGCAGTATATATCTATATAACCCCAGTATATATCTATATAACCCCCAGTATATATCTATATAACCCCCAGTATATATCTATATAACCCCAGTATATATCTATATAACCCCCAGTATATATCTGTATAAACCCGCAGTATATATCTATATAATCCCCAGTATATATCTATATAACCCCCAGTATATATCTATATAATCCCCAGTATATATCTATATAACCCCCAGTATATATCTATATAACCCCCAGTATATATCTATATAATCCCCAGTATAAATCTGTATAGGCCCCAGTACAGGGGTATGAATCCCGGAATAAACAGTAATATTTACAGCGTCTCCATCCGAGGAGGAATCCGATCGGCTTTTGGAGTCAAGGAATTTTTACCCCTAAGAGGCAAAATCCGAAAAATAGCCTTCGTTTCGATCAAAAGCATTTATTATATGAGCATCAATATTACTCTGTTACTATATTACTCTGTTACTATATTACTCTGTTACTATATTACTCTGTTACTATATTACTCTGTTACGGATGTTACTATATTACTCTGTTATATGAAGCACTTAATGCAGCTAAAAAGACTTCAGCGGTCGGTACTGCGACGCCTCTGAGCGGTACTGCAACGCTGTGGGGCTCACGGACTCCTGACGGACACGGGGGCCACGGACAGCAGCGGGTGTCTCTCCATCTCCCCCCCGTCTGTCCCTCCATCTCCCCCCCGTCTGTCCCTCCTGCTCTGTATGGCTCCTTGTATTGACCCTCCTCTATCTGCCCTCTCCGGCCCCCCCATATGCCCGTCCTTCGCTCTGATCCCCACGATCCTCCTTTCTGCCCGTCTCTGTCTGCCCCCTAACACCCTTTACCCCCCACTCATAGTAAACAGTCATACTGTGTGGCGGCGTCTTTCTGTCCCGTTACATACGTGCCGCTCCGTGATGTTTTACATGTCAAGAGCCTTTAGTGGCCTTCCTGATATTTCAGTATTTTTATTGAAGCTCCCCTCCCCCTGGAGAGCAGGAAAGGGTTAATATTTCTCCCAGGTTTTGCTGTCATGTAAGTAACCCTTTTTCTGCTCACGTTTTTCTCTATAAACCGAGTGATTCAGACCCTTATCTATAAATATCTCTCGGCCGCCATCTGCTGAGAGTCCGAACGCAGAGAGCCAGCGGCTTCTTCTGCTTTCCACGGTGTGCGGGGTCAGGACTTCTTATCCTCATCGCCACCTAACAGATAAAGCACCTCCGTCTCAGGTGCACAACGCTCTATAATGTCAGAGAACGGGGGTACCAGCGGTACCCGGCCCCCCGGTGTGGACAGGGGCTTCCTGCGTATTGAACCATTAGTGACACCCCGTCATCCTCCGACAATCTGTCCCCCCCACTTTAAATAGTCTGTCCAATCGGAGCCCCCCAGGGCATCAAGTCGCGCATGGAATTGGAAGGAGTTGGTGATCAATAAAGGTCCCTGGGCTACCTCAGTGTGAACCATGAGGGCCATTAGGTGTGACATTGGCCCCAGATGGGGTAATTTGTACTGCTGCTTCATTCAAAATACCCTCAGGAGAAGGATGACATCATAGACTACATAAAGAGTGTAAGCTCTCCAGGTACCCATGCAATAAATCCGAGTGGCGGGACACAAAATGCAATCAGCATCACGGACAGCAGCGGGTGTCTCTCCCTCTCCCCCAATCTCTCTCTCCTGCTCCTATATGGCTCCTCCTCTATTCGCCCTCTTTTAGAAGCATCTTTGAATGGCTGTTTGTGGGGGTGTGGCCATGGGCGTGGCTTTAAAACTTTTTTTTTTATTGATCGCTGGAGAGAAACAAAAGAAATAAATGAAAGACGTAAGAAGAGGGAGACAATAGAAAAAAAAAAGATACAAAGAGAAGAAAGGTGATGAAAGAGAAAGAAAAGGGGGAGGGGAAAGAAAGGAGGGATGAGAGACATGAAAGAATACAGAAAGAGAAGAGGGGGGGAAGAAGAGAAAAATGAGAGATGGGCGGGGGGGCAAAAATAAGAGAACAAAGGAAAGAGAAAGAACAGAGAGAGTCAGAAGCAGGTGAGACACTCACTAACGAACACTCACACTCATATTCATACAGAAACTGGCACTCACACACGCTCCACGACGCTCATCCAGCCCTCAGTGGAACGTACCCAGCGGGGGGGGGGGGGGGGGGGGGGACAGGTTATCGCTCTTGGGGTCAAAAATTCAGTCATTGCTGCTTTAACCCTTTGGAGAAAAGTGAATTGTGCAGACGGCACCGAGTACTTTTATTAAAAGACGGAGCAACGTATTTTCTCGGCACTTTCCCCGATAAATGTTAAATATATTTTACACGCCGGACTTTTGTAACATCAGACAGATCCTTTCCTTCCCGAGAGACCCGCGGACAGCGCCGGCCGCATCGGGGTCCTGACTTATTAACCCTTTACACAGCCCTGAACAGGGAGCTGTCCTTCAGACATCAAATCAATCAAATCCTTTTTTTTCCCCCAGGAAGCAGCATCAGAGAATTACCAAAAACTGCCGGAACAATAATCTCCCATAAAACACGGGATTATAATAACAATAATGACCATTTTCTTTAATGACTATGACTGCAGTCGTTTCCGCAGCCGCCCTCCAGCAAACAATCAAATCTGCAGCCCAAAGCGTGTAAAAGCTTGTGGCATTTTTTGTTTTTACACATAACGAGAAAAAAAAGTAATGAGTTTTTTGGCTTAATTAGCTAATAAATAACATTTAAGAACTTTAATTTCGGTCCTAAATAACGAAACAGAAGCTTGAAAATGTGGAACGCATCGACCCCTGACCCTCCGAAGCCCGAACGCGCCGTTTAGTTCGAGGGAATAAAGAACGACACGTTCAGAAGAGGATAAGAGCTGCATTTCTAAAGGTTACGTTACAGAATCCCTCCTCCCTCCTACTCCAGCAAACGCATTATATGATGTGGGTTTTTTGTTTTTTTTTTGTGTTTTTAAACCATTTTTATATATAAACCAAAAAAAAAATGGGAGTTTGAGAATAACTATGAGCCACGTTAGACAAATCTCCAATATCTCTGTTATACCAGGAGGTTTCCAGGACTGTGCCACCCGTCGGCGGGAGATAAAACCAGCGAGGAATCAAACGCGTGCCCCCCCCCCCCCCCCACTGGCTGGAGGGTATTGCTGTGTTCAGTTTATGCATGGGGGGCATCCAAACCAGAAGATGGGCAGCAAAGAAACGCCGCTGGAAATCTTCTGCCCCGTAATTACCCGAGTTTAGCAGCAAGAGTTCAAGTTTCATTTAAAAATAAATCCAGGACGACGCTCAGCCGGTGATCTGTCAGGAGACGCGTCAGTCCGCACGTTTTATACGGGATGCACCCCTCCATGCGGTGGGGCTTCGGGGGTCTTATCTGTACCCCTGGGAGCTGCTGCATGAAGAGGCGGCATCTGCGGGAAAAGAGAAGAGTCTGAACTTACTGCCTACAGATAAATTATCAGCAGAGAATAACGAATATGCTTTCCAATCGGACCGATCCGTCGGTTGCCATGGCAATAAGAACCTTTTCCATAAAGTGCACCTGTAACCCTTTTATACGAAAGTCATTGTGTTTTCTGCAAACATCTCACAAACCGAACAAAAAAGCAAATGATAAAAACCTCAATAAGAACACAGAATCCATAAAGAGGCATTTTGGGCACAAAATGGAAATCAAAGACAGGCTTCTCCAGAGAAGAAAAAAACAAACAGATGAAGTGAATGAAGCCGGAGGGCCGTCAGCTGCCGGTCCGTGGAAATGAACCTGCGGAGATCGATGAAGATGCGCGCCGCGCAGGCTGGGGAGGCCGAGGGGATGATCTGCAGCCGACGGATCATACGAGGACGGTTATCACGTTAATCTTACTCACTGTACGCCAGCTCGTCTCCTGCTCGCTTCCGGGACTGGTTACCCCTGGGAGGAAAACAATAATCAGAACACCAAAAACGCCATGAGAAACCGCAGTGAATCTCAGCGATGGAGTCGGCTTTAGCAGCAAAACGAGGGTTCTAACGGCGTCCCTTCCTGTTAGGACTACAACTCCCACAAGCCCCGGAAACAGGTCAGCAACGCCTGCACGGCAGAGAAGTGTGAGCAGTGTGCGCCGGTGTTAGTTACAACCTATCAGGGCGCTTCCCCCAAGTCATGCGACTGGAGAGCAGAATTACGCATATCAGGTGAATTTTTTAAAATTATGACTTTTTGCGTATCTTATTTATTTTAATCACCAAACCCACCAGGTTACTTTAAACCCCCAACGGGGGCAATAAATAACCATTAAATCCACAGCCAGGCAGCGTCCTGCGCGGACTATTGTCATTAAAGTCAACGGATAATTCCCATTGTTGTCAAAAACGGCCAACCTCAGCCATGCGTCATGCGCAGCCACGCGGACATTATCGAGATCTCCCTCTGCCTGACCTGGTGAATCCGTTGTCTGCCAGCTCCTGCTGCAGCTTCTGGTCCTGCGCGGCGTACTGCTGGAGCTCCGACTCGACGGCCGGCGGCAGGATGTTGGGGATGAATTTCGAAAATAATGTCGGCGCCAACTGAACCCACTCTGGTGACAAGAAACGCAGAAAAGCGTGAAAAAACAGGGAGATAGAAGCTTCCAGAAGCAGAAACACGCAGCCTGCGCATATACATTTACAGTTTGCGTGTAGAAGACACGTTATGGCACAGACACGGCACAGACACGGCACAGACACGGCGGTTACCTGGTCTCAGCGTGTACAGGCCTTTCACGATGCTCGCCATGGTGGATGGAGTTATCTGGAAGGGGGTCGACTGAGCTTCTATCAACAAAGCTGACAAAGAGGAAAACGGAAAATGTTACGGGCCACTCAGGGACTACAACTCCCATCACTTAGCCCTCATAGCAAAAGCTGACTGTCCCCAATGGCCAGAACAAGCGCGAGGAGAGCTGCAGCCAGAGAGGAGCGCCAGGTCTTACCGACTTCTACAAAACGGTTCCCCCGGGTAAATCTATCGCTAAACGCCGGCCGCGCCTCTCGTCAAAGAAACACAATATTCGACACAAAGCATGAAAACAGATATTTAAAGAGGCGAACGGCTCGGAGTTTGTCCGCCGGAAGTCAAGTTAATAGCAGGGCGGCCGACGACCCGAAGTTTCTCTGCATGAGAAGCGAAGGAATGAATATCGGGGAATGAATGTCTTCACGCATTTAACGCTTTGGGGCCGATAAACTCACGCATTAGGCTGTAAATGTGCTTCTCCGCCACGTGGTCCGTGAAGAGCCGGGTCAGGTCGTCTTTAAGGTCCCTGTTAAGCTTGGTTTCTATGTAAAATTTATTCTAAATGAGAAAAAAAAAAATCACATGCAGAGCAAGTCGAGCGCCACCGGGGGGCAAAACCCCGTGATGTACGATACGTGCCGACTTACCATGTAGATGAAGAGGGGCACGATGCTGTGGAGGGCCCCCATATACTGCCCCAGGGCCAGGTTAAACTTCTCAATATACTGAGCAGGAGAATACGCCTGAAACGCAGAAAACACGCAAGTCACGACGGGTCCGACACAAACACATGTATCAGTTACGACTCGTCAGGAAGAGGTTAAACCGGATAACAGAAAACAAGTGCTATTCATCAGTGATATAATTACTGTACACAGCGCGCGCGGGGGGGTGTTTATTACCGTGTACAGTGCAGGGGGGGGGTTTATTACCGTGTACAGCGCAGGGGGGGGGTTTATTACCGTGTACAGCGCAGGGGGGGGGGTTTATTACCGTGTACAGCGCGCGCGGGGGGGGGGGTTATTATAATGTACAGCTCTGGGGTTATTCTGAAGGAGAATTTTTGTCTCCTTTCCATCAAACTCCAGATTTACAGAACTCCTTCTATTCTCACTACTCTGGCAATCAATGAGTGCGCTCAGCAAGCCACTGAAAGGGTTAATGCACCGGCAGCTTTTCTCACAGCAGCATTAAACGCGGCGCGTGACCGGCTGCCTATAAACTGCTGACTCGACAACAGAACCCGCCAGGCGGAGAGAAAACAGTCCGCGCCAAACGGGAGCACTCACACACACGCGCACACACATACATACGCAGGCAGGCGCACGCACACACGCAGGTGCACGCACACACACACACACATACATACATAGGCAGGCAGGCGCACGCACACACACATACATACGCAGGCGCACACACACACATACATACAAACACAGGCAGGCGCGCACACACACGCGCACATACATACAAACGCAGGCAGGCGCACACACACACGCGCACATACAAACGCAGGCAGGCGCACACACACGCAGACAGGCGCACACGCATATGCTGTTCCACTTATCTCCCACCCTCTCAGTAAAGTAGATCTCCCTTCCTTTCCACCTCAGCGCCTGACGCTCTCTTCTTGTAACATTTCTCCTTTATATATTTAAACTCGTCCTCCGCCTCAAATCCAGCCGACGCGGACCGAAGCAGAGCCGGCAACATGCGCAGCAGCAGCCCCTGTGGTACCCGACAGAGCGGATTACGAGGCTTTCAGCGGCCGCAGTGCTCAGTAATCCCCCCCGCAGAACGAACAACAACAGATACCGGCCTCGCGAAACAGGGGCCGCCGGGGGCTTTCTGCTCAAAACAAAACATAAAGGGAGACGCGGCCACAGATCTGGGGTTCCACGTGAAATCGCAGACACCCACAAACCTGCGCTGCACCGTCGTGTGTTAATTGCGGCCACACAGGCTTCACGCCGTGGCTGGTGGGATCCCGGGCGGGGGGGGTGTTTCGGCGCAGCTACCTGTAAGTCCTGAGACACTCTCTCCAAATGTGAGGCTATCTTGCGCATGAGATCCGCGTACATCTGCTCCGAGTGTTGCTGACACACGCACTTATACACGCAGCTAAAGAGAGAGACGCACAAATTATTACCCCGGCCCCTGGGTGCGAGCGCAACCCCCCCCCCCTTCACAACAATAAAACACCCCCCCTTACAATCCCTGTTGGTTGAATTAATGGTCGAATTCTCCTCAGAAAGAGTTTATTTATTTAGATCATGCGCAGAATCGAGACAAGGCACACAACACACATACATCGCAGCGTTGTCTGATTACATGTTTGGATTACATGGTTTATATAACCTCTTATCTACTTCTAATAGCATGCATCATTCTGATTGGTTACTTTTCAAGCAAGTTACACCTCTTTAAGCTGCATAATTAAGAATGGCCTAGACTTGACCCTTTGCACATATTATATATATAATAACATAGAGTAGACGTGTTGGCGGGAACTCGTGCATATATCACAGACTAGACATTCCCTGCTTTCTGATGTCTTTGTCAGCAATAATATTTATGATAAGCATTTTTCTAACAATCCCCCTCCCCATAACATGAGGGAAAAGTAACAGAAAAAAGCTGCTGAGACCAAAAGACCCCAACAGCCTCACTTAATCCCAATAACCCCTATTTCTGCATTTACCATAAGTGCCCCCCCCACGAGGCGCTACCTGTATATCTGCTCGTAGGATATGGGGATGTAGTCACCCGGACTCTGCGTTAAGAGCTGATCTATGGCGCTCTCCAGTTTGGGCCAGTATGTGCTCCTGTAGTCATCCACGGTGATCACATTCATTACTGGGAGAGAAAAGACGGGAGTCATTATATATGACACTGAATGGGGGCGGGGCTTGTGTCTGGAGGAGGCGGCCGCCGGGTCTCCTCCTATATCCGAGATTTTCTCAACACCCCTTCAAGAACTAATTTGAGCGAACGCTCCAAACCTACACTGTGATTACCCCCCCTGCACACACTCCACCCCACACTCAGGGGGCAGTATGATGCGATTACCCCCGGCGCGCACACAAACTCACGGGGGCAGTATGATGTGATTACCCCCGGCGCGCGCACACACACTCAGGGGGCAGTATGATGCGATTACCCCAGGCACACACACAAACTCACGGGGGCAGTATGATGCGATTACCCCCGGCGCGCGCGCACAAACTCACGGGGGCAGTATGATGCGATTACCCCCGGCGCGTGCGCACACACACTCAGGGGGCAGTATGATGCAATTACCCCCAGCGCACACACACTCAGGGGGCAGTATGATGCGATTACCCCCAGCGCACACACACTCAGGGGGCAGTATGATGCGATTACCCCCAGCGCACACACACTCAGGGGGCAGTATGATGTGATTACCCCCCGGTACACACACTCAGGGGGCAGTATGATGCGATTACCCCCAGCGCACACACACTCAGGGGGCAGTATGATGTGATTACCCCCCGGTACACACACTCAGGGGGCAGTATGATGCGATTACCCCCAGCGCACACACACTCAGGGGGCAGTATGATGTGATTACCCCCCGGCACACACACCCAGGGGGCACATAGTCTACCCCAAACTGGGGGCTGCATGATGTAATTACCCCCCTGCATACACACTGAACGCCGTGCTGCCGCCATATGCGGGACCCCATGGTCCTTTGCTTCACCCCCGTGGCCCCTCTATAGTCCCATTCAGGGGACTCACGGAATTTGGAGGCGCTGCCACCGATTCCCAGCAGGGCTCTCCCGGTGCCGTTGTCGCGTTGCTGCTGTGCTTGGGGCTTCCTGTGGCCCTGGGTTTCAGAGCTGTGGGGGCCCCGCTGCCAGTTGTTGTGGTTCGGGTCCTCGGCCTCCATACTTTCATCATCCTCCGCCGCCGCCGCCGCCTCCTCCATGTCGGTTCCAGGCTCCGCTCATCCCGAGCTACCACCAACACGGCCCATCATAGCCTGAGCGCTTCCGGAACCAGAGTCATGACGGGAAAACGAGCCTACGCAGAGCATGCTGGGGAGCAGGGAAAAGGCACTTGCGGAAACGACGCATAGCTGTACTTCCGGTGCCTACTGGGGAGAAATTGCGTTGCACGATGGGAAATGTAGTCTCTCTGCGCTTGGGGATGGTGGGAGTTCTAGTATCCACAACAATGTGGTTAGAGAGGGTCACTTCAGTTTTGGGGATTTGGTTGGAGGCGTGGCTGGGGAAGGGCTATCTGTGTAACTGGGTGGGGCAATTTGAAGAATAATGGGGTTTATTTACCCCGTTTAATTTATAAAGCCGTTTCCTGCTGTTTCTATACACATTATTGGGGCTTTTAGGGCTGTAGAACCCTGTGATACCCTCATACCCAGCAAACATTCTGACCTCCTAGAAAAGAGGGGCATCAGGGGAGGAGAGAAGGGGCATCAGGGGGAGATGGGGGCGTTAAGGGGGGAGAGAGGGGCATATTTATAATTGGCCTCACTCTCTGACTCTGAGCTACAGAATATATTACTGGTCACGAGGGGCAAGAAAGGGGCATCAGGGGAGGGAAAAAGACACATGGGTTTGAAAACCAGAGAGGGACTGGACAAGCTGAACAGGTCCAGAATGCTGAAAGTTTCTCTGCCACTAACTGGCCCCCAGGGGCCCTCTTACCAGCTTTAGATTCCCGAGGACCAGAAGCACGGACCCGTAACTGATTTACAAAATGAGCGTTATAGGAGTTGTTGGGACTGAGGATGATGGGACTTGTTGTCCAACCGCTGGTGTGTCTCACCCTTCCTAATATTGACAGTTTTTCTATTTATTATTGAAATGTTGCACTGAAAGGGTTAAACAAAATGGCGCACAGCGGGGTTCCGAATGGATAGCGCCTGACAGCGAGAACGTTGCCCAGAACGGAGAAATCCCCAAATCCTGGCAGGATTAGCCCTCCTGGGGGCAGATTCTGACCCCCCTCCCCCACGCACGGCCGCATTTCTGAACTCCAGTCCTCAGCATCGGGTCACGTTTTCAGGTAACCTCAGCACCAGGGGGCAATTAATGTGATTTACCCACCTGTGTTCATGAAGTTATCCCAGTGACATCTGTGCGGCTCCACGTGATACGGCTGTCCAGAGCCGACCGGGGCGACTACCTGCGGAGGTCAGACTGCTCCCCTGTACCTGTGCCACCATTCCCGCTGCCACCGCCGCCAGAGGAAGACATGGCTGCCTGTCTCCCCCCCTTTGGGGTATTTTCCTGCACAGAAAGCCTTCACCGCAGGCAGGATTTTAACGCGTGGAATGATTATTTGGGGCTCTCTGCCCTCATCATGGGCGGCCTGCGCTGTTCAAAGCCCCAAGAATCCACCAAGACCCCACAAAACCCTGAAAAACACCCCAAAAAGAGGCACGGCAGTGGGCGAGGCTGCAGCTTCTGCAGGAATAACCGGGAGGCCGAGGAGTTCTACAGCAGCCACTGCCTGAAAGGGGCCGATGGAACGATTGTGTGCCCTGTGCTCAGGGCCTACAGGTGCCCCCTGTGCGGCGTTACCGGGGACCGAGCGCACACCGTCCGGTACTGCCCCTCGCGACCTCCTGTGACCGGCACAAGGGACAGATGCCCCTGGAAGGGCCGCTGCTGACCCACCGGGCCCCAGAGCCGGGAAAAAAACGAACGCCACGTAAATCTTCAGATTCGTTAACGGAGTGGAAGAGCCGATCCAGACCTCCCGGACCCTCTTTACCCCCCCTCCGGGCTGCCTGCCTCCCCGCCGGGGTCTGTGAGCCACTAATCTCACATCCACGTTGAAGACACCGCATTGCGCTTTCACCAAGTACACTTTTGCCACGTTTTGTGTGTTTTGCACTGAAACTCCCCAGTAAGGATGAAGACTTCACTCACGTCGCCTTTAACCCCCCAAGTCACATTATTACCCCACGTTTATTAATGATGATTAATGTTGCCCCGCTTTAATTCACGCGTTTGCTGGCGCACAGGGCCCCGGTGCAGGCATGTTTCTGGATTTTTTTTGCCGTGTTATCAGCCGAGGGTCAGGACACGTTACACGCTCCGTGGTTATATTTGCGTTGTGGACAGGTTACCGGACCCCGTAAAGCCCCCCGTATTGTGACTGTTTGTGTTTTTATGAATTGAATTGCGAGCTCCGCGCTGCTCGGTTCCATTTTTTATTTATTTTTTTAAATAAAACTGTTTGAAAATTCTGGGCTTTCCACAAATAGTTTTACGAATCTTTCGTGTTTCATTCAAAAGGTTTGTAAGGACCGGGGCACGGTGGCCCTAGTGGGGGGCTCTCAGACCACCCGGGCTCCATAGCGCACCACAGCTCCATGGGCCGGTCGGGGAGAGATTTTGCTTGTTGCCTTGCTGCGCGGTGAAGTTACTCGGGGGCCACGGGTGCCGTTAAAACGTGGTGAGTCGGGATATAATGTCATATCTGCGTACGCGGAAGGTGGGTTACCCAGAGGGATTCATTGGGGGCGGGTCTAGCAACGCAAAGGGCGTGGCTAGCTGTGGGAGAGTTGCATAGTAACATCAGCGATTCCCCCAAACCCCCCCCATTTACAAACGTCCATCAAAAAACAACCCAATGAATCTAATTTTCCGATTTTGCCTCTTAGGGGTAAAAATTCCTTCTTGACTCCAAAAGCCGATCGGATTCCTCCTCGGATGGAGACGCTGTAAATGTTACTGTTTATTCCGGCATTTATACCCTCTGTAGGTTCTGCTTTTACCCCTTTGGGGGCATCCGGTGTATCTGATAGAAGTACTGCCCTCACTGTAAGAATTCATTAGTAGTCGGTGGTCTTTATACCTCTAACCCAACCCGGCCTGCAGCTTTGCCCGCAGAGACCCCAGCTTTGGGCCGACCGGGGAACGTCTCCGGTATGAGGGGTGGTTGGGGAAGACCACGTATTTACTATACCACAGAATTTATATGCGTTAAAATATCCATTTGTGTATAAAACTAAACGAATATAAACAGCAGAATCACACGCGGTGACGTTTTAATACCTCTTTATGCCGACGGCGTGAAGTCCGGTCAGCGCCCAGTCCGCAGAACCCAACCGTCTGCCTTTAAGACTGAGTTAAAGGAGCAAATATAGGGGGGGGGGGGGATCTGCATTCGGCCTCGTGGGGGGGGGGGGGGGATCTGCATGACCTGTAACTGTTCTTGATCTAATGGGATGAGCACCATTAACAGCACAAAGCACAGGAAGATTGTTCTGGAAGAACTTTATTCATTAACAGAGACAGCAGCAAATCTAGCAACGGCCTAAAAAATAAACCTAACCGAGTGATTACCCACAGCACGCCAAATTAGAAAACAAATGGTTAACTTGCTTCAACTACTGCACCAGCCAATCAGAAAGCAGCTTTCTGGGGTGGTTGGACTGGACAGGCTGAGTGCTCCCAGCATGCTTCGCTTCTAGAGCAGTTTGTGCCCCAGACAAACCCCACGCCGGGGCAGAGATGTAGATGGAACAAGGTAAGAAACCATCGTTCACCATACGGCCCCCCTGGACAGAACTGCCAGCAGCTTACAGGCATCGCTGCGGGACTACATCACCGACATGCAAGCGGTTAATAATCCTCAATCACACCTTTAACCTCCTCACTGCCAGAGGCCTGTAAAGAAGAATGTTACGTTAAGTTCTCCATCCAGAGTGTCAGCTCACGGGACAAAGTGATCATTTTAAGCCAATTACTAAAACCTCGTAATCAAAGACTGGAGGGTAGGGGTGCAACACACTGCAGAATATATCGCACGTGCCGCGCAACGCACCAACGCTGGGGGCGTGCAACACACTGCAGAATATATCGCACGTGCCGCACAACGCACCAACGCTAGGGGCGTGCAACACACTGCAGAATATATCGCACGTGCCACATAACGCACTAATGCTGGGGGCGTGCAACACACTGCAGAATATATCGCACATGCCACGTACCGCACCAACGCTGGGGGCGTGCAACACACTGCAGAATATATCGCACGTGGCATGTACCGCACCAACGCTGGGGGCGTGCAACACACTGCAGAATATATTGCACGTGGCATGTAACGCACCAATGCTGGCACCGCACACATGGCATGTAACACGCGCACACCCCGCTCACCAGCAAAGCACAAAGTTGAGGCCACGGCCTCCGGTTGGCGTTTTCTCTCCAGCAGGGAACTCGCCGAGCCGACAGAGTATTTTAAGAGACGTTACAGCAGCCGCCAGCGGAAATCAGATCGTCAACCGGAGAATGCGACCGGTGAACAATCTGCTCACCGACAGAGGATGACGGCAAATTCAGTTGTAAGTCCAGTACTAATCAAGCAGCTCCAGCAAAGCACGTCACAGAAGGCCCTGCGTGGATATAATAGCGGGGCCCAAACAGAACAGCCACTCCCTGTACTACCACGCAACATATGAAGGATTTTTATTACAGAAGCCAATGATTTAGGTTAAAGAGATAAAATACATTGCGTTTCAGACGTATTTTGAGAAATTGCTGGGTGAAGGAAATTCCAAAAGTCTCAGGCGAGTAAAGAGGAGATCAGAGAGAGGAATGCAGACGTCACGTTTTATTAACACTTTAGGGCAGGGGATGGCTGGGGAGGAATAGGAATTTCACTAATGAATGTCTGGCCTCCTGGAGAAGCTCCGTATTCCTAGCGCCTCAGCACCGTAGTCCAGCCATCATCGTCTGTTTCAATCTTGGACCGACGGGGAGCGTCTTTATCTTCTTTCTTCTCTGAGCGCCACGCGCTTTTCTCTTTGTCTGCCGGCGCGGCTCGGCGAGGTGTCCACGGATTCGCTGCAAAAGAAGCCGTCAATTAACAATCTACCCAAAACACCCCAACTCAGAGACCACTCCAACCAAACGGCAGAGCATAAAGCGAACTCCCCGGCAGTTAATGCTACAGCGGATACAATATATAATAATATATGCTGCGCTGCGTTAAGGCGCATTACCCCGGGTCGCTGTTATCACGACATTCGGAATCACGTGAATTAAACGTGTTCCCAGACAGACAGAAACAGGCCAAGCATTAGTCAGCCATACTCTTCTTTCTGGGGTTTATATAGCACTGGAATGGAACCGATCGTCAACAGGAGTAACAACCGATTACGAACAGTGCAAAGCGTGCGAGAAGCACGAGACGCTCGCGTACCCTCTCCTCCTCCTGCTGCTCCCAGTCGCTGATCCTCTACTGATAAACCCACCGAAGACTCTTTCTGCGCGAGCGGACAGCCACGTGGCAACAAACCCACAGATCTATAGGTCGGGCGGGTACTTACGCTCTTCTCTGTCTGTTTTAAAGGGTCTGCGTTTTTCCTCTTTTTCACGACCGTCATCTTTATCCGGGTCGTCTCCTCCGCGGCGCCAGGCTGACTCCTCTCTAAAACAGGGGAAGATACCACTATGTAACCACAGACACGCATAGGTATCCAGGGGCCCGTAACAAAAAGTGACATCAAAGTTCAGAAGTGGTAGGACCAGGTAAAGCAGGGGTACCTGACGGGACGTCTCACGGGCTCAGGGTCGATTTCTGTATCTTTTCCTTCCCTCCTGGACCAGTCATTATCTTCTGAAGGCTTTGAATTACGTGGTGGACCCCAACTGTCCTCACGGGCCTTTTCACGTTCACGCCAACCCCCTGTAACCACATGACATTATCATTCATATGACTAGGAGTACCGTGTACATACATATGTTCCAGCCAACAGTAATGTGAACGGGAGAAGCAAACTAAAATGCCAAAAGCTCACAATTGAAATTGATTTCAGTTATTTACCGGATTTGGTTGCTGAATACGGCTTCCAAGGTGCCGGACCGCCGTCATCATCATCCGCACCACGTCCCAGGCCTGTGTCATCTTCTCCGCCACGCCAAGAACCACGATCTTCATCCAAAACTCTTCTTGGAGTCCGATCGTCGTCAAAGCCCCTCCTGGGAGCGGGGCGATCGTCGTCAAAGCCCCTCCTGGGAGCGGGGCGATCGTCGTCAAAGCCCCTCCTGGGAGCGGGGCGATCGTCGTCAAAGCCCCTCCTGGGAGCGGGGCGATCGTCGTCGAAGCCCCTCCTGGGAGCGGGGCGATCGTCGTCAAAGCCCCTCCTGGGTGCGGGGCGATCGTCGTCAAAGCCCCTCCTGGGTGCGGGGCGATCGTCGTCAAAGCCCCTCCTGGGTGCGGGGCGATCGTCGTCAAAGCCCCTCCTGGGTGCGGGGCGATCGTCGTCAAAGCCCCTCCTGGGTGCGGGGCGATCGTCGTCAAAGCCCCTCCTGGGTGCGGGGCGATCGTCGTCAAAGCCCCTCCTGGGTGCGGGGCGATCGTCGTCAAAGCCCCTCCTGGGTGCGGGGCGATCGTCGTCAAAGCCCCTCCTGGGTGCGGGGCGATCGTCGTCAAAGCCCCTCCTGGGTGCGGGGCGATCGTCGTCAAAGCCCCTCCTGGGTGCGGGGCGATCGTCATCAAAGCCCCTCCTGGGTGCGGGGCGATCATCAAAGCCCCTCCTGGGTGCGGGGCGATCATCATCACCAGCACTACGCCATGAATTACGTTCCTCCTCATCGCGCCTTGGAACTTTATCTTCAATAAGAGCACGGCGTGGCCCCCTGTCTTCAAAACCACGAGCAGGACCCTGGTCATCGTCTGCACGTGAAGCCTGCCTTTCACCGGCATCCTTTCTTCCAACCCCTTCATCTTCATCATCCGGCTTCTCTTCATCACCAGGGTTCTTTTCAACATCTGGTGCCCCCTTTCGCCAGTCCCTGAAACACAGAGGGGGAGATTATACGCAGATTCAGCAAAAAGACAAACTGAATAAACTTCCATATTAAAAGCCCCAGCGTTAGCACGAGCCCCACACTGGAGGCAGAGCTGCTTCTCCTTATCGTGTCAGTTAAGTATTTACGTCCCACAAACCTGCCCTGAATAGCGCAATAAATCGGGAAGACACCATCGCCAAGCATTTCTACAAACCGTTGCCATATAACATGCGATATACTATATCTATATATTATGTTTAAAAACATATATAAAGCAGACGTGGCGATATCTTCCGAACGGAACATTTACCTCTGTGGAGTTTCACCGGCGCGTCGCCAGCCGCTATCAGCTTCTTTGTCCGCCCAGCGCACACCGTCCTGCGGAGAGTGCAGACAGGTTACAGGACTGCCCGCTTTAGGATACAGGGAAGTCGGTATGTGTAACCAGCTGGAGATTTTTGTGATTTTGACCATGTTTGTTGAATTGTGACCCCCCCCCCCCTTTTCTATTTAATGAATCCCCACAAATTAAACATTTTGTTCAGGACAAGCAGAGCACCCTAAAAACCATAGAAATACATAAAAACCTCGATAATATGCAATGTATGTGGCCTCTTCTGAAGCTGAGGCAAGAACATGCAATCAGAGCAGCACAAGGTCAATGCATCACTCATCTATGCCCTCATTCCAATTAATTGACAGAAGTCATTTATATACTTATAGGGGTAAGGCGAAGGGATATTTGGGCACTTTTTTTTTGTCATGGCTCACAATATATTTTTATATTGAATTTTTCCTTCATTTTACTAAAAAGATTTTTCTGATCTGTCTGCTGATCGCACGGATCATCAACCTGGGCTCCACAGCTCATACGTACAACCAGCCAGCAGTCAGACGCCGGCGAGGTCTAGAAAGGATCACGTTTTTGTTCCTCCCTTAACCAACGGGCTCACGCCGAGCTTTTATAATCGGTCAGAAGCGATTTAACGATTCCAGGCTGCAAAGTCAGGACATACAGGTCTTGTCTTTTTTTTTTTTTAGGGCGCACGTCTGCCAAGGGACGTTAACAGGTTAAGGAGAGGGAAAGAAAAAGGTTGTGTATGCGTAGACAGCGAGGGGGTAGCTGTACTATGAGAAACGACCCTGAAACACAGGGAAACAAGAGATGTTCTGATCCAACATCAAGTGTTCATGCGGTGTGCGCATTCTACGGCCGCCGCGTTTCACTGATCCGGTGGGCGCGCTCCATTTTTTGGGCAGAGGATTTACCATCTTGCTGATCAAAAGGTGAATCCTTAGAACAGACTCGGCATTACTCCGGAGCCTCACCTCTATCCAAATGCATTGGCAGGACCTGCTTATCACGCCGGAAGGTGCTGTTGATCAATGTTTTCGCAGAGGGATGAAGTGAAATTACCCAGCATGTAAAGAGAGCGGCCAACAGATCTCTACTCACCCTCTTTATAGGCTCCTCGCCGCCTCGCCTCTCCTCCTCGCGGCGCCGCTCACGCTCCTCGATCTCCAGCTCTCTCTGGCGCTTCTTGCGCTCCTGTTCCTCCAGCTTCCGGATGCGCTCCTGATATTCACGCTCTTCGGCTTCTCTCTTTTCATTCTCGATTCTCTCGAGTTCCTCGCGCTCTGAGTCAGACAGGAGTAAATCGTCCATTAGTGCAAATTACACCCATACAATACATGACTGGTTCTATACAGGCGCAGAACACGGGCTACAACGGGGCAGCCATGATATTGAGAGAACATGGTGGGGCTGCCGGAACTGCACGAGTACGCTATTAGAGACCCCAGTATGACAAACCAAGGGGAACATACGGCATCCGAGGATCCAGCTGCACCAACTTACCCTTTTTCAGCCTCTCCTCCAGCTTTCGTTGCTCATCTTCCTCCTTCTGTCTGTAATAGTTTATTCGTCTCTCCTCTTTGCGTTGGCGCTTGCGTGCTTCCAGACGGACCTTTCTTTCTTCCGACATCCTCTCCTGGAACTGAGTTAGTTTCTCCTGTGTACGTGAAAATATTAACGGTGAAGGATCACATTGTTCAGTAATAAAGATCAGAATAAATTCTGCCACTGCTGTCTGAAAAAGGAGAATCAAATACTTTACAGAGATAATAAAAGCAGATCAGGCGGCTTTAACCCCTGAAAGGAATGAAGAGACAGTAAGGACACCAAATGCAACAGATTAAAGCCAACTGCAACATTTTCACTGGGAGTGATCTAAAACCGAGTGGAACCCAATGGGCAAATCTCACCACAGGCTACGAACAGCGAAGATCCACAGGGAAACCTAGTAAGAGATCCGGCAACTGGAATTAAACACAAACAGTCGCGCTGGGATTGAAACGGCTGGACTTACCTCGTACACAGACTGGCGAGCGGACATCAGCTGGGACACAAACTGGTCTCTGTCCTCCACCATGCGAGAGAGACGGTTCTTGTGCTCTACGGCCTTCTCACGTTCCAGAAGTAAGGTCTTTATCTGCAGAGAGACGGCGTTACCAAGAAAACAAGAAAATGAATGAGATTCATGAACCTGTCACCCTAATCTACAAAGGAAACGTGTATTATGGTAAAAATATAACATGGCAGAACCATTCAGGATCTCGATTTCAGCATTAACTGTAAAAAGGAATTGGGTTCGAAGGAAAAGCACGAACCAAAAAAAAAGTTCTAAATCTGCCACAATCTCAGCTGCTAGGACAATATAGGGCGGCCAGAGAAGGCCTTCTTTCTCATGTATCCAGTGCCAAGGAGGGCCAGCACCGGGTGTTCAGCGGAACCCCAATAATATACGTTGCATTAAGGCGCATTACCCCGGGTCGCTGTTATCACGACATTCGGACTCAAGTGAATTAAACGTGTTCCCAGACAGACAGAAACAGGCCAAGCATTAGTCAGCCATACTCTTCTTTCTGGGGTTTATATAGCACTGGAATGGAACCGATCGTCAACAGGAGTAACAACCGATTACGAACAGTGCAAAGCGTGCGAGAAGCACGAGACGCTCGCGTACCCTCTCCTCCTCCTGCTGCTCCCACAGCTCCATGTCGCTGATCCGCTGCTCCTCGTACGCTTTCTTAATAAGCGGGATTTCTTCCAGCCGCTTCGCTCTTTCAAAATAGTCGATCTGCAATATTAAGAAAGAAAACACATTAAACAGTCGCGCTGGGATAGAAGCGGATCTGCCTTCCGGTGCGCAGGCTTCTGGCCAGGTCTGCCACAAATGGCATTTTTAGGTTCAAACACAGAACGAGACCGTTTTCACTTTGTTCACCTTTTTCTCCTGATTCTTAAGACGCTCCTGCAGCTCCTTCTTTTCTTTCTCCAATTGTTCCACCTGTTTGGCCATGATAAAGTCAGGGTCCAGTTCCTCGAGGTTCTGTAAAGGAGACACCGCGTTACTTTCTTATAACACATGGTTTTGTGACCGGATTATTCGCCGAATGCCCCACATCAGAGATGGTTTGGAGCGAGCACTCACCTCTATGTCGATATCCTTGAAAGCTTTGGCCCCAAACTCAGTCTTTTTAATTTGCTCCAGACGCTCACGGACAGTTTTCTTCTTGATCAGCTCATGTTCCTGAAGGATACGCTCCTTCTCGCGTTCCTTGGCTTCTTGCCTCAGCCTCTCCTCCTCCGCCTTGCGCACTTTCTGGAGTTCAGCTTCACGCTGCTCCAGCTCCTCCTTTTCCCTTTGGATATTCAGGTTCTCCAAGCGTTCCTTCCTCTCTTCTATGGTCTGCCGTCTTGCCAGGATCCGCTGGTGCTCCTTTCTCGAGTTCTTCAGATAAGCCGTGATAGCGAGCTGGTGCTGCTCCTCTCTTTCTTGCTGAAAGCATAGAAAAAAACATCAAACAAGTTAACCACGGGAACCAGCGGCTTACGGAGGGATATACAAGGGATCGGGTTTAAGAGACTTTAGTGCGGCTCTACCGGTGAAGTCATAGCAGTGACAATGTGCAATCGCCAAGACCTTTACTGGGGCGATATATCCTACTAAAGATTAGTGTCCCTTTTACACAGGGCTGTCTGTTTAAAGGGGGAACACACAGGGGGGGTTGAGGAAAGTAATTGGCTAAAAAAACAGCACGTCCAATTCCCAACAGGAGGGCCGGGTAACAGCAAGAGCCAAACAGAGGCATGGAGGACGATGGATTCAATGCCAGATGTACGGAGGAGACTGGCAGCGGTAACGAGCTGTTACGCTGCTAATTAGCCTCCGGTTTATGTAGCACATTAGAAATAACTTTGCTCTTTACAGTGAGAAAGTCAATGAAATGTGCAAGCCGGTCCAACAGGACGCACGCCTGTATACTCACCAGCACGTGAGCCGGTTTAATGGTGGCAACAGCCTTGGAAAGTACTGTGGACATTGCAGTCAGCTGATTCCTAATGTGCTCCGACGGCATGTTCTGCAGGAAAGGCCCGAAGGGAGCATCTTCACGCGTAGAGTAATTCAGGTCCGAGCCGAAGCTTAGCGTGCGGGAGGAGTGATCAATGCGTACCTGAGGGAGAATCACGCGTATGACTATGCAGTACAACACGCTAAACACGAGGCGGCCAGGAACCCTGGTCCCTAAGCAGCAGGGCTGCGGGTCACATTAGGGGACATGAAACCAGCTGAACATACTTATAAATGTATAAAGGAGACTGGCAGCAGTAACGAGCTGTTACGCTGCTAATTAGCCTTTAGTTTATGTAGCACACTAGAAATAGCTTTGCTCCGTACAGAGAGAACAAGCCAATGAATTGTGCAGCTATGCGTCCCGCATAGAACAAGGTAACCAAATAAGCAGAGACCCCCAGCTTCTTTAAACAGAGAACATTCCCAAACACTTCAGCCCCAATGCATTCTCGTTGCAGGGACACTTACCTGTAAGTCACAGTGCCGAGCCGCATCGACTATCGCCCTCTCCAGCAAGAACTCATCCACAAAGGGGATGAGGGAGGCGAGCCGGGTGAACTCTATGCTCTGATAGATTTGGGAGACCTTGGGAGAATAAAAAAGGAGCAGCAATCAATTCCATATCAACGCAAACACACAACTGATAGACCCCAGTCATGAACATCAGATCTAAAGCCCTAGAAATGCCCATCAGGACAAAAAGATTTATCCGTGAATCTTCAGCAGTGGGGTCAAGTAGAATGCATTGCCAGGCATTGTTTCCAGTCCCAGTGCTGGACTCAATCTCTGCCAGGGGGCCACAGTCTACTCCCCAAAACCCAAACGTTCGACTCGTGAGAAGAAACGTACCTGCTGTAAGAGCCGGAGAATCGTGTTGTTCTGGAGCTGAGGGATGTACTGCTGGAGTTCTGGCTCCTTCTCGCTTTGTTCCCTGACCCAGTCCAAAACCTTCATATAAAAAACAAACCGAAGCAGCCGGTCAGAATGTAAACGCAATATGCCGGTGCCGGATTCTCTACGCTTGACAAACGTATCAGTAAAGAGGTTTCAGAGCCTCTAACCGGCGACATCAAGTGCAAAGAGATGATGCCTCGTGGGAATGCGCCGAGATTCGCATACTGCTGAGAATTTGCCAATCTCTCCCGCATCTAGCAGGTAACGGAAAGGGTTAAATACGCACAGCACATAAATCACAGAAGTGCGTTATATGCCCTCCACACATCGATGGGCTCGCACATGTTTAACACGGGGCCACTTTGCGATGCAAACATAAGAACGGTGGTTCTCCCAACCATTATCGACTAAATATTAATAAAAAGCCCACAAACCTTGGTGATGCGTCCACAAAGCTTCAGCGGGTGGAAATCCACCTCAAGCAAGTTGTACAACTCCTTCACGTCAGGACCGACGTGCTGCAGGACATTAAACCGGACCTGGAAGAGACGCACAGGGTTCACATCACACACCCATTCGCGATACGGGTCAATACGGCTTTAACTAGAACCCCAAGCGAATTACCATGTCGTTAATGAGCCCGGCGCGGTTCGGAGGGGCCTGCAGCCCCAGAAGGGTGGCCAAACGCCTCTGCTTCTCCACGATGATGCCGTCCATATCCAAAAGCCGAGCGATGTCCGTGCGCTCGGGGGTTATAGGAATAGAAAGAGTTGCCAACAAGACCCGGGTGGACATTCTGGAAAAACGAAAATACGTTTAGCAAAACAGTCAGCCGGTGCAAAGCCGAGCCTGCGCGGCCTGACAGGCACTGGAAGTGTACGAAGGTGACTGACAGCTCTGGCATTGCAGGTGCCAAACTGCTAATTTTCCTTCCTCACTGATCTAGCACATAAGAAATGCCTTCGTTCCCATTCAAGCAGAGAGGAAGGCAATGAAACGTGCGCGAGAACACCAGCGGTTCACCTGAATTTACCACAAACCAGCCCATTAAAAAAAGGAAATATCAATGAACAGCGCTCTGGAATATGATGGCGCCATATGAAACAGCCAATAAACGCACCATTTGACCGAGGGTTGCAGAACTTAGATAAGAATTTTAGTATTTACAACATTTACCCCCAAGAGCCAATATCCGGTGCTTTACAATTTGTGAGACTGCTGTAGAGCGTTCAGAGACCCCAGGACAGGCGGATACAGGATCCAGCCCTATGGGCAGGTGGTCTTATATGCCAGGTAAGGGTTACGTTTAAGGAGGTTGACCATGCAGATGAATTTAAGTCATGAGCCAGTAATCACATCTGCAAGAACATTTCAATAAAGCATGGAAAAGCTGCTTATATCCGGGACGGTTTTTGGGTCGTATGGATTGCGGGTCACTATAATCTATACATCGATAAGTTTATAAGAGCGCCTGCCATAGGGTTAGTGGTGATAACACGAGGCAGCGTGGGAGGGGAAGGGTGTAGACTGCAGGGAACAAACGGCACTTATCAGATGTTAACATTTGTGTCATGAGGGTGGACACGATGTGCGGAGAGACCGAACAAGCCGTGGCTCCTGTCGAAGCCATTCCCTCCAAACCACAGAAATGTAGAGTATGTCCTGGCAGATAAGACCCACTCGGCCCCTCTAGTCTGCCCTTTTTCCTGCTTAATCAGTCTGGTCTTAGATTCAGGGGCCATATGCCTATCCCATGTATGCTTAGGTTCCCTCAGTGTAATAGCCTCTGCCACATCTAACGGGAGGCTGTTCCACTTATTTACTACGTGCAGATATAAATGTGTAGACGCGACCCACTGCATACGACGCAGTTGTCAAACCTGGTCTTGGTGTCGTGACTGGGCACAGAAACCAAAGCGCCCGTCGCTCTTTGTTACCCACCTCTGTGTTTCCTCTTGGGTGAGATTCTTCCGCATCTCCCTGGACAGATGAAAAAGACGGTGCAGGGTTGACGCGTGAAACAGGGTATTCCCAGACTTCCAGAAGACGGTGGACACCTTGTTATAGTAATTGGCCATCAGCTGGGGCTTTGGTGGCTTCTTGGACAGGGCAAAGAGACCATGAATATCTTCCACTGCTTTAAAGGCTTCCTGTAAAGAGGAAACACACTGCCGTTAATACACTCTCGCCTGAGACGCTCGAGCCGCCCTCGGCATGAAGTATTTGCCATATGGGGGGGTTCAGCTCGTACCTGCCACAGCTCCATGCTGATGGCACTGTCCAGCTGCACCAGCCGGGTCTCCAGGTGCATGGACTGGCTCTCGGGGTTGTTCAGGTTGATGGCCGTACTCTGGTTATGATGGCGCTGGATTTGGCCCAAATGCATCCTCAGGTTATCGCAGAGTTTGCGAAACTCGGCCTTCCTGGTGTACAGCAGGCAGAACTTGAAGGCTGTAGAATAAGAGCAGGAGCCTTAAGTTTGGGGAATTTCAGGACAAGCAACGGACTGCTGTACGGCAGCCTGAAGGGATCATAAAAACATTCAATTTAACCTGAGCTGTATTTTACATGAACACACGATCTTTAAGCTGCTAGGTTAGGACTCCGAGACTAAAAGAGAATGACAAGACCAGAGAGGGCAGCCGTCACCTTGCTGAGCGATGTCATGGTACAGACGCTCCACCTTAGAGTTGTTCCTTAGGAGGTCCAGGCACTGTCTGTAAGACTCCCACAAGAATTTCACCCAGGGCGTCAGTAACAGGCGGTCGGTACGGTCCTGGGTGTCCTCTCCACTCACAGCACTTAAAAGAACACTGCAAGAAACATCAACTGTTACAACACATCCCTCGCCACACGTACCAGACACGGCAATTACACGGAAGTCACGGGGAAGTTAATGCCACGTACGATCAGCAAATATCACCAGCAGCAATGTATACGGGGCAGCCAAAGCCGAGCGTACCTCTCTGGAGTCTGAATATTATCCAAGTCTTCAATGTCCAAAACCATCTGTTGAGAAGACTCCTTCGCAGCCTCTGTTCGCTCCTCGGCCAGTTTCAAGTAAGCACGGACAACATCTTCTAAGGATTTGATATTTACCTAGAACAGAAAAGCAGGGAGACTGAACCCAGTGTGACGGGGGACACATCCAGCCCAGGAGAGACCCGGGCAGAGGGCAACCCCAGGCTCCAGTTAGCAAGCGAAACCCATCAGTGAGGTCATACCTGCTGGCAGATGTTCTTGTATTGATAAAGTCCTTCTTTGGCCAGGTGGCTCTTGCGGAGGTCCACGCAGAGCTCCAGGTACTTGAGCATAATAGGCTCGTGGATTTTCTGCCATGTTCGGTGCTTTTTGCTCTTTATCACGTCATACAAAACATCAAGAGCGGGCTGTTTCTTCCCGACTTCAAGGAATTCTGCGGAACAAAATGAAAGAAAGTTAATGTAAAATCCGGGGGAGCATCATCATTCCGCTGCTCTGTACCCCCGGGAAGCGGGACATGAGTGGAGATCACGATACGCTGGACAGAGACTGGAGGGGGCTGCTTCCATCGCTTGAACAGCTCTGACCACCAGACGCGGTACAAACAACATGACTGCTCAGAGCCTGCTAACATGCAGCATGATTTATCTCCACGCTTGGCTCACAAACGTACATATTAGCTACATGCGCAGCTTTTGGCTTGGGACTGGGGGACGACGGGTCACACAGCCGAGCCACCAGCCAGCATTACTTGAGCCCAGAGTACGCGGACCCCACAGCAGGGCCCAGTCACACGTATGTGAAACGCGGCAGGTGGAGAGGTCTCCGGGGCATCAGCAGAGCCGGCCGCAGGTCTCACCGGGCAGAGCCACAAACAGCGCGCTCTGGTGGAAGGCGGCTCACATAACGCCCCCCACACTGCCAACTCTTCACACCAGAGCCGAGCGATTCCTTCTGCGCCGACGTTATGTCTCTAAAAATCATTAGTGAATTCACAAGACGCGCTTCTGCCCATGAAACTAAAGGATATGTTTTACTTTTGTGGGTTTTTTTGTTGCTACAAAACTGACTCCCATAACGCTCAGCCACAGGGAAATGTAATAATTGATGAAAAAGGAAAGAGAACGCAAAATAATGTAATGGATAAAACCTTGCCTCACAGTCACCTGAAAATGACACAATAGCAAAAAAAAAAATTACTTTATCGAGATAACAGCGCTGTCATTCTATACAAGCGGAGCTTTGACTCCTGGCAGCCGAGTGTTAAGTCTCTTTCCCCCAAAAACTGGTTAAAGTCGCCCATATCCCGTCATGTTACAGGGCGACGAGTTCTGGGATATCCGTGCCACGATAGAGACGAACATGACGTAACCCTGTGACATGTATGCCACAAACAGCTGTTCTTGTGACCTGGATGTAGCTTTATTAAGCAGACAGGGCCCTAATAACCAGCCGCACCGGTCTGCCCTTGCGATGACTCAGTCATAATGTATAATATATACGGATCTGCAGAGAGACCGCTCTATATACACCAATAACATGACCGACAGTACAGAGGCGTCAGCATCCACTGTCCAGCAGATGTGTTCCAGCTGACATCGTTAGGCCAGGCCGCACACTGAGCCTGAGAATTGACCATCCGTCTTCCTATACCGAGCGATCCGACGGGACCCTTCCCGGTCCCCCTCGGTCGAATCAGGGCAGGTATGATTCACATAACGCTTAGCCATAGAGGGGACATTGTGTCCCCCCCCAGGTTGTCTGGGGCGCGCACAGAGCGAGCTCCGCGACGACCAGGCCCCAGACGATATAGTGAGAGGCCGGCGAATGGGAGGCCGTGGATCAAGCGGAGTAACTGGATCACAAGTCCGCCGCTGAATCTGCTGGGCTGAGGGTAATGGGAATTTCAGAGCGCGGGAATTTCTCCTCACAGACTCCGTGCCGGCTCGGGGCCCGCCATGCCCGACACCGGGAGGCTTCAGCCGGCAGCTATAGGGGTTAATGAGTCACTCCACACTCACCGTTGGCCCTTTTCAGGGCATTCTCGGGGCGCTGGAAGTAGGCCGGCATGGTGCTGGGCGGCGGGTAATGGCGGCTCCGGGACCAGCAACTACAGCATGGCGGCCACGCCACAGAGAAAGAGACGGGAGCGAGCACGCAAAGCACGCAACTTTCGGTGCCTGACGTCACACGCACTAAGCGCGTATCTGTCTGGCGTACGGAGACTGCAGCCGCGAGGGGGTGGGGCCGAAGCGCTCAGACCTAGAAGGAGAGGCCTGCTGACGGGGAGGGGCGAAAGGAAGGAAGCGACTGGACCTTAGAAGCTTGGGGTTCCTGGAGTAGTGCTCACCGGGAATGGCTGCACAGGGGGCGGAAGCACAACTGCTACTCAGCGTGGGGCTGATTGGTGAGAGCAGAGCCCCCCTCCCCGGTACCGGCCCTGGTGACCGCGGTTTATTATCGTTTATTATTATATGCCAGGGTCAGCTGCATGGGGTCGGGGGGGTGCGGAGCCCCACACAGGGGCAGATCTTTCATCTCCGAGGTTTGTCGTGAACGGAGTGAAAAGAGTTTTTTTTGAGGGCGCATGAGTCTCGTTTCAGGCAGCTCCAACCTGCGGGGTAATTATTTTGAGGTGTTATTTTTTGCCTCATGCCTCAGAAGGGGTAAAGATTGGGCAGCCCCCCCCCCCCCATGCCTTCCTGTTCTGCCTGTTACCTGCCCTGGGGAAGGGGTAATAGCTGCCCCGCAGGTCCCATTGTACCCCGTATCTCCCAGTGACTGGTGTGTGTGTGGGGGGGTAAATGCCCTGTGACCCCCCCCCGGTGTTGGGTTTTTGGGGTGACGTTTCCCTCCTCTCCTTTCAGAGAGGGACAGTAATGGCGACACGCTGTGGGTCTGGGGTTACCCGTCTGTCACCGGCGAGCTCAGGGAACTCCTGCTGAGGAAATGCGGCCTCTGCGAAGAGAAGCCCCCGCTGCACAGCCTGCTGTACGGCCGGTACAAGCGCACCTGGTTCTACCTGACGAGCGTGCGCGTGTCGGACCAATCCCCGCTGGACAAGGTAACCAGGGGTGACCGGGGGGCCGTGAGTGACCGCCAAGTGCTAGCGGCGCAGGACGTGTCTGTGGGTTTCCATGGTAACTGCCCCACATTCTGTTTTTCACTGAAACCCTTGCCAGGGCTGCCACGAGTAGATCTGTAGGAGCTCTGGAGCTGCAGCTTCCTGCTGAGACCTCTGAGGTTCCGGAACGGGGTAACCCGCTGCTTCCAAGTACAGCGAGCGAGGCCACGGGGCTCCGCTATACAGTAACTGCGGACTGTACAGCGCCGGGTACACCTACGCTTCTTCTGTGTTTCCAGGTCACGCATTTCTGTGTCGTGCTGACGGCCAAAGATTTTAACCCCGAGAAGTACGCAGCGCTCAGCCGGATGCTGTGCAGGTCAGTGGGGCAGGTGACGGGGGTAAGGCAGGATGGCGGGGGCATTTTCAGACCGTGGATACCCAGTCATCACATATATCGCCGTCATACTCCGCAGCGCTGTACAATGCGTATATTTATATATCGCCATCATACTCTGCAGCGCTGTACAATGCGTATATTTATATATCGCCGTCATACTCCGCAGCGCTGTACAATGCGTATATTTATATATCGCCGTCATACTCCGCAGCGCTGTACAATGCGTATATTTATATATCGCCGTCATACTCTGCAGCGATGTACAATGTCCCTCCTTTAAGCCTGCTATAAGTATTGTGGCTGATGGGTGTTTTGATCTATACATTGTGCTGGTGGAACAAACACATCGGGACGTAACTGGAAGCAGAAAAGCCTTTGATCCAGTCGCTCGCTGGCAGCTCACGTAGCTGCCGGATGATCGGACGTTTATACAGCGCCGCACACAACTTAATTAACGCAGGTTCGGGGGTTTGGGGTCTGTCAGGATATGCTATTGACCCCCTTTCTGGCACCTGAAGTATATGAAATGCTAAAGCGGGGCAGTTACCGGGGGCGACATGTTGCTGACTCTCCCCCTCCTCTCCAGGACGTATGAGAAGCAGGGCAGCCCCGTCCCGATGCTGGAGAGCTGCATCTCCGTCCTGACCCGGGGGTCCTGCCGCAGCGAGGACAACGGGACGTTTCTGTGCCGCGACTACGAGCAGAGAGCGGCTTTCCTGTCTGGGTCCATTAAAGGTGCGTTCCGGCCCCCCGGCCCCCCTCGCTGGAATCACGGAGTCGTTTTACCCGACTCGCTCTGTCTCTTTCCCAGACGTCGTCTCGCAGTTCGGGATGGAGGCCGTTATTCTCTATACTGCCGTGATGCTGAAGAAGAGAATCGCCGTGTACCACCCCCGACTGGAGGCCACGCAGGAATTCACCAGGTACAGACTCTGACAAACAGTAAGTTCCCAGCGCAGAGTTGGGCTGTCCGACCCCGGCCAGGGGCGGGCTGGGCAGGGGGGCAATTGCCGCCCGAAATCTAATCTAAACGGCCGCTGGGTGCTGATGCCGCCGGCCAGCGCTACTTTAATACTTTTTTTTAAAATTTAATATGGCAAGCCGGATCGGCTATTAAATGGAAAAAAAAATAGTATTAAAGCAGCGCTGGCCGGCGGCATCAGCACCCAGCGGCCGTTTAGATCAGTTTTCCAGCAGTCTGACGGCCGCGTAGTGATGGGAGCAACGTGAGGGGTGAAAGGTGAGTGCGAGGGGGCGGAGCCACTTCACTTGACTTGCCCCCCAGGCCTTAGGCTGCCAGCCCTCCCCTGACCCCGGCCCTTATAGTTATAATTTTTCCGATATAGTTTTCCCTGAAACCAGACCCCGTGTGTGTGGGGGGGTTGTGTGTCTTTTGTGTGATGGGCGGGGGGCATGTGTGATGGGTGCGGTGGGGGGTCGCGTGATGGGCGGGGTCACCCTTTTATCTCGAGCTGTTATCGTAATATGTGGCTCCGATACCCCCTCCCAGGGCTCTCCCTGTGTTTGCTTGGCATCGCCAGGACTGGTCCATCGTTCACCCGTACGTGCATCTCAACCCGGAGGAGCTCGAGGCTCTGAAGAGCTGCCCAGGTAACAGCGGGTTCTGCCGCCTCCTCAGGGGCGTTTATTCGGCGGAGAAGCTGGAGTTCCAAACACTAAAGACACGTCTCCCCAGCAGGTTCTATAGGCGGATTCCATGACCCCGAAATAAGCAACCGACCCGACCTGTACGACGTGTTCGTGAATCTGGCCGAGGGCAGCATCGCCGTCTCCCCCAACGCGAAAGGTAGAGATTACTGAGAGCTGAACGCCAGCCCTGTATAATGTATATTTAAAGCGGGAGCTGGTGTCGCTGTGCGGGCATATAGGCGTTGTGCCTATGGGGGTGTAATCGGTAAAGAGGGAATCTGGCGGTGAGTTCCCTGATGTGCGTTATCCAGGGCAAACCCCGGTGATTTCCCCCCCCCCCCCGGCCCATCCACACCGCTGATTATTGCAGCAGAAGGTCTCTTCTTCCTCGCCTGGTTCCTCCGGTTTGTGGGTCTCTCTGATTAGGTGGTAAAATTCCTGATTAATTGCTCTGTAGCCGGGCCGTGTAACCGGCGAGAGCTCAGACCTTCTACCCTGGACCGGTGCCGATTTAACGCGTTCTTTATGTTCACCAGAGGCTCTGACGATGGGCAAACTCCACAAGGACATCGGGCAGCTGATCGTGTCGTTGGCAGACGACCCAGAAGTGTCCGACGGTCAGGTTATTAAGGTGAGTGGGGGGCGGCTGCGATGCTCTGCAGACGGATCCTACGGATCTTTCTACAAACAGCCCATCACAGAGTTATATATTTTCGTGAATCTCACTGCTTTTAGACGCTCTATAAATATATTTATGTAAATTTGTTTTTCATCTCCCAATAAACCTACCGAGGCTTTATCTTGCTGGTAAACGCACGCAGCTCAGCGACGGGACCCTCTATGAGCCGCTCGGTGGGAGTTACCCCCGGTAGAATAAACCCTCGCTAATTCTTCTTTATCTGTTTTGTTGTCAGGATATAAGCGGCAAGACGCGGGAAATTCTGTCTATTTTAACGTCGTTTGCTGACGATGCCCCCGCGGGCGAGAAGCCCACCGTTAACGTGGAGCGGCTGAGGCAGAAACGGCTGCCGCCGGCTACCGAAAACTTCCTCTTCCACCTGGCGGCCGCCGAGCAGATGCTGCCGACGTGACGGGAATCTGGGGCCGAGCCGCAGGCGAGTGAGTCGTTAACCCGGCGCGCCATCCCCCGGAGACCCCCTCAACTGCCCCTGAAGGGGTCGCACACAACTGAAGGACTTTTAACCCTTCCAGCGCCATCTGTACATGGCAAAGCACTTTTCCCTGGTAAGGGTCCAGTTGCGTTCGTTCTGTAAATTTCTTTTAAGTCGTTAACTTCTTGCGGTAAGATTCAGATCTCTGATGGGTAAAACGTGATTAACACGACCCCAGCGCCTTACGACGTTTATCGCTCGGCCCCCCGTTAGGAACCTGGCGGCTTTTTGTAGCGAGGAAGTCTGCGCTGAAATAAACCGTTGCCTCTGCTGTTGCGTCTCTCGCTATGCATCTGTTGCTGACGAATCGGCTTAAATGTATTTTTGTATCCTGGGATTAAATTCATTCCACATTTGATTTAAAAAAAAAAAAAAGTCAGATCTAACATCCTGATTCCTGCGCCAGTTACAGGACTTGCCGGGTTCAGCTGATTTTAGGTTACCTCGTCCCCGGTTTGGAAATAGTTTGTTTAGACTATAAATATAGGGTGTAGTATTAAGGGCATGACGTGAAATCAAGGTGTCGATACAGAGGGTGGCCGCCCAGCAGAGGTACGCCCGGGAAGGATCTTCTCACATAGTCTGACAGAGAAGGTGATAACCACGCTCCATGCAACGTGGCTCGGACTAAATAGTTTGGCTAGAAAATGTCACTCAATGCCACAGTATACTTTATTAACCCCTTCACAACAAAGCCCGTACATGTATGGGCTCACAATGCAGTCTTCAAGGGGTTATCGAAAGCCCCCGCTCTGTATGAAACTTCTCAGTGCGCTCGGTGCCGTGGCGGCTTCTCCCGCTCTCTGTGCGATTTGGCTGAATGGTCACATGACCTCGCGTGCTGCTCCGTCCGGGGAGGCGCTACAGCCCTCGGTGGTAATAAAGTTCTGCTTCTGCCGTGGAGTCCCGAAGCTCGGTTTCCAGGTCTGTTCTTGCGATCTGGAACAGACGGCAGAGAAATAATCAGAGCCGGGATCTTACACCCAGCGGCCCTCGCGGGCGCAGCGAAGTGACGGAAAAGCCGCAGAATGCACCATGTTCTGAATGTCGGACCTTAACCAAATCGCTCGGGGTCGCTAACTTTAACTTATTATAGAGAGTTGGGAGCAGTAAACGTGGTTTCTGAAGTCTTTTGATCTGATATATCCAGAGGCCCCGAACGTGTCCATTAAATCTACTATTAGGGGCCTTTAAGGGCTTGATGTGCAAAATGTTTTTCGCACAATGAAGATAAAGCTACAAAAACATGCCCTTTCCACACACACAAAAAACATAAAAATTCCCTTTGCTGCCCCAAACCTATGCAATAAGGTACACGGGTGGGGTGTTAAAATAACCGGGACGGGTTGGTGAACATCGGGTTATTCTTCGGCGTCGGCTCCTACTCTACCCGAAATGCGTTACTGCCAATAAATATTATGTGTTTTGCTAAAAAGGAACGAATTACTGGTCTTGAGAAAGACGATTTATCATTTTCACGGGTGCCTCAAACACGGAAAAGTGAAAAACAAATCGCAGGACGGCACCGGGTGCCGGGATCTTACCGTCCCTTTCTGCGGGAACAGACTGAACGAGGCTGGGATCAGAGCCCCAAACACCAGAGCCGAAGCCATGTATTTAACGGGGGTCAGCACCAGCCGGCTCCCCAATAAGAGGCGAGAGCTGCAGAAAATCAGAGAAAGCTCCACGTCAATTAAAACAACTGCGAGACGAGAGATTCCCGACGGGTCCATAAGAACAGAATCGGAACCGCGCATCTCCGACCCAGAATATAAATGCACCCGCAAAGCAGGTCTGTCAGAACCTCATGCTCCAGGTCCGTTCTGCTGTAATCTCTGAATGTAACCGAGGACGGATATGTCACGGGATGCATAGAAACGACCGCTCAGAATCCGTGCTAAATATACTCAAATAATAGAAAAGAAGGAAGTGCCCCCCATTCAGCTGGAAATCTTACAATCTGAGCGTAAATGATACATTTATAAACAAACGTAGGCGACCAATGTCCTGAAAATCCTCCAGTACCCCCACATCAATGACTGAGACCCCCACTTACCCCAGCAGCAGGGGCTCCAGGGCGATGGGGACAGCAGCTGTGACCCCCACAAGGGCAGCGCGAGACACGGCTGTCTCCTTCACCGCCTGCAACACACACAGCAAGGGATCCTGAGGGGTTTAGGTTGGAGGTTTGGGGAGGAAACACAAATTGGGAACAGGCTGCGCATGCCCAGCTTTACCCCCCCCCCGCGGGGATCAGGTACCGAACGCAGGGACAGTGATCTGACTCGGGATACAGGGATATAGGTCAAATTGGGCAATAAAGGAAAATAAAGCAAATTCTCTGGGGCTTTGTTTCTCTTTTAAATCAAATCCTTCCTTTCTGGCCCCAGACGCAGCCTGTACCTTCTCTGCCGCCCGATGGGACACGCCAACCACCTTCCCCGTCTTGTCCACAACGTGGATGCCGTGCTCCATCTCATGAACCCGAACCGCGATGATGTTGAAGGCGCTCAGAGCAGCTGCGGGAAGGGGGAATAGAGAATAACTGCGAGGGATTATGGGTTCCGTCACGTTCCGGTAACGCATCCTACGGAAGCTATAGATTTCAGTTCACAGATCGACGCCACGGCTCGCGGCTCACACACGTGTTACTCGTCATATAACACAGTAACCGGTGCATGTACCGCGCTCATTGTTCACAGAGACTTCCATGTTTATCACGTGTTGGAGTGCAGCAAATACCCAGCACTGACCGAGCAGCGGAGCCGGCAGAACCTTCCCGAAGAACATCCGGATGGCGGGACTCGTCAGCTTGTACCGGTTCATAATATACTGCGGCGTGGCCTGCGAGGGTGGAAAATCATTACATGAAACACGGACGTGGTCGGGGTGCAGCAGTCCCGCTACGGGTGACACCCGCGCCATTACTCGGGCCGCCAGACACCCCGGCCTCACATTTCATTATATGTATATAAAGCTCGGGAACAGGTCGTACGCGAGGAATTCCGCATGTTTATGACGTAGAATTCCTCCTAAATGTCACTGGAAATAATTGTGTCTGAGCGACTCGACGGAGAGGCACTTACCCCAACGCAGGCAGCGTACGTCACCAGCCCAGCCAGCAGCAGGGAGTGATAGGACGGGACCTTCTTCTGAGATGGGAGATGAAAGACAAATGAGGTCATTATCAGGAGCACAAAAAACACCAGCTGCTCAAAGGCTTCGTGAGACTCGTTTAACAGAAATAAAACAAAGCTGTGAGGATCTGGCAGAAGAGCTAACAATCTACAGACAACACGAAGCAGCCGAGGGAATTCAGACTCACTTGAAAGGTCTCGTTCCGGTTCTGAAGGTTAAAGCCGGCGCTATAAGACTGAAAGAGAATCTGCAACAAACAAAGTTCCCGTCAGCTCTCCGGGTATCGATCGGGGCGATAAATAATATTTGAAGGATTCGGCTACCTGCCAAAAAAACGCAGCTTTGGCTCCTCTGTGCGGAAGCAAAGTGGCGACTACCTGCAAGAGGAGAGAAAAAAGCATTTCAGAAGGATCGTGTACAATACAGGTGCTGGGGGGGGATCTCTGCGTGGGGGGGTCTTGATGTCCGCAGGGGGGGGGGGGAATCACCTCGACAAACATCGCATCATATTTCGCTTTTCACTATAAACGCGTGTTATGAAGGAGCCCTGAAAAGGCCGGATCCAAAGACCCAGCAGGACCGAGGAGTATTGAGTACGGGGGTAACACTCACCAGAGGCGTAGCAAACGGCATGAAGGCTGCAATTACAGAAAAGAAGGTTTTTGGAGCAAACGGAACACTTTGTGTCTCAGATTTATAACATTTACAGGGGGGGGGGTCACATCTTGGGTCGTAGAAATAGATTTTTATCAAATTCTTACATTTATTACTGAGTTCAATTATTTGCCGGGTTTTTGCTTTTCAGTAAGTGGAATAAATCTGGAGATATTTGGTGCAAAATAATAATAATTTTACTTTCCTGACTCCTCCGTCTAAGGCTGCCAGACCAATCAGGTCCTACCGACTGGGAGGAGCCGGGGAGGAATAATCCTGGGAACAGGAAGTTAAGACGACTGCTCCCATGGTCTATACATAAGATAACATATACATATATATATATATATATCGCTTCTTTTAATCTCTAAACACAGAACGTAACGCGGAATGCCTGGCGTCTCGGAGGCTCCTCGTCGCGGTCGGCGTTTTCTGGCACTTACCTGGTGGCCTAAACATCGTGGAGATTATGGAGCCAGTATCCGGGTGCAAAGATCCCTAAAAAAAAAAAAAAAAAGATCAGTTTGGGGTTTGTGGTCTCGTTAAGTCGATCGGCATTCTGCGCACCCCCCGCCGGCGGCTGATAACTTTCCTAATGAAAGGGGCAGTGCGGTCTCCTCCGGGGAGGTGCGGAGACTCGCCTGAGTGTCTCCTCCGGCCGCGTGATAACAAGGAACGCTCGGCGCGTTATATCGCAGCGTCTGGTTCCGGGTTTATCGTTACCCCTACGCCATAAGTAGTTTTAGGCAAAAATATTGTATTCTACGTGCTTTGCGTGACGTATACATTGGCTACGCGCTGCTGTGACTGGAGCGCATTAACAGTCTCCACATCTTAACGGCAGCCCCATCCTGCGGGCAACCAAGGCTTTCTGTACAGCTTCACGGTCTATGTTAGAAGCACAGATCTAGTCTGTGTGTGTCGTTGGTCTCGTCTCGATTCAGGAGCCATATGCCTATCGCATGCATGTTTAATTCCCTCACTGTATTACACTCTACCACCTCTGCTGGGAGGCTGTTTCACTTATCCAGCACCACTCGGTAAAGTATAAGCATTATTAGTGCATTGCTGCACAGTAACGGGGCTAATGGAAGCATCTGGCGTTATTCAGACAGGGACGGCGTCAGTTATTACACGCTATATTGTATGTTTACTCACCAGGCATGTTTTCAGAGCTTCCTTAACCTGACGAAATTGGGGGGAAAAAAAAAAGTTAAAAAGTGGAAAGCGAAGGTTTCTGGCAGGAATTTTCTGTCTTTATGTGTTTTTTTGGTCACTTTGTGGTCACATAAATCTAGCGTTTCTATGGACGTGGGACGATACACAGAACAGGTGATTGGCTTCCAGCTGCTGTAAAACAATTTCTATCACTCTCACCAACCGGCTTGGGGGTGCTGGGAGTTAAAGCACGTCATTACAAGCAGGAGGGCAGCTTTACGATCAGACCCCGTGTAGTGGGGTAACAGGCAGAGTTACGTCACCTTCCAGTTTTGCGCGGGGTCTTCGGCGGTCTCCCCCAGACTCGCCACCACAGCCTCGGCATTTCTGATTTCCTCCTAGAACCACAAAGATAAACGTAAAAGGAGAGAAGACATTTCCCTCGCGGCAGCACCTGAACCGCGCGGACGCAGCCTCGGCGGGACACGGCAGGAGCCACCGGCCACATACACGGGGTCTCTCCTCCAAAAGCTCCAGGCTGCCCCGTTAAGGTAACCCAACCCCACGGAGTCCAGGGAAGCGGCAGTACCGGTGAACCCACAAACCGTGTCGGCTGCAAACTTACGTTGGATGCCAGTAAAGTCGTTGGGTCCAAAATATGGAGCCATCGCAGGTACCGTCCGTGAAACGTCTGGAAGGAAAAGGGTTTGCCGGATTATTTACGCGCGGGAAGCCGTAACATTTTCCGCAGCCCTGCACCCCCCGTCCGGCCGCACCGGGACCCTGAAACTCCCATGTCGACAGCCAGGGGCTCCGCACAGGCCTATTCCACCGATCATCAATGATGTATAAAAAAAAAATGGTTTTGGACCGGCCTTATCACCATAGTAACCAGCTCCTGGTACTCTTACCCCTCTGCTGGTTGCTATGGTGAAAAGACCAGTTTTCAAACTTTGCACTACAATCATTTTAATACATAACGGCGGTCCCTGATGTGAAGCCCCCGATGTAGCTGGCAGGATATGGGCTGCAAACTTTTACTGTGTTTCCCGCTGTACCAATTTACCCTTTTATTTAATAGGACAGTTTTTCAATTTATTAAAAGCCGCTATTTTTTTATATTCCTACTAAATTCTGTGACCTTGGGAAGTCAGCAGCTGCAGCCAGTAAGCCGGGGATGAAGTTTCCCGACACCCAGGAAGTGACTGACAGGCAGTGTCACCTTCTGACCTCTGACCCCAGGTCACTATACGGACCGCGGGGCTCATTCCGCAGCCAATAGACCCGCGGTCCGTACATCGTCACGAAAGCACTGCATGCTGACTGGCGGAGGAGCAGAGCTTTTCACCAATCAGCGATCGCCTCCGTTCCGCTGCCTTCACAAACAGAGGAGCAGAAGCCCGCCGCCCTAACAGCCACCCCGGTCACCCGGTACTTACCCGCGGCTCCTCGCTGTGCAGGCCGAGCACGGACATGGTTCTGCGGCACGTGTATGCACCGGTTAACCTGCCCCCTGAAAGCAACAATCTCCGAACTAACGTTCCGCCCCCGTGGGTGGAGCAGATGACGGCTACCAACCCCTGAAACTCTGCGGGGAATAACCGCTGAGATGGACTGGCTGAGCACGATGGGAGTTGTAGTCCATAACACAGAAGGCGCAGGCCGGACCCTTATCAATTCAGCATCACAGAATCCAAACGTGACTTTTTTTATACGTGATGTAATTGCTCAGGGTGGGTTTGACAAATTTTCTGTTATACCCCATGAAAAAAATGATCATTATCAGCGCAATTTGCCCAAAGTGTATTTTTCTCATAAATGACAAGAAGCAGCTACAGGGTTTACACAGCCACCGTCTCCGTGTCTCAGGCCAGCAAGCTCGTGTCTGAGGGGCTCGGCGACCTTTGAGCCCGGTCCGTTTCACGCCACACTAACAAGCGTTCGCTCGCTGCGTCCGCAATCTATTTCTTCCCTGTGCAGAGTACGAACTTCTTGATCGACTCGCTCCCCCGCTGAAAGTAACGCTAAAGGCGGAATTAGAATCCTCATCCCCTTCGCCGATGAACCCCCAAACCTTCCCAGAAATCATTCTTTTATCATATTAACATTTGTTTCATTCATCATTTTTAACAGAAACACTTATCGTCATGCGCTAAAAAAGCAGCCACTCATAGGATTGTTATGGGACCTGAAAAACCTTGTGTTTTCATACGGTTAACTTTTTAGATGAAAGAATAAAATGACACATCTGCATGTTTTGTGTAAGTGGAACAGCACCTTTAAAGACATATTATATGTTGAGTGACATCAGCTGGGTAGCAGCCCAGGTCACCTTGTGATGGATGTGTAGATCAAACACAGTAATAGAAAGTGAATCTGTATCCCATAAACCAGTACAAAGGCAGCGGCCCCCGAGAGTCGCCAACAGCACGAGGATCGACGTAAAGCGGAGTCACAGCGAAGGGAGCGATCGGCGACACCCTGTGGCTTGCGCGGCTCCCAGATAACACGGACGCATCGCATGCTAAGCTCTGATAAGACGTGGCGGGGTATGGAGTTGGAAGACCTCAGCAAGTTTCTTGGGCTGTCGTGCAGAGTATAACACACAAGAATGAAACGCGCTCCTTAGTGAATCTTCCCCTGAACCACCCACCAGCTGCTGACACCCAGTTGGAACGGCTACAAAGTGTCCATCGAAAGAAGTGATAGAAACGGTTTAAGGGCTACTACAGATTTTATTGAGGATGGAGAATCTGATGCCATCAGCCTACAGAGCAACAGCGCCCCCCGCAGGTCGGACTTTACGTTCATGTTCAGACACGGGGCCTCAGCTTCATTTTAATTGCATTTTGTATGTTTAAGCAGACGGCGCGGTGCGGATCCGAGGACAGACCCGAGAAAAATACTCTGCTGAAATGTGAATGCGAATGAATGGACGGACGCCGCAGACGTTAGTTCACTTTCTCAAAATAGTCCTTGGAGCCCTCGGGACTCGGCTTAATCTGCAGGGACAGAGAGGCAGCTCATCAGATGAATCTGCGTTAACATACCCGCTGTCACACTAGCGATTCCATTACATGTAACTAGATTGTAAACTCTTGTGTGCAGGCCCTCCTCACCTGTTTCTGTAAGTCAAAGTGTTATGTTATATACTACTTGTTATGTCCCGTTTACCCATTGTACAGCGCCACGGAATATGATGGTGCTATATAAAACAAATAATGTAACAGACCGTTTAACGTCCCCACAGAGGGTTTGGGTTACTTTAATATGCATTCTTCAGTAGTGAGGTATCAGAGCCATTAAAGTGTCTCCTTAACGGGGAGGAATAGTCATGCAGATGATGACAATAAGGAGATAAGATGGCTCCTGCTATGGTATACAAATAAGGTGGACTTTTCATACATATCTATATGTTATTTTAATCTGGAAATACTATCTGTTTACTTAGCGTATAGACTATATCTATATATATTTGGGGAAGCGACGGATCCACGCGATAGAATTGTTGCAGCCGGGCAGCTTGGTTTTGGGAAGGTTCTAGATCCCTGTTTACGTACCGTGGGGGAGTTGGGGGTCCAGTTGGCTGGGCAGACCTCCCCATGAGTTTCCACATACTGGAAAGCCTTAACCAGGCGCAGCGTTTCCTCCACACTCCTCCCAACCGGAAGGTCGTTTACACTCATGTGCTTGACTATTCCATTGGGGTCGATGATGAAAAGGCCCCTGAATGAGGAAAAAAAAAGGTCAACCGTTACGTAATAATTCAGTTTAGTGGCAGCCATTCCCTTATAAAGTCCTCTCACTAGGAGGTCGTACCTCAGAGCGATGCCCGGGGTCTCCAGCAGAACGCCGTAGTCACGAGAAATCTGTTTGGTTAAATCCGACAGAAGAGGGATATTCATGTGGCCCAATCCCCCGTTCTAGACGAGAAAGAAAAAAAAACAAAAAAAAAACACGGCATGACGATGACACGCCGGCATAATCACCATACCCGGTATAACCAGATAACCCTCCGGGGGGAGAGGGGGTGACCCTGCTTGGACTATTCATGTTATTGGGGTGCCTTAAAAACGTAGCTTCCAGCCTCTCCCCCTCGGTGCCGCTTACCCACCGACACCAGGAAAATACAATTATTCAGACATTTTGGAGCCCAAAGCACAGCCGGGAACCTACTACCCGCAAGCTGTCAACCTAACGGATCTCTAATGGTCCTGCTAGTTCGGACTCCACTACTCCCTGCACCGTCAGCCCCAGAGGGGTATTCAAGGTATTGCACAAGAGCCGGAGACGAACCCCTAACAGATCTGCACGCTTCTTTCTGCTGAGCAGCTCTGCAAACCCTGTAAGGCCGCCGTAAAGTAGCTGCCTAGTACCTTTCGGGAGGTGTTCGTCCAGGCCAGGTGGCAGAAGTGAGAATCCACAGACACCGCCACGACCTCGCAGTTCACGTCATGGAACTCATTGGCCTTGTCGCTGAAAGCCACGATCTCCGTGGGGCAAACGAAAGTGCTGCAAAAAAACCAAAACCACAAAGAAGGTTCAGCAGGGCAGGAAATCGCAGGAACGTGACGGGGTCCTGGACCCCCCCACCCCAAACTGCCTGGATGGGCGATATACACAACGCTGCCTGTCTCACAGGCCCACCCCCCAGAGACAAGCAAGCAAATCGAGCAGATCTTATACGCTTTGTGACATCCATGTGTCAGAGCGTTAACACACATACTCTATACGAAGAAGAGACCTCCGTAACGACATATTTTCCTGTAGCTCCAATAAAAGATTAAATGTCAAATACAGACTCCATTTAATACAATATCCTTATTTTAACACAATGGAGGCTGAAATGTCACAGTGTGCAGCTCCATGCAGCTCAGCTAAAGCCTTCACACCAGGTTACAGCATGCAGGAAGAAGCTTCCTACCCCCACCCCCACTAACCCTTTTACTGCCGGGACATGACATTCAAGGCTGGCATGATCCAGAGTCCCCAGCAAGGTCAGCCAAGATAAAGAGTGAAGGCTGACAGACCGTGTAAAGCACTCATTCGGTAACATGCGCCGGTTATAACGCGGGACCGCGGGTTACTTTCTAATTATTCACCTTCAAAAATAAAAATCAGGGAAAACAAACAGCGTGATGTGTACACAAGCAGTTACGAGCTGGGAACGATCACATGTCCAGTAACTGCTCCGTACTCCACACTCGGGTGTCCCTTTGGTCAGGTCGCTGTGATAGATATTTGCACGCAGGATGATGGGGATCATAGTTCCCTCACACGTCTATCCATGACCCAGCACAAGCGGGAATAGGGGAACGCATCCGGTACTTACAAGTCTAAAGGATAGAAGAAGAGAACCAGGTATTTGCCCCTGAAGTCATCCAGGCTCAGCTCTTTAAACTCTCCGTTGACAACTGCCGTGCCTTTAAAGTTTGGGGCGTGCTGGGTGACCGCGGGAAGCAGCCGCAGACAGCCTGCAAAGCAAGAAAAATACTCCAGTGGCGGAATTTGTAGGGGGTATAAGGAGAGAGAGAGGGCAACAAAAAGATCCTGGTTCAACACGGGCTTCCCATTATAGCAATCAATGAATGGTCCTGCTGATAGTTCTATTGGTTGCTACGGCGATAAAACCATTTTTAAAATGTACACTATAAACAAACAATCACTTTATCCCAAATGCTTATATTTTGGTGTTGAAAGGGGAAATCCCATGAAAATATTTTATTCTCAGCATCAGTTTTCTTTTTACCCCGTTGTAGTTTTTGCCCCATAATATAATGTTTTCAGGCAGCTGCATATCAGCCGTTTGTATGAGTTGTCTGAGCCCCGATCTACTAAACAAACCCCCCAGCTCCTTATCATACTGCCTGTGGGAAATAGAATGGCTCAGTCTTAATCACCACACAGACACTCTTAACTAATGAAAGTCGATGGAGGAACGGACTTCATTAGCATCGCCATAAAGCATCAGCTCAGTGTTGTGTTTGAGCCGGGAAAGTCGCCCAGAATATCCCATGACTGACAGCAGCGGCGGCTCCAGGTCGTCAGTAAAAAGCGGAAGCCACTCACTGGTGCTCAGTTGCAGCTTCGGGGCAGCGCAGTTTGCCGGCGATAAGACGTTCCTGAGGACCGGAGACGTGATGGCGCGTGGAACCCGTCCAGCGGCAGAACCTGCACGGCAAGCCTAAAAAAACAAATAATCCAGGTGAGAACAGCGCTGCCGGCAAACATACATACCACAGGAGCGGCTGCACATAAAATAACTATTTCAAGATCGTGCCCTGTAAACGGTAACCGCGGCTCCTGCATTCCCCATATCCGACATACAATGAACGGGGATCTTAATATCCAGGAGAGACTTATTTTAAAACGATTAAGGATCCCGCGCTGGCCGAGCGCCATTACCGGGAACTCTCTCTATTACTTGGCAAATACCAATCGGTGACAATCATTTTACTGCACGTTACAGGGTCTGCGGCTCATACAAAGTGCAACGCAGATAACCGGCAAAATGTATACATATTATACTCACACTATCTACATTGTATATATATATATATACACACACACAAAACCAATAATATGCTATCGCACTCCAAATCAAGCCTGTTGTAGCCTGGTGCTAGGTAACAAGGCAAAGTAATACACACAGTCTATGGATAGTTACCAGCACTCTAGGTCTTTTTCCAATAAATACAGATTCCTCTTTTGCAGGCCAACATTTCAGACCTGTGTCCTGATGAAAGTCGAATAACGACTGCAACGTTGAACTGCAAATGAGGAATCTGTATTTATTGGAGTGAGAGAGAGAGAGAGAGAGAGAGAGTGTGTGTGTGTGTGTGTGTGTGTGTGTGTGTGTGTGTGTGTGTGTGTGTGTGTGTGTGTGTGTGTGTGTGTGTGTGTGTGTGTGTGTGTGTGTGTGTGTGTGTGTGTGTGTGTGTGTGTGTGTGTGTGTGTGTGTGTGTGTGTGTGTGTGTGTGTGTGTGTGTGTGTGTGTGTGTGTGTGTGTGTGTGTGTGTGTGTGTGTGTGTGTGTGTGTGTGTGTGTGTTTTCCCTACCCCCTTTAGCCGGCGTATAGAATAGGGGGCGGTTTATTATCCCTACCCCCGCAGGTGCTACGCATACAGCCGCTGTAACCCCGGCTCACCAATGCTGCCAGTAACCTTCCCCAGGAGGCCGCCATGTTTGCTGTGAGACGCACTGACGAGTGGCGAGTGGACGGAGCCTCAAATACGCGCGGCTATTGGCTTATTTCTGACAGGCGGCAGTGGAACACGCGGGATGTGGGCGGAGAGTCAGCGAGGTTCTCCTATTGGCTGCCATCTGACAGACGTCCGAGGGGCGTATACCTGAGGGAGGGGCCTCTAGCAAGGGTAGATTAGGCGGTTCGCGGTCACCTGAGGAGAAAGGCTCTACGTCTGCAAAGTGTTCCTGTTATGGCCAGTCCCTCTCCCTAACCCTTCTGCCCCTCTTTCCTCAACTGATGCCCATGTTTCATGTGTGTCTGTCCTGAAGACACCTCGGAGTCTGTCAGGTAACTAAAGTCCCAGCCCCGGAGCCATTCATGTGAGGAAGAACAGACTAGACCAGTGGAGGCCAACCGCCGGCTAATGTATGAAAATCTATATTAATAACATACCTTAAAGGGAGCGGATTCCTCATCTTTACCGCTCTTACTGTAACATATAAAAGGATCAATTGGATCTGATAGCGTGGTCTCTGCGGGGAGCGGATGCCACGTATTTACCACTCTTACTGTAATATATAAAAGGATCTTTTGGATCTGATAGGGCAGTCTCTGCGGGGAGCGGATTCCACATCTTTACCGCAGCCGGGTGATCTCTTGTATATGGTTATCAGCGGCCCTCAGCCGGACGGCCGGCTCAGTGACCCAGCTGCAGGGAAGCTTCCTTTTTGCCCCTCTGCCCTCGCTGCTTGTTGTCCCCGGGGTATCAGAGCTGCTGGGCTTCTGGAGACTCACAATCCCAGTGATATTTCATCCTGTGTCCCCCCCGATGTAGGGATCCCGCGCCGGGGGACAGGGCAGATCCCGGCTTTATGTGTAGGAATCCCATAGGGGTTTATTTACCGCCCCGGAAAGCAGCAGCTCAGGCTCTGTCTGTTCATTATAATAACCAGTATGTTCCAGCAAAAAGAGGGTTATTGCCCCGTGCACCCGCCGCTAGAGGTCGGCGCTGTCTGATTCGGGGTAATCTCTGGCCGGTTAAGCGTTAACCTTTTAATTCCTGTCAATCAAAGCTCTCGTACGGCCATCCACCCCCCCAAATCTGCATCCATACAGGGGGGGGCGCTCTGGTTCGTCCGGCCTGAGTGTTACAACAATCATCAAAACTAGAGGGTCAGACCCTGAGAGGGAATGTAAAGAAGTTTTACTGAGAGGGTGGTAGGTAAGTGGAACAGCCCGCCAGCAGAAGTGGTAGAGGGTAATACAATGAGGGGATTAAACATGCATGGGATAGACATACGGCTCCTGAATCTAAGGCGAGACCAAAGATTGATTAAGGTTTGAGTCTTTACAGAAGTAAACGCGGGCCGCCGGGAGCCGATCTGCTGGCGTGTTCTAGGTTTCCATTATTGCTGGATTAGGGAATCTGAGCGTTTACCGTGCAGCATAAACCAAAATGATGGGAAGCTGCAGCTGACTTGCCCCACATGAAAGGATAACTTCCCCAGGAAAACCATGTGGGGTATTAGTGGACAGAAGGGGGGTAAAGTGGGGTTATGAGGGATATAAGAGGGGCAAGTGGGCAAAGCCAGTAATGGGTTAAAGTCCTGTATAATAATGTCAGCGGTTAATGGGGGTAGAAGACGCGGTGCTACCCCCTATAACACCCGACTGCTCTTTCAGGGGCTCATTACCTGCCCAGGGGCCGTCGTCATGTTACACGAGGCGCGCGGAAAACATTTCAGCACCAGTGAGACGGACAGCTCCTGATCTGGAACGAGCAGCAGCGTTTCGCAACGTTCTGTTTCCAGGTTCTGGTTCCGGCTTTAGAGATTCATTTGATTGAACCGGCGCTGGGGCTTTTCTAGAGTCATCTGCGGAGAGGTGTTCTGGATCCTTTGGGTGGTTTTCTTGCTCTGTATCCTTTTAGAAGTACCCCATAAGCCACCCCACAGGGTGCATCCGGCCTAAAATACCCCACAATGCACCAGTTGCCCTTTAGTATTAGTCCTTTGTGGCGAAAAACTCTTGTAACATGCAAAGTGACGCGGATGCCCCATTACACCCGATGGAGGCAGCACCCCCATATCCATTACAGCCAGGGAAGGGTTAAGGAGAAGGGGAGAGCATGCATGGGTTCAGGAGAAGTACAGGGTGAGAAGCGGGGCGCACAGCAGAGGTTGTGGGTTTATAACCCGAATACCCCGAAATAATTGATTCTTATCCTCCAAGCTGACAAATACCCCAGATCATGATTCTCACGGCTGTTACCCTAAAATTATCATTTTGAGGTTACCCCGGCCCGGCGGCCCTTAGTGATAAATTCCCTGCCTACATAGACGGCAAGGTAACAACTTCTGCTGGAAGGCTGTTCAACTTATCCACCATTCATTAAAATGTCCAAATATAGCCTTTAACCAGAAATTCTTAAAACACATCAGGCAGAGGTGCCCGACGGCCAAGAATCGGGTCACCCTCCAAGCGTGACGGAGCGAGTGTGTTACATTAACTGCGTGACAGGCCGCGCTCGGCCGGCGGGTTTGGGGGGCAGCCGCTGCCGTCTCAGGTGCCCCTGACTGTGGAGTGTGATGGAGCTGCCTGCAGAGCCCACCCTATGTGACTCATCCCCACTCATGACGCAATCCTCTCCCCGCTCACAGAAACTTTATCTTTCATTTATTTCATCTTTCTGCAGCGTGATGGAGAGGGGAGAGAGCAGAAGAGGGAGGGAAGGGGGTGTGAAGGGGCTGTGACACGAGCCCCATACGCAGAATAGCAAACAATTGCATACCAGCTGCTATGAAATACAATGCCCCGGAAGGCTGCTGAGCATCATGGGAGTCGTAATCCCCAGCAGCTTCCAGAGCAGGGATAATACCTGAAAAACAGGATTTACCCCAAAATCCCAGAGGGACATATGTCAGTGTGACACGGGTGACAGGGTGTTATCAGTGAGATGCCCTGTATAATGTATAGATAAATCAGTGACCGCCCCCTGTATACTGTATAGTTAAATCAGCGAGCCGGCCCCTGTATAATGTATAGATAAATCAGTGAGCCGGCCCCCTGTATACTATATAGTTAAATCAGCGAGCCGGCCCCCTGCATAATGTATAGATAAATCAGCGAGCCGGCCCCCAGTATAATGTATAGATAAATCAGCGAGCCGGCCCCTGTATAATGTATAGATAAATCAGTGACCGGCCCCCTGTATAATCTATAGATAAATCAGTGAGCCGGCCCCCTGTATAATGTATAGATAAATCAGCGAGCCGGCCCCTGTATAATGTATAGATAAATCAGTGACCGGCCCCCTGTATACTATATAGTTAAATCAGCGAGCCGGCCCCCTGTATAATGTATAGTTATATCAGTGACCAGCCCCTGTATAATGTATAGATAAATCAGCGAGCCGGCCCCCTGTATAATGTATAGTTAAATCAGCGAGCCGGCCCCCTGTATAATGTATAGTTATATCAGTGACCGGCCCCTGTATAATGTATAGATAAATCAGCGAGCCGGCCCCTGTATAATGTATAGCTGGGGTTATATTGAAGAAGTTGCCCCGTTGAGTGTTTAAAGGGTATTTCGTGGATAGGGGGCCGGGGTGCCGCGTCTGAGCCGACCAGCAGGGGGCGCCTTCACCCCAACAGCAGCCCCCCTGTATGACGTCACGCAGTAAAGCGTCTGTTACACGCAGAGAGGGCAGTGGGGACAGGGTGATGGCCGCGCTCAGTGCCGGAGAATACAGAATCCTGAGTGGTGTTGCTCAGGGCACAGAGCGTCGCTCACCCTCACGGCACAGAGCGTCGTTCATTGTAATGGCACAGAGTGTCACGGCACTGAGCGTCTCTCAATCTCACGGCACAGAGCGTCACTGTCACGGCACAGAGCGTCACTCGCTGTCATGGCACAGAGCATCGCTCACTCTCACGGCACAGAGCGTCGCTCACTCTCACGGCACAGAGGGCCACTCACTTTCAGGGCACAGAGCGTCGCTCACTGTCACAGCACAGAGCGTCACTCACTGTCACAGCACAAAGTGTCACGGCACTGAGGGTCGCTCACTGTCACAGCACAAAGTGTCACGGCACAGAGCGTCGCTCACTGTCAGGAATCAGAGCATCCCTCACTGTCACAGCACAGAGTGTCACTCACTGTCAGGGCACAGAGTGTCACTCGCTGTTACGGCACAGAGTGTCACTCACTGTCATGGCACAGACTGTAGCTTACTGTCATTGCACAGAGTGTCACTCACTGTCAGGACACAGGGTGTCACAGCACAGAGTGTCACTCACTGTCAGGACACAGGGTGTCACAGCACAGAGGGTCACTCACTGTCACGGCACAGAGTGTCACTCACTGTCACAGCACAGAGCGTCACTCACTGTCGGGACACAGAGCGTAGCTCACTGTCAAAGCACAGAGCGTCGCTCAGTGGCACGGCACAGAGTGTCACTCACTGTCAGGACACAGGGTGTCACTGTCACGGCACAGAGTGTCCCTCCCCAGGGTATAAATCTAGTGGCTCCAGCTCTGCCCTCTGTGAATTGCCCCAGTCGCTCTGCTTTCCAGAGGGGCACCACACCCTGGGACCCCCAAATCTAGGCCTCCCCTTTTGGCCCTTAGCATCTTTGTCCTTGTTCGTCATTTACCCCCTCTTTTTTTCACACTGACACCACCCATCCTCCAGTTCTTCCCCATTTACCGTCCCCATTCCCCATTACACTCTCCTCTGATGTATCTGCCCTTCCATCCCACCCCCAGGTGCACATTCTCCCCTCCATCTGCCCCTGCACCCCCTCTGTGAATCCCCCTCCGCTCACGCACCCCCTGCCTTTTTTCCCACCTCTCCCCCTCCCCCCTGCTCCCCTCCCCCTCCCTCCCTCTGCTGCTCCAGAGCTGCTGCAGTGATACCCGGCGAAGGCTGCTGTCAATGGAGCTGGAAAACATTGTGGCCAACACGGTGCTGCTGAAAGCCAGAGAAGGTAAGCGGCGGGGACAAAGCTGGGGGCAGGTGGCAAATGATGGAGGCAGCAGGATGCTTCCCTCTCTCTCCTAGGAGATCCTGACATGCCTACCTACCCCCATACCCAGGGCTCCCTCCTCGCATGCCCCCCACCCCAGCAGCCCACACACAATCTGTGCATTTATTGCACATGCATATACTGTGTAAATGCTAGCACACGCATCCTGTGACGGGCACACGCACATACATGTTCGCTGCAGAAGAACAAAGACCTATTGTTATCATATCCCCACATGTAACCAAAACATTTCTAGGGGATTTTACCCCAAAGTACATTCCTATTCACCTGCCCCTTACTAGGGGTATATACCAGGACACCCCCTCCTTTCCATATTATTGTAACCCTTTGTCAACCGCATCTGAGTCCGCAGCCCTGGCAGGGGGTATCAGCCGCACAGCGAGCGGGTATCAGAGCGGCACAGACTGCATCCGTCGGGGCATCCAGACAGCGACGTTCCCAGCGTCTCTATCCCGCAGCTCTGAGCATCTAAGCTTGGGGGGTATCTGTAGGATTTGTGTGGCTGTGAGGACGCACATCAAGCGGTCTCCGTGTGGCAATAAGTCCACCATAACATCATGCGTCAGTAAGCATGGCGGTGCCGTGTCACTTCACGGTATGTGTGGCGGTATCAGACCTCCCCGTGCGGCTGTCTTTAAATGCCGTGCTGAGGTCCTGGCATTTATCTGTGTTTTACCGTGTCGTGCAGAGGATTGCAATGCAGGCTTCTCCATCAGCGAAAGGGTTAATGTGTCTGCGTCGGTGCCAGCCTACCGGCGGTCTCGTGGCTTCGGTGGGAGGGGGTTCCCTGTTCTACCTGCAGGATGAGAATTGGATGTTAATGCGTCCAAACCGCTTCCCGGAGAGATAAATCCTTAATGACGGGAATCGGTGATCCGGGAGCAGCCGGCGATTCTTCGGCGCAGTTTGTCTTTTCGATCTGGTCGGCACCTGATTGTTTAAACCGTTTAGCGGCGGAGGGTTGGCGAGGACATAGAGCTTTGCCTGGTTACTGAAATGCTGTGACCCTTCCGGAGGACCGCCGGGGTGACTGTAACCCTCCCAGAGGACCGCCGGGGTGACTGTAACCCTCCCAGAGGACCGCCGGGGTGACTGTAACCCTCCCAGAGGACCGCCGGGGTAACTGTAACCCTCCCAGAGGACCGCCGGGGTAACTGTAACCCTCCCAGAGGACCGCCGGGGTAACTGTAACCCTCCCAGAGGACCGCCGGGGTAACTGTAACCCTCCCAGAGGACCGCCGGGGTAACTGTAACCCTCCCAGAGGACCGCCGGGGTGACTGTAACCCTCCCAGAGGACCGCCGGGGTAACTGTAACCCTCCCAGAGGACCGCCGGGGTGACTGTAACCCTCATAGGGGCCTGCCGGGGTAACTAACCCTCCCAGAGGACCGCCGGGGTAACTGTAACCCTCCCAAAGGACCGCTGGGGTAACTGTAACCCTCCCAGAGGACCGCCGGGGTAACTGTAACCCTCCCAAAGGACCGCTGGGGTAACTGTAACCCTCCCAGAGGACCGCCGGGTAACTGTAACCCTCCCAAAGGGCCGCCGGGGTAACTGTAACCCTCCCAGAGGACCGCCGGGGTGACTGTAACCCTCCCAGAGGACCGCCGGGGTGACTGTAACCCTCATAGGGGCCTGCTGGGGTAACTGTAACCCTCCCAGAGGACTGCCAGGGTAACTGTAACCCTCCCAGAGGACTGCCAGGGTAACTGTAACCCTCCCAGGGGACCGCCGGGGTAACTGTAACCCTCCCAGAGGCCTGCTGGGGTAACTGTAACCTACTTGGAGGACTGGCAGGGTAACTGTAACCCTCCTGGTGGACCACGGGGTAACTCATCATAAATTTAAGGTGTTTTTTTTTCTTTTAGTAGTAATTGGTGATTTGAGTTTCAAACCAGGGTTGATAAAATGAAGTGGATAACGGGCCAATCGAGAAACATTGTAACAAATGACTTAACCCTTTCCTTGCTCTGATTAAATACTTTCTTGGGCCAGCGGCGGAGGGCTTGGCTGCTCCGGTGTGGTGCAGATATAGTTAGACGACGTTATAGAAACCCAGACCCTGCTGTCAGATCGGCCCCTGGTGGCCCCCGTCTAGTCACCCGTTTCGCCTGCTGTAAAGACTTGAACCTTAATCAGTCGTTGGTCTCGTCTTAGATTCAGGTGCTGAATCTGGGAGAAAATGCGATCTGTGCCACAAAATGATGAAATCCCCCCAAGTGAAGCCCCCAGGGTCACGTCACTAACACACGCATGTAAAGTGCGGCAGCCGTGACGTGCGAGAGCGCCTCGTATATCCTCCAAGCGTTTGCCAGGAATTAGCAGGTATTGGGGAGATATAAGCCGATATCATTGCTTTTAAAGGAGTTTAATGGTTATATGACGGCTGCATAATTAACGAGAGTCCTCGAGGTATGGCCGCCGGTTAACCCTTTGAGTGTCAGGGGTCTGGACACAGTTTTCCACCCAGTGGGCTGGGCCAGTGTTTGTAGTTTTGCTATAGTGTAGTTTTAACATATGAATAACTTTACCTTGGAAAACGTATATATTTATATCTCAGGACAGGATTAGCTTTTCATATATAAACCATGCGTTCCGCCAAGCGACAAAACGGGAAAATACACAAGAAAAATTGGTTTTTTTCGGCCCCCGTCTAGTCGCCCGTTTCTCCTGCTGTAACGATTCAAACCTTAATCAATCGTCGGTCTCGTCTTAGATTCAGGAGCCGTATGTCTATCCCATGCATGTTTAATCCCCTCACTGTATTACCCTCTACCACCTCTGCTGGGAGGCTGTTCCACTTATGTATAATCAGGAGCCATATGCCTACCCCATGCATGTTAAACCCTCTCGCTGTATTACCCTCTACCACTTCTGCTGGGAAGCTGCTGCAATTACCTACTTCCTCATAATAAAGTAAAACTTCCTTTCATTGCATCCAATTTCCCCCCATATTTGCCTGAATTAAATAGTAAAATCTGGCAGAAACTGAAAATATCTGCCCACTTAGTAAAAGTAATAGATCCACGTAGGGGGCCGTACAGAAGACGTTACAGGGTAGGCACGTGTAACAAAGGGTTAAAGGCCGTATCATATAAGAATGCCCACTTGTAGGGCACGTGGTTTGCACGCAGATCTGCGGTAAAACCTCCATTACCGTTCCTATCTTTCTGGCTAAGAGTGATGGTAGTTGTAGTCCACGAAAGCTCCTCCGCTCATTTGTTTGTATGTGTGCGTTTATTTTTTTTTATTAAAGAGATATTTCTTTGGGGGGATCGTCCATTGGGGGTCCCCTGTGACATCACAACTGCTGATCCTTCCGTGTTAGCAGGGATCAGACATTTCTCCGGCGTGCTGAGCTCAGTAGATGGCTGCATGCTGGCACGCATTCGTTTTTTTAACCCTTTACAGTACTTGTTGCTATGTTAGCAGGTGGCTTTTTTTTCTGCAGATTGGTCGCAGACCGATCCTCTTCTCCACAGAGAGAGCGTCCCGTTTTGGTGTAATAGTAACCGGTTTTTACAGCAGGGAGAGAGCGGCTGCAGGAGATCCGTAGATGGCCTCCAGAGCCCAGTGTGCCCGCGACGTTTCGCTCGCCGATGATCACGCCGTCTGTGGATCTGCCGTCCGGCAGACGTCTCCTCGTACGTCTGTCTTCGATTGGATTTGGCTTCTGATTAAATGTTTGAGTGCGAAACGCGTTAGGAGGGTTTTCTTTTTTTGATCCCTCGTCGCCTCGGTGTTTTAAGCAGCTTTTTGAAATGAACGCGTGATTTTAGAAGTAAGCGCTGCCGGCCGCTGACATCATTTGTTACGTTTGCATGAAGCGAGTATTCGGGATAAAGTGTCTCTGTCACCAAATTCCTTCCTTATCGCTTTTATCCGGGTGAAGGGTTTCAGCGAAGGCGTTTCTCTATAAGCGCTGTCAGGTCTTGGAGATATCGGAAGCCGTCCGCAGTAACCGACCGGGGCCGGCGCGCGTTCCTGGTGAGGAGTGAGGTGGATGCGGCTGCCTCACCGTCGGCCAGAAGGCTTTCTAAGATACTATGTAGCCACTACTCCTTTAGACTAATAACCCTACATAAAGCTCTAGCAACTGGACCGGCATCCCTGGGAAACATAGAAACCTAGAACCCGACACAGATCGGCCCCATTCCGGCCCGTCAAGTCTACTGTAACTGTAGATCTGCTGTAAAGACTTAAACCTTAATCAGTCGTTGGTCTCGCCTTAGATTCAGCAGCCAAATGCCTATCCCATGTATGTTTAATACCCTCACTGTATTACCCTCTACCACTTCTGCTGGGAGGCTGTTCCACTTATCTGCCACCTTTTCAGTAGTGACCCTCTAGTTTTGATGATGGGCTCTTATAACACTCAGGCCGGCTGAACCAGAGCGCCCCATCCCCAAAGTGTATCAGGCACTGAATGCAGGGAACATGCGCGGCAGACACGCGTAGACTCTCTTACAGGGTACATGTGACGTATCCAGAGCTCGCTGCGGCCGTAGAGCCAGAACAGATCTAAATACCCCCTGCCCGGTCTCCCCCCGCTCATCTCCACGTACCCTCCTGCACAGTCTCCCCCCCCCCGCTCAATCTACATACCCTCCTGCCCGGTCTCCCCCCGCTCATCTCTACATACCCTCCTGCCCGGCCCCCCCTCACTCATCTCCACGTACCCTCCTGCACAGTCTCCCCCCCCCCGCTCAATCTACATACCCTCCTGCCCGGTCTCCCCCCGCTCATCTCTACATACCCTCCTGCCCGGCCCCCCCCTCACTCATCTCTACGTACCCTCCTGCCCAGTCTCCCCCCGCTCATCTCTATCTATATACCCTCCTGCCCAGTCTCCCCCCGCTCATCTCTATCTACATACCCTCCTGCCCGTTCTCTCCCCACTCATCTCTACATACCCTCCTGCCCACCCCCCCCATCTGTGCGCAAGGTCATCCTCATCTTTTATTCCTGTATGTCATCTATGTTATATATGTTATATACTAATAGTACAGCGCTGCAGATATAAATCAATAAATAATGATATGTATCTATATGTGAATATATGTAGCTAGGTGTCTATATGTGACTATATGTAATTAGGTGGGTACTGTGAGTGCACACTCAGGCTCACACTTCTGTGCTAAACATGGAGGAATGCAGTTTTCATTCCCGTTGTCCTTTTAGTGTGGATTTTAGCGGAGAGTGTGGGGGTATCCGTTATAATTACCCCCTTCGTTCATCATTTAACACACAGGACAGTTTTCGGGCCCCTGGACTGAAATTTTTTGTCCCGAAACAAAATTTTTACCCCAAGCTCGGAAACATGCGATTGCATTCGCCGCGGGGTCAGCGTGTCCTGCTGCGTCTCTACAAAGGTGGGGCAGAACGGGGGTCACCCTGAGGATTAACCCTGTCTGCTCCCTGTGACCACTGTGTCCCGCAATCAATTCCTGAGTTATTAATGTGCCTTTTAACAGCACTGAAAAGGTTAATGCATCTGTGCCAGATTCTTCCGGATTCACATAGAGTTCCAGGAAGTCCAGCCGGCCAAGGAGAGCGCAGGGTTAACCAAGGGACCCCCCCCGTGGCTTTCAGGAGGGTTTCCTTGGTATGTAATTGGGGGGGCGACAAAGACCCTCTGCCCGCTGGATCTGCCCTCCTTCCCTGCTGAGGAGATGCATTGTAATCGTGGCAGAGTGTGGCAGGGCCGCGAGTGACGTGAAGAATGATGTAGGGGCCGGTACTGGCTCGGGAGAGCGGTGTTTGCCAGTCTGGGTCCCGACCGGCACCCACGGTAATCACACCGACACTTAACTGCCCCCAGGCTTCAAATAAACCCCCCCAACTGCCCCCAGGCTTCGAATAAAACCCTCCTAACTGCCCCCAGGCTTCAAATAAACCCCCCTAACTGCCCCCGGGCCCCAGAGCACAACCTCCCTGCAAACGGCAAGTAGGCATCAAATCCTGCGTCAAAGTTTGGTCGTCATAGGAACCTATAGAAAGGTCCCATCTGTATGGTGGTTACATTGGTTGCCATGGTGATAAGAGCACTTTCCCGGGATATATGTGTTGTGGGTTTTGTGTTTGGGGGCCGGTGAGGCGATTGCGTCCCGTGCTGTGAGAGCGACGCAGGAAGCTGGAAATTTTAAAATAATCACTGATCGGAATAACTGGCAGAAAATCCGAGAAAAGCCCGCTGGCCGGGGCGGAAACGCTCCCACTGACCTCATTAACCCTTCTCACAACCGCCATGTTTAACCTTATGCGGCACTTACGAGGTTAATACTTTGTTACCGCGGAAACACCTGCCAAATTCTGCTCTGCAGGGTTTATATTTCTCATATATGTTTAAATACCCCCCCCCATGAACCTGCCCCACTTCTGCTGGGAGGCTGTTCTACTTACCCACTACCCTCCCAAAGGGGAGAACCCACATGTTGTAGTTTATCTGAAAAAAGGAGCAGCCCCCAAAAGCTGCAACCAAGACCCCCGAGCAGAGACAGCCTGTCCTCAGAAATAAAACAAACACTTGAAAACACATCTGTTATTGTTAAATCCGACGTTATTTTCTTCCATTTCAGTCACAGAGTTTCCTTTTTCTTCCTTTTTTGAGGGAAAACAGCAGATGGTAAAAATAAGTTGGTTTCTGCTGAATGAAGGAGGGAAAAGCCGCCTGCGATAGAACGCTTTGCGCCGTCGCAGTAAATGCATCGCCGGGACAGTCTGTACCTGGGGAGGGAATCGTTACGCGCGGATACTCTGTATCACTGTGCGCTGCGCCGCGCTCACTGTCATCATCAGCATGTGTCATTCTATAACGCACTCTTCTTTCCCGTATGATCAGTATTTGATTTTCTGCAATGGCGCAGATCGGCCCCCGGCGGCCCCCCTCTAGTCGCCCGTTTATCCTCCTTAATCAGTCGTTGGTCTCGTCTTAGATTCTGGAGCCGTATGTCTATCCCATGCATGTTTAATACCCCCACTGTATTACCCTCTACCACTTCTGCCTCATGTTTTTTAATGAAAGCTGTTTTCAGCCAATGGGCGATGCCCTTTTCGGTCCGGTTATCTACACAGAGCTCAGATTTTGACATACAGATACAAACCTGTGATGTCACAGGTGATGTCACAGGTTACTTACACCCTAAACCCGCCTTCGTATTATTCGTTATTACCCGCCTTCGTTATTATTAATACAATCTATTTCTGGGTATGGGCTGGGGGGTTCTGCCCGGTTACTGTTTTTCAGGCTTATATGATGGGAGTTGGAGTATCTTCTCTTTGATTTTAAATTGTTGGATATACGGAGAATGACTCTCTAGCCCTCCTGCTGGAGGCGGCTGGTACCGCAGGCTGCATTATTAGAAGTATTAGAATCGGGGTAAATTATTTTATATTTTATCATTATTATTATCCTTATTGATATTATTATTTTATATAACACCCCCATATTCCTCGGCGCTGTACAATGGGCCTATTATTGTTTTCACTTAGGTAACATTAGCTCCATAAGGAAACTGATATCCCTCGCTTGGTCTTCATTAAGTTGTATTCATAATAATGTTATTATTAATCATTTATATTTCTGCTCCGTCACTTCCCAGAGTCATTTAAAAGAGCAATTCTGGTGCATAGTCTTTCAAGTGGTCTTATCGCCATGGCAACTTGCTGACTGGACCATTCTATCGGTTGCTATGGTGATAAGACCACTTGGCAGCATTGGGATGCAGGAAGCGGGAAACATTATTTTTGTAGAAAAAGTGCCGTTATTTATAACGTGGAACGCCGGCGCTGCTTCGGTGACGGACGCTGAGCTGACGATGCAAAGGAAACCAGTAAGGACTGAAAAGGTGTCGCATCCCAAGGCAGGCACCCTCTGGACATGGCTGAGCATCATAGGAGTCATTGTCCATGGGGGGCACTTATTTTGGCGTATTTTGTGCTGGCAGATTTTAGGAGGGTTGGTGGAATTCCTGTGTCTTGTTGACCCGTAAGCTCTGTACCGGCACTCTGCTGGTGGCGCGGGGTTCCCGTGCATCCGGCGGCTTTAATGCTGAGATCGTCTTCTGTCTCTAACAGGAGGAGGAGGAAAACGTAAAGGCAAGAGCAAGAAGTGGAAGGAGATCCTGAGATTCCCGCACATCAGCCAATGCGAGGAGCTGCGCAGGAACACGGGTGAGACGCGGCGCATGGACAACGCCGGTACAGAGCCGAGAATGTGGCATGTACAAAAAGGAGTACATACATCCCACATGCTGTACCTGCTCCCCAATGTGTGAAAAGATTTCCTCCCTAATGGAGTTATTAGCCTTACCCATACCTCCCATGTGCCCGATATTAACTGAAACAGTCCTGATTTCTGGGCACGGTTCCCCTGAGGATAGTGGCGGATGGAGTCCGTGGCAGCTGACTGCGCGCTGTCTGTATATATAAGCTGTAGACTCTCTAATATCCGTCACATGATGCGTCCCTGGTCGGAAAGGGTTAAAACCGGATGATAAACGTGAAGTGAAGTCGTGGTTCGGTGGCGGGCCCCACATTGTGCCCTCACTGCATGCTCCATCCTCCCTAGAAGCCCCTAGGTGGCGCCGTTTGATGGGGGCTTTGTTCTGATGCCCCCACTGCCTGGTGCTTGCTATAGAAAGAGGGATTGTCTGAGGCATGCGTGTGCAGGAGAATCACGTGTTCCGCTGCGTGTGCGATGCGTGTGTGATGCATGTCAGCAGAGGTAACCCCTCCAGTAACGATATACGAGAGTGAAGTGGGGGGGGGTTGTTTTTAGGGATCCCGCAGATATTTCCACGCTCTGGAAGCACAAAGTGCAGGAAACGGCTGCAAATATTTACTCCGGAATGATCTTTTCTGGAAGTTTGGGGGGTGTTGGCTCATCAGTCAGAATTCTCTGAATTCATGCATTTTTGGTCCGCTGAAGGAAACGTCTGTTTAATGCAGGATTCTATAGGATAGTTTGTGGAATCCCAGGGATGCCCCGTTGTGACATTTTGGCCGATCGGTCGCTCACGCTGTCCTTCTGCTTTCCTAGAGAGAGATTATTACACGCTCTGTGAGAAGCAGCCAATCGGGAGGCTCCTTTTCCGCCAGTTCTGCGAGGCGCAGCCGGAGCTCGAATGCCTCATCCGCTTCCTGGATGCTGTGGTAAGTGGACGGAGATTTTTCCCCCCAGGAAATATCATTCTAAAAAATGTCTCTGTCTTAAACCCCAATATATACCCCGGGACCCCCCGAATTATCTGCCCCTGGGGCTGCTCAGTTCAGGCCTGGACAGCTGGGGCCACTTTTCTTCCTTACTGATTTCCAATTACCTATAATAACTGTCCTTATAGAAACCATAACTATTCAGGAGGTAAAGGTACTCTAAATGAAGTCACCTGAATTCAAGCAGGGATTCCAGCTATTGTTAAATCAGGGGAGAATATTAGGGAGTCTGTGTGACCCCGAGAATCTACCCATTTACCCTGAGTCTGGGGTAACAACGCAGAGAATCTGCCCATTTATCCTGAGTCTGGGGTAAAAACCCAGAGAATCTGCCCATTTACCCTGAGTCTGGGGTAAAAACCCAGAGAATCTGCCCATTTACCCTGAGTCTGGGGTAAAAGCCCAGAGAATCTGCCCATTTATCCCAAGACGCTAAGAATAAGCTCCAAAAACAGCAAGAAGTTGAGAAATGTCATTCTTTTTAAAGTTTTTTTAATTGTATTTTATTATCAGCCATTAAATCGTGTATTTAAAAATAAAATGTAATGATGTCATAACCCGATACACTGCACCCCCATTACTGCTGCCGCTATATGTGAACGGGACGCTCTAGAGCTGCGCATGTGCTGGCGCCACCTATGGGGAGGACTGGAGGGAGTGTGACGCCATAATACGGTCTCACTGGAGCTGAAATTTACCTGCCCCCTGGTTCTCCCCCTCCGAGGGGCATTTACTGAGCCTCCCTAACCCTTCTTTCATCCTCAGGCAGAGTATGAGGTCACCCCGGACGAAAAACTAGGAGAGAAAGGAAAGGAGATATTACTGAAATACCTCACCCCGGAGGTGAGTGAGACGGGGTATTACAGTCTGGGGTAATCCTTTCCACCACCTCACTAGTTGGGGTGGGGGGAGCAGGTAAATGTTTGCTCTGTGTGACCGTCTTTTTCCTCCCCAGTCCCCTGTTTACGTCTCGGAAGTTGGACAGGACATTGTCCACCAGATGGAGGAGAAGCTGGAAATCAGTCCGTTCAAAGATCTTTTCTTTCACTGTGCAAAGTAAGTGTCCTTTAACACTGACACGGAGACGGCATGCGTGTGAGAAACACCAGGACATACGTGTGAGAAACACCACGACATATGTGTGAGAAACACCAGGACATACGTGTGAGAAACACCACGACATACGTCTGAGAAACACCACGACATACGTGTGAGAAACACCACGACATACATGTGAGAAACACCACAACATACGTGTGAGAAACACCATGTCATACGTGTGAGAAACACCATGTCATACGTGTGAGAAACACCATGTCATACGTGTGAGAAACCCGCTATTATTCACAGGATTACCAGCCAATAACAGTGCAGGACGGGACGTGATCCCCTGTAAAGCACAACGGGGTGAATTTGATTAAAGCTGCCGTTCCACCGAACATTTAGCCGGGAATACATAATTGTCATGTGACACAGGGACTGGCGTGTATTTCCGGGTATCCCGGGGGGTTTAGGCTCCGGGCCGTCATTGTTCGGGGCTATAAAATGCATCTCCTTTTCCCTCTGAGATAGATCTGTGTTCGACTACCTGAGCGGGGAGCCTTTCCAGAGCTACCTGAACAGCATGTACTACGACCGCTTCCTGCAGTGGAAGTGGCTGGAGAGGTGAGAAGACGCTGCGCCCCCCCCCAGGGCCTGCCGCGGGACCCCCAGACACACTCGCTCTTCAACCATTAAAGGGGACTTTTCACCCAGAACGGCTCTTTAACCTTCTACGGTGCATATTGTAAGAGTGCGAGGCGGGTAACGTAACTGCCGGGGCGCCCAGTACCACGTACATAAATATAAAGTTACACAGCTTACCGACCAGACGCCTGTATTTTACTCTCAAAGCCCAGAAATAATCACCGAATAAAACGCCCCACTAGTGATTATTAAACGTTAAGAGCGGCAGATGGCGGCGGCGGCATGCGCAGTAACGTCTCATTATCTTCCAGGCAGCCAGTAACAAAGAACACATTTCGCCAATACCGAGTCCTGGGCAAAGGCGGCTTTGGAGAGGTGAGTGCGCGGCCGTGGCGCCAAGCCAGCGTTTAGAGCGCACGTCAGGATAGGGTTAATCGTCACATATATATATATATATATATATATATATATATATATATATATATATACCGGGCTCGGGGAGAACGTCTTTAAAGCTGCCGTTCCACCTGCTCTGCTGAATTTAACACTTTTATAACCAAATGCAGCACTAGAAGCATCATACCCAGTCTGGCCAAATGCCCCAAACCTTTCTCTCAAATAATTATTTTACTAACATTTCCTCCTGGGAACACTTAATTGTCACGTGACACAAAATCAGGTGCTGATAGGGTGTTGCCATAGAAGCAGAGATATCTTCTTTAAAGGAAAGTTTCTGTGTTTTATGTGATTAACTCTCCAGAGGAAATACTAGAGAGAGCAATTAATGTCTAATTGGAACAGCGGCTTTAATGAAATGCTCCCAGCATGCCTGCTGTAGGGTAACTAAACCCATGGGGCAATTGTGTGGTTATCTTTTAGGGGGTCCGGCTAGTGTTTCTACGAGGAGCATGTTACAGGGCGTTGTATGTAAAGCCGCGGCAGGTTCAGGGACTGACGCATTGTACACTGATTTATGGCGCTCACTGGATCATTCCTCTCCACGCCGTACAGCGCAGGGCACACTGATAGCCAGGTAATAACAGGAGCGTGTGATTGGCAGGTGTGCGCCTGTCAGGTCAGAGCCACGGGGAAGATGTACGCCTGCAAACGGCTGGAGAAGAAAAGGATCAAAAAGAGAAAAGGGGAATCGATGGCGCTGAACGAGAAGCAGATACTGGAGAAGGTGACCAGCAGATTTGTGGTAAGGAGCAGGCGGCCCCCGGGGGCCGCTACTAACGGGGGGCTTAGTTCAGAGATTCCATGGAGTGACGTAGCTGGGAGACCCCGGAGATCGTCTCCTGTATCAGTAATAATGGAGATGAGGTGGAAACGCGTTTGGCTGTCCGCAGGTGAACCTGGCGTACGCGTACGAGACGAAGGACGCGCTGTGCCTGGTGCTGACGCTCATGAACGGCGGAGACCTGAAGTTCCACATCTATAACATGGGGAACCCCGGCTTCCAGGAGGACCGGGCCTCGTTCTACGCCGCCGAGATCCTGTGCGGCCTCGGAGACCTCCACAAAGAGAGCATCGTTTACCGGTGAGACCGCCAGGGAAACGGAAAACAAACCGGCGGCACGCTTAGGCGGCTGACACCTAAATGAACCCAACGAGGTTTATTTCACCCTACGGATACATTAAAGGTCTAGGGCAGAACGTGGGGTGGCCGTCCGTGGGGCCGAGAATACAGTGTCTGAGCCGGGCGACAGGCCGGCGTTTGATGATAAATTAGGCAGAAAGTCGATATGACGAAGTCACTGCCGAGGTCTGCGCATGTTCCGGGGAAAATAACATTTCTAAACTTGAGGAAAAACTGGCTGAAATAGTGACTTCCACTCTCACTAAATCCCATACTGCAGGGTTTGTGTAAAAAAAAAAGTTGCAGGTGATTGCGGGCGACGTAATGTACGGAAGGTTTACTTTCCAGAGATGGCGATAGATAAGTGGAACAACCTCCCAGCAGAGGTGGTAGAGGGTAAAACAGTGAGGGTATTAAACATGCATGGGATAGACATACGGCTCCTGAATCTAAGACGAGACCAACGACTGATTAAGGTTTGATTCTTTACAGCAGGAGAAACAGGCGACTAGACGGGGGCCGCCGGGGGCCGATCTGCCGGCAGGGTCTATTTTTCTATCGGAACAGGAGGCTGAAACAAGGGTTTTTTGGGAAAACTCTTATTTCACCCCTTTTATTGAACAGCCTGGAGGTCACATGAGTCCAAACACAGTGTGATACAGACTGAAATGAATCTTGCCCCCAACCGGGCAGCTACAGCTATTAACCCTCCAGGTGCCAGGGAGGGCAGAATATCTCAAATATTGTCTTTTTATGTTTTTTAGAGACCTGAAACCAGAAAACATCCTTCTCGATGATTACGGTCAGTGTCCGGTTACTGCATTGCGTGTTACATGATCAAGCATCATTCTGTGTCACATGATCACACATCATTCCATGTCACATGATCACGCCTCGTCCCGTGTCACCTGATCACGCATCATCGCATGCAGAGCATCATGCAGATATAAACTTCTAGTATAACCCCTGTTATTGTGCTGAAGCGCCAGCATATACTGTGACGCTGTAAACGTGAACTCCTGACAGAGCCCTGAGAGAAGGGCCGGGCCCAGGAGCTGACACTCAGTGACGTCTGTGCTTGGGATTGTGTATATAACATGTCAGGCCCTGAAGTGCTGGCCTCAGCTGCGGCTTTTGTTACTATTCTGAGGCCACGACTGACACGAAACTCACAAACACGGCTGAAAAATGGACTCTTTCCACCATAAAATATCCATTTATCAGCCGCAGGGATCGTTCCGTGTCGGGGAGGAATTAGCGCATCCCACGCAGAATTACACCGAGTTAGTATATACTGCAGGGGAGGAATAAACCCCGAGGTGCAAATAAGTGGAGAATAAAACTCTCATTACTTTTTAATCATAAAGTTCACAATAATTCTATAGTAGTGTCGGGGGTTTCTGCTGCACACCCTGACTCTGAATACTCTCAGCCAGCCTCGATGAAGCATCATGCGGGTGTTTGCTGGGGATTCGCTGAGCAGCGTATGAAGTCATTAGGTCCGTGTAGTGGTAGAGAGTACCTAATAAATGAGTTCTATCAGCATCAGGATCCCTGGGAATCGGACTAATTTCGGACTTCAACTCCCACCAGCTGAGCCACTCACGCAAATGTCTTCATCTGGGGCCGGTGGGAGGTGTGAGTGAGTTCTCGCTCTTTTATATATAGGAGGAATGAGAAGTGTCAGCTCTGCGGGCCGGCGGGTGGTGACATTTTGGCGGAGCGTGCAGAGCACCCCGCTGTCTCCCGAGACCTCACTGCGCGTTCTGGCCTTTTATTTCAGGTCACATAAGGATATCGGACTTGGGCCTCGCAGTGAAAATCCCTGAAGGGGAGACGATCCGCGGCCGCGTTGGAACCGTCGGGTACATGGGTACGTGAGCTATTATATGGGGAGGAATCACACACTGGGTGTGTCCCGTGGGGTCGTCCTATGAGGTGAGCGGTCTGGGCGTGTCCTGTGAGGTGGGCGCTGTGGGTGGTACCCGGTCTCTGTCGTCTCGGTAACCTGTGCTGTTCCTTTCCAGCCCCCGAGGTTCTCAATAACCAGCGCTACACTTTCTGCCCCGACTACTGGGGCCTCGGCTGCCTCATCTACGAGATGATCGCCGGCCAGTCCCCGTTCAGGGGCCGCAAGGAAAAGGTCAAGAGGGAGGAGGTGGACAGGAGGGTCCTGGAGACAGAGGAGGTTTACACCCAAAAGTTCTCTGAAGAGGCAAAGTCTGTGTGTAAAATGGTGCGCGGCTCACGTACAAAAGGTTTGAAAAGTGGTCTTCTCACCATAGCAACCAACGGCATGATCCTGCTGATTGGACCAGTCTATTGGGTGCTATAGCAACAAGACAACTTATCGTGGGACATGTGACGGACGCTGCCACCGACATCTCAGACGAGAACCCGCCACGCAGCTCCGTCACGGATGAGGCCGACGTCCTCGGAGCGGATCCCGGGGGGACTCGCAGAGATTTACTCTACAGACGTTTTTAGCTTTTGTATTTTTAGGGGTGATTTTAGGGAATTTGTGGCCTAAAACATATCCCCATATTGCAGCCTTTTGACTTTAACAGAATTTATTAACCGTTTTTGACAGAAACCCCTCTTCTTGACACTAATGCCCCTCGCTGTACACCCAGCACCCTGTCTGTTTACCTTTAATCCCCCCCCCCCCCGGCGACATGAGTTACATTGTAACACGGGGGTCCCTTAGACCAACCCTCTCCCCCGAGTGACGCACGTAATACCGTTCTATATAACACGATATAATATAAAACATGAGAACGGCTGCTGCTAAACGTGTTCTCCGCGTGATGTTTTACACGCCTTCCGTCTGTCTCTTTCCTGACAGCTGCTCACGAAAGACGTCAAGCAGAGGTTGGGGTGTCAGGAGGGGAGGGCGATGGAGGTGAAGCGGCACCCCTTCTTCAGACTCATAAACTTTAAACGTCTGGAAGCCGGAATCATGGACCCCCCGTTTATCCCCGACGTGAGTACCGTGTGACGTGATTGGAGGGGAAATGAATACATACCCATTGTACCGTGCTGCGGAATAGGACGGTGCTATATAAATCAATAATAAAAATACTTTCCATTTGGCACTTTTGTTTTGGGGGTGTGGTTAGAGGCGTGGCTGGGGCGGGGCTATTAGAAGAATATTTCTTTGGTTTTTTTGCCCCGTTTAATTTATAAATACCCTCATACCCAGCAAACATTCTGGGGTAGTCCAGAGCTAACTATCTGCCTGTTGTTCAGCTACAACTCACATTAGTCTCAGCTGAAGATCAATGCCGGGCAGTGGCGCAGGTCAGTCACATGAGGTCACCTGTTGGCTGAGATGGGCCCTTGAGGTCACCTGTTGGCTGAGATGGGCCCTTGAGGTCACCTGTTGGCTGAGATCGGCCCTTGAGGTCACCTGTTGGCTGAGATCGGCCCTTGAGGTCACCTGTGGCTGAGATGGGCCCTTGAGGTCACCTGTTGGCTGAGATCGGCCCTTGAGGTCACCTGTGGCTGAGATGGGCCCTTGAGGTCACCTGTGGCTGAGATGGGCCCTTGAGGTCACCTGTTGGCTTTCCCGTCTCCAGAAATGCATGTTTGGGAAACAATCTCCGCAGCGTTCTTTCCATGTTTGTCTTCTGCTTTGGCGCAGATTCTCTAAACAGCTGATTACTTCGCACTGGAATGGGGGGATCAGCATTTTATGAACCTTTAACCCTTTGCGTCTCTCGTGCTTGATACCAATGACATGGTGCTCAGAGCTGTAACACACGGCACGTTCCTCAGTTCCCGTGCGTGACACTAGAAGGCGCCGTCTTTCCATGCCTGATTCTAGATGTCGGGGATCATGTATTGATAATTCTGCAGCTGATCATTAATGCCCCGCTTGCCGTTTCAGCCCCGGGCCGTGTACTGTAAGGACGTCTTGGACATAGAGCAATTCTCAACGGTTAAAGGCGTCAACCTGGACCAAACGGACGACGATTTCTACACAAAGTTCTCGACCGGCTCCGTGTCGATCCCGTGGCAGACCGAGGTAAGGAGACACGGTGGTCTCCCTCTGAGATCTTCAAGAAAAGCCCCTGGCAGGATGTACCACGGGGGAGACGCAGGGTGCATTAGATTTCACTTATTTACTTAAAGGCTTGAGAGGTTACGAATCCCCTGAGTGCAGATCCATTTGGAGAACTGGATCACCCCTCCCCCCAACGTGGAGTCACTGGCGACGAGTCCGTGGCCCGCTGTATACCGTGGCTTGTCCCACACGTTACCCATAAGCCACAAAGTCTCATTAAAGTGCCGCCTGCACACGTTATGCACACGATTTACCCGCAATTCACGCTTTATTCCCATAGATGATAGAGACCGAATGCTTTAAGGAACTGAACCAGTTTGGGCCAAACGGGACCCTTTCCCCTGACCTGAATAGGAGTCACCCTCCGGAGCCGCCCAAGAAGAGCCTCCTCCATCGCATCTTTAAACGTCAGGTGAGCGGCGAGGGCCAGGGGGTTAGAGGACAGGAGCCGGGGCACTTCCACAACGTCAACAGAGCGTATAGAGCAAATCTCCGTGGCGACGGCAGACCGTATAGTTCTACTGTTATCGCCAACAGATGTATAGATCGCTGAGCTGTGCTGGGTGTGTTCTAATAGAAGCTCCGCCCCCTACCTGCCCATTCTCATCATGTTACCCACGTGTTTCATTTATAAGGCATTTGATGCCTTAGGGTGGTCATTGGGGGTCTCTGCCTTGGGGTACCCAGGGTATGCTGCGGCACAGATATCCTGTTCCGGAATGCTCTAGCACCGCCCAGCGCTGTGTATAACGCATCTTCTCTCTTTTTTTGTTTTTAGCACCAAAATAATTCCAACAGCTCCCCGGGCTCCTGCCTGAACCATCACACGAGCGCAAACCACATCAGCACCAACTCCACGGGCAGCAGTTAGTGAGAACCGGGCAGCGGTGCGGAAACCAGCGTCTGATGAGCTGAGCCTCCTCTGCCGGTGACAGCCAGAGAGATGGAGCGCGAGACCCCTGAGCCGCTCTCGCCGGGAGAAGCCTGTCTGCATCTTGGTGGGATGGAGGGAGGGGAGTTGGCTTTGTCTTCACCCAGCGATGCCTCCCGGGTGGATGGCATAAGACGTTCGCTCAGGTCTGTGATTGGACGAGGGGGGCGCAGGGTCCCCCGTTATTTAAGATTGGTGTGGAACCCGGAAGCGAGAAAAAATTCCACCCCCTACAACTCTGCAATAGAACATTGACACCTGCATGTAACAGACGGACATCGCATCATACGCGGGGCTAGCGGCCCCCGCGCCCTGCCCCCGCGGCACCAGAGACCGCGCTTCTCACACCCGCCGCATAGCTAGGCTTTTTATAAAAAAACAGCAAAAATCAGAAAAAAAAACTTTTTTTTGTAAGCTTTGTTCCTGTGTTTACATTTTTTATCATTTGTATTTATTATGTGACGCTTTTAAGAGGCTGCGGGGTGGTCGCATCACACATCGGCTTTAACCTTTTCCCTGCTGGACTGGCCTGCAGTGCGTTATACATCGCCTTTCCTCCAGTAAAAGGGTTTATTCTGTAACAAGTACGACGTTCAACGAAACTGAAATGTTTGTACAGTTTGGGGTGAAATAAGATTCAATAAAACAAAAAAAAATTCATTTCATATAAAAAATGTGACGATATTCCTGTTATATCCCCTTTATTTCCCCGTTATATCCCTGTTATATTCCCGCTATATTGCGTTATATTCCGTTACATCCCTGTTATATTCTGTTATATCCCCGTTATTTCCACGTTATATCCCCTTTATATTCCGATTATATCCCTGTTATATTGCCTTATATCCTCGTTATATTCCCGTTATGTTCACGTTATATCCCCGTTATATTGCGTTATATCCCTGTTATATTGCGTTATATCCCTGTTATATCTCTATTTTATGCCCGTTATATCCCTGTTATATTGCGTTATATCCGTTATATTCCCGTAATATCCCTGTTTATATTGCGCTATATCCCCGTTATATCCCCCTTATATTCTCGTTATATCCCTGTGATATCCCCGTTATATCCCTGTGATATCCCCGTTATATCCCTGTTATATCCCTGTTATATTGCGTTATATCCCCGTTATACTCCCGGTATATCCCTGTTATATCCCCGTTATATTGCATTATATCCCCGTTATACTTCCGTTATATCCCTGTTATATTCCCGTTATATTGCGTTATATCCCCGTTATACTTCCGTTATATCCCCGTTATATCCCTGTTATATTGCGTTATATCCCCGTTATACTCCCGTTATATCCCTGTTATATTGCGTTATATCCCCGTTATACTCCCGTTATATCCCTGTTATATTGCGTTATATCCCCGTTATACTCCCGTTATATCCCTGTTATATTGCGTTATATCCCCGTTATGTGTGTAAAACACTCCGCAGGGGAACAGAACTGAGTTTGCATTCGCTGTTTCCGCTGGCCGGGGGAGACATTTTTCTGTAGCAGCGGCTCTCCTGAGCAGTTCCTCGGCTCGGTGGGAGAAACGGTGTAACGGGAAATGGATTCCTCCAGCCTGCCCGGGAGACGTGGAAGCTTTTACACGCAGTGTCCCTTTCATGGTTCATTGCACCGGCTTTTTGCACATGGATGTAGCTGGTTTACTTCATGACGTGTCCGTTGTATGTAATGTGTATGCGGAACACGACCTGCGATGCGGGGAGTTCACGTGGAAACATTTTACGTTACGTGGCGACCGATTATTGTTTTTTTTCTGATCATTAAAAGGCCTGGAAAGTGTTTCCCAGACGGAAGGATCCTAGCGGCCGCCACGTAACCCCCCGATCCCCCTGATCGCGTAACCCCCCCGATCCGGTGACACATGTGGACCCCCGATCCAGTGACACGTGAGGCGGGCGCGAGATCCACGTTTCTTTTATCCACATTTTGTCGAATTATTTTTGGACGGACATTGCGTATTCTTTGTAACTTAATGTGTTTTTTGTGTAGAATTGTATCTGATCTTTTCTTATTAAAGGGGAAGTAGCAATATTTTGAGCATTTTCATGTTCTGGAGACTGCGTTCATTATTATTTATTATTTATATATCGCCGTCATACTCCGCAGCGCTGTACAATGTGTTATTATTATTTATATATCGCCGTCATACTCCGCAGCGCTGTACAATGTGTTATTATTATTTATATATCGCCGTCATACTCCGCAGCGCTGTACAATGTGTGTTATTATTATTATTTATATATAGCCGTCATACTCCGCAGCGCTGTACAATGTGTTATTATTATTTATATATCGCCGTCATACTCCGCAGCGCTGTACAATGTGTTATTATTATTTATATATCGCCGTCATACTCCGCAGCGCTGTACAATGTGTGTTATTATTATTATTTATATATCCCGTCATACTCCGCAGCGCTGTACAATGTGTTATTATTATTTATATATCGCCGTCATACTCCGCAGCGCTGTACAATGTGTGTTATTATTATTATTTATATATCGCCGTCATACTCCGCAGCGCTGTACAATGTGTTATTATTATTTATATATCGCCGTCATACTCCGCAGCGCTGTACAATGTGTACTATTATTATTATTTATATATCGCTGTCATACTCCGCAGCGCTGTACAATGTGTTATTATTATTTATATATCGCCGTCATACTCCGCAGCGCTGTACAATGTGTGTTATTATTATTATTTATATATCGCCGTCATACTCCGCAGCGCTGTACAATGTGTGTTATTATTATTTATATATCGCCGTCATACTCCGCAGCGCTGTACAATGTGTTATTATTATTCATATATCGCCGTCATACTCCGCAGCGCTGTACAATGTGTTATTATTATTATTTATATATCGCCGTCATACTCCGCAGCGCTGTACAATGTGTGTTATTATTATTTATATATCGCCGTCATACTCCGCAGCGCTGTACAATGTGTTATTATTATTTATATATCGCCGTCATACTGCGCAGCGCTGTACAATGTGTTATTATTATTTATATATCGCCGTCATACTCCGCAGCGCTGTACAATGTGTTGTTATTATTTATATATCGCCGTCATACTCCGCAGCGCTGTACAATGTGTTATTATTATTTATATATCGCCGTCATACTCCGCAGCGCTGTACAATGTGTTGTTATTATTTATATATCGCCGTCATACTCCGCAGCGCTGTACAATGTGTTGTTATTATTTATATATCGCCGTCATACTCCGCAGCGCTGTACAATGTGTTATTATTATTTATATATCGCCGTCATACTCCGCAGCGCTGTACAATGTGTTATTATTATTTATATATCGCCGTCATACTCCGCAGCGCTGTACAATGTGTTATTATTATTTATATATCGCCGTCATACTCCGCAGCGCTGTACAATGTGTGTTATTATTATTATTTATATATCGCCGTCATACTCCGCAGCGCTGTACAATGTATTATTATTTATATATCGCCGTCATACTCCGCAGCGCTGTACAATGTGTTGTTATTATTTATATATCGCCGTCATACTCCGCAGCGCTGTACAATGTGTTGTTATTATTTATATATCGCCGTCATACTCCGCAGCGCTGTACAATGTGTTATTATTATTTATATATCGCCGTCATACTCCGCAGCGCTGTACAATGTATTATTATTTATATATCGCCGTCATACTCCGCAGCGCTGTACAATGTGTTGTTATTATTTATATATCGCCGTCATACTCCGCAGCGCTGTACAATGTGTTATTATTATTTATATATCGCCGTCATACTCCGCAGCGCTGTACAATGTGTTATTATTATTTATATATCGCCGTCATACTCCGCAGCGCTGTACAATGTGTGTTATTATTATTATTTATATATCGCCGTCATACTCCGCAGCGCTGTACAATGTATTATTATTTATATATCGCCGTCATACTCCGCAGAGCTCTGCCCAAAGAGCTTATAATCTAGAAGGAGTATATAAAACAAGACAGTTTGTGTCAGCGACCCCCGGCCCTTGTGGCTGTTGTGTGACAGTGTGAAATGCACCGGGTACGCTGCGGTGAGGCTTCCTGTCTGGATATATCGCATTTCTCTGTCATGTGAGGAAGTTCCGCCGCTCTTTGACGCAGGTTATTTATTTATTTATTTATTTGTTCTTAACCCACTTCCTCTGTTACAATAAATCCGTGACGAGACCCACATTAACTGCCCCCCCCCCTCAGCCATGCCGTCCGGGGTATAAAGAGACTTCCAGAAGATATCTCAAAATCCACTTCTACAGAAACGCGGAATTCGGTGCTCTACGCACTAAAGCTTTAATAACCTTCTGCCCCGACATGGTGAAGATACTCGGTCACAATAGTTAGCTGCGTACAGATTTTTGTTTGGTGATCTGCGCCTCTTTTCCTCTTACCTCCCGCAGACCCCCCACTGCGGTTCCCACCGAACTACCACGGGGTCACTCAATCACCCAACCGGAGGCCTCGGTTATCAGGCGTCGTGCATGCGCAGCATTCTGGCCCGTCTAGTCGCCCGTTTCTCCTGCTGTAACGACTCAAACCTTAATCAGTCGTTGGTCTCGTCTTAGATTCAGGAGCCGTATGTCTATCCCATGCATGTTTAATCCCCTCACTGCATTACCCTCTACCACCTCTGCTGGGAGGCTGTTCCACTTATGTATAATCAGGAGCCATATGCCTACCCCATGCATGTTAAACCCTCTCGCTGTATTACCCTCTACCACTTCTGCTGGGAAGCCGCTGCAATTACCTACTTCCTCATAATAAAGTAAAACTTCCTTTCATTGCATCCAATTTCCCCCCATATTTGCCTGAATTAAATAGTAAAATCTGGCAGAAACTGAAAATATCTGCCCACTTAGTAAAAGTAATAGATCCACGTAGGGGGCCGTACAGAAGACGTTACAGGGTAGGCACGTGTAACAAAGGGTTAAAGGCCGTATCATATAAGAATGCCCACTGGTAGGGCACGTGGTTTGCACGCAGATCTGCGGTAAAACCTCCATTACCGTTCCTATCTTTCTGGCTAAGAGTGATGGTAGTTGTAGTCCACGAAAGCTCCTCCGCTCATTTGTTTGTATGTGTGCGTTTATTTTTTTTTATTAAAGAGATATTTCTTTGGGGGGATCGTCCATTGGGGGTCCCCTGTGACATCACAACTGCTGATCCTTCCGTGTTAGCAGGGATCAGACATTTCTCCGGCGTGCTGAGCTCAGTAGATGGCTGCATGCTGGCACGCATTCGTTTTTTTAACCCTTTACAGTACTTGTCTACCACCCTCTCAGTAAAGTAAAACTTCCTTCCATTCCATCTCAGTCTCTGACTCTCTAGTGTTGGATTCCGCTCTCTTTTTCTCTTTTCTAACATCTGTCGACAAAATCGAATCGTTAATAAAGAGTCTCCCGCTAATCGTCTGTTTCACTTCCCGCGCGGCGATTCCTGATCTCTTTTTTCATTTGCATTCTTAGTCTTTCGTGATTATGGGCTCCTGGGGCATAAGTGTGGCCCCTGATTGCAGTCGGTTGCTGCCGCTACATGCGCATTGTTGTGTTTAAATTGTTGGGTAACACGACGGCACCGAACAGATCCTCTTACATCACGCTGCCTGAGGCTGCTCGGGATCCGCCACCCGGGATCCACCGCCTGCTCCGTAGTGGGACCGAAAAGTGTTTAATTTACCCCAATCCTGGGATTTAAACTTTTCAAACAGTAAAGGTGTTGGGTGTCTGAGAGCCGGAGCTCCAAATACCGGCCGAGGATCCTTCTGCAGAACTAAAAGTAGACATTTTATTTTACCATAAAGCAAAAAAAGACGAGGGGTGCAGCACACATCATTGCCCATGTTCATCATACAGCGCTGCAGAGTATGACGGCGATATATAAATAATAACACAGATTGTACAGCGCTGCGGAGTATGACAGCAATATATAAATAATAACAACACATTGTACAGCGCTGCGGAGTATGACAACGATATATAAATAATAATAACACACATTGTACAGCGCTGTGGAGTATGAGGGCGATATATAAATAATAATAACACACATTGTACAGCGCAGCGGAGTATGACGGCGATATATAAATAATAATAACACACATTGTACAGCGCTGCGGAGTATGACGGCGATATATAAATAATAACAACACATTGTACAGCGCTGCGGAGTATGACGGCGATATATAAATAATAACACACATTGTACAGCGCTGCGGAGTATGACGGCGATATATAAATAATAATAATAACACATTGTACAGCGCAGCGGAGTATGACGGCGATATATAAATAATAACGCACATTGTACAGCGCTGCGGAGTATGACGGCGATATATAAATAATAACACAGATTGTACAGCGCTGCGGAGTATGACGGCGATATATAAATGATAATAACACATTGTACAGCGCTGCGGAGTATGACGGCGATATATAAATAATAATAATAACACATTGTACAGCGCTGCGGAGTATGACGGCGATATATAAATAATAATAACACACATTGTACAGCGCTGCGGAGTATGACGGCGATATATAAATAATAATAACACATTGTACAGCGCTGCGGAGTATGACGGCGATATATAAATAATAATAACACATTGTACAGCACTGCGGAGTATGATGGCGATATATAAATAATAATAACACATTGTACAGCGCTGCGGAGAATGACGGCGGTATATAAATAATAATAACACACATTGTACAGCGCTGCGGAGTATGACGGCGATATATAAATAATAATAACACATTGTACAGCGCTGCGGAGTATGACGGCGATATATAAATAATAATAACACATTGTACAGCGCTGCGGAGTATGACGGCGATATATAAATAATAATAATAATACACATTGTACAGCGCTGCGGAGTATGACGGCGATATATAAATAATAATAACACACATTGTACAGCGCTGCGGAGTATGACGGCGATATATAAATAATAATAACACACATTGTACAGCGCTGCGGAGTATGACGGTGATATATAAATAATAATAACACATTGTACAGCGCTGTGGAGTATGACGGCGATATATAAATAATAATAACACATTGTACAGCGCTGCGGAGTATGAGGGCGATATATAAATAATAATAATAACACACATTGTACAGCGCTGCGGAGTATGACGGCGATATATAAATAATAATATCACATTGTACAGCGCTGTGGAGTATGACGGCGATATATAAATAATAATAATAACACATTGTACAGCGCTGCGGAGTATGACGGCGATATATAAATAATAATAACACATTGTACAGCGCTGTGGAGTATGACGGCGATATATAAATAATAACACATTGTACAGTGCTGCGGAGTATGACGGCGATATATAAATAATAATAACACACATTGTACAGCGCTGCGGAGTATGACGGCGATATATAAATAATAATATCACACATTGTACAGCGCTGCGGAGTATGACGGCGATATATAAATAATAATAACACATTGTACAGCACTGCGGAGTATGACGGCGATATATAAATAATAACACATTGTACAGCGCTGCGGAGTATGACGGCGATATATAAATAATAATAACACAGATTGTACAGCGCTGCGGAGAATGACGGCGATATATAAATAATAATAATAATAACACATTGTACAGCGCTGCGGGGTATGACGGCGATATATAAATAATAACACACATTGTACAGTGCTGCGGAGTATGACGGCGATATATAAATAATAATAACACACATTGTACAGCGCTGCGGAGTATGACGGCGATATATAAATAATAATAACACATTGTACAGCGCTGCGGAGTATGACGGCGATATATAAATAATAATAACACATTGCACAGCGCTGCGGAGTATGACGGCGATATATAAATAATAACACATTGTACAGCGCTGCGGAGTATGACAGCGATATATAAATAATAATAATAATAACACATTGTACAGCGCTGCGGAGTATGACGGCGATATATAAATAATAACACATTGTACAGCGCTGTGGAGTATGACGGCGATATATAAATAATAATAACACATTGTACAGCGCTGCGGAGTATGACGGCGATATATAAATAATAATAACACACATTGTACAGCGCTGCGGAGTATGACGGCGATATATAAATAATAATAACACATTGTACAGCGCTGTGGAGTATGACGGCGATATATAAATAATAATAACACATTGTACAGCGCTGCGGAGTATGAAGGCGATATATAAATAATAATAACACACATTGTACAGCGCTGCGGAGTATGACAGCGATATATAAATAATAACACATTGTACAGCGCTGCGGAGTATGACGGCGATATATAAATAATAATAACACATTGTACAGCGCTGCGGAGTATGACGCCGATATATAAATAATAACACATTGTACAGCGCTGTGGAGTATGACGGCGATATATAAATAATTATAACACATTGTACAGCGCTGCGGAGTATGACGGCGATATATAAATAATAACACATTGTACAGCGCTGTGGAGTATGACGGCGATATATAAATAATTATAACACATTGTACAGCGCTGCGGAGTATGACGGCGATATATAAATAATAATAACACATTGTACAGCGCTGCGGAGTATTACGGCGATATATAAATAATAATAACACACATTGTACAGCGCTGCGGAGTATGACGGCGATATATAAATAATAACACACATTGTACAGCGCTGCGGAGTATGACGGCGATATATAAATAATAACACACATTGTACAGCGCTGCGGAGTATGATGGCGATATATAAATAATAATAATAACACATTGTAAAGCGCTGCGGAGTATGTTGGCGATATATAAATAATAATAATAACACATTGTACAGCGCTGCGGAGTATGACGGTGATATATAAATAATTATAACACATTGTACAGCGCTGCGGAGTATGACGGCGATATATAAATAATAATAACACACATTGTACAGCGCTGCGGAGTATGACGGCGATATATAAATAATAATAATAACACACGTTGTACAGCGCTGCGGAGTATGACGGCGATATATAAATAATAATAATAACACACATTGTACAGCGCTGTGGAGTATGGCGGCGATATATAAATAATAATAACACATTGTACAGCGCTGCGGAGTATGACGGCGATATATAAATAATAATAACACATTGTACATCGCTGCGGAGTATGACGGCGATATATAAATAATAATAACACACATTGTACAGCGCTGCGGAGTATGACGGCGATATATAAATAATAATAACACACATTGTACAGCGCTGCGGAGTATGACGGCGATATATAAATAATAATAACACATTGTACAGCGCTGCGGAGTATGACGGCGATATATAAATAATAATAACACATTGTACAGCGCTGCGGAGTATGACGGCGATATATAAATAATAATAACACATTGCACAGCGCTGCGGAGTATGAAGGCGATATATAAATAATAATAACACACATTGTACAGCGCTGCGGAGTATGACGGCGATATATAAATAATAATAACACACATTGTACAGCGCTGCGGAGTATGACAGCGATATATAAATAATAATAATAATAACACATTGTACAGCGCTGCGGAGTATGACGGCGATATATAAATAAAAACACATTGTACAGCGCTGTGGAGTATGACGGCGATATATAAATAATTATAACACATTGTACAGCGCTGCGGAGTATGACGGCGATATATAAATAATAATAACACATTGTACAGCGCTGCGGAGTATGACGGCGATATATAAATAATAATAACACACATTGTACAGCGCTGCGGAGTATGACGGCGATATATAAATAATAATAACACATTGTACAGCGCTGTGGAGTATGACGGCGATATATAAATAATAATAACACATTGTACAGCGCTGCGGAGTATGAAGGCGATATATAAATAATAATAACACACATTGTACAGCGCTGCGGAGTATGACGGCGATATATAAATAATAATAACACACATTGTACAGCGCTGCGGAGTATGACAGCGATATATAAATAATAACACATTGTACAGCGCTGCGGAGTATGACGGCGATATATAAATAATAATAACACATTGTACAGCGCTGCGGAGTATGACGGCGATATATAAATAATAACACATTGTACAGCGCTGTGGAGTATGACGGCGATATATAAATAATTATAACACATTGTACAGCGCTGCGGAGTATGACGGCGATATATAAATAATAATAACACATTGTACAGCGCTGCGGAGTATTACGGCGATATATAAATAATAATAACACACATTGTACAGCGCTGCGGAGTATGACGGCGATATATAAATAATAACACACATTGTACAGCGCTGCGGAGTATGACGGCGATATATAAATAATAACACACATTGTACAGCGCTGCGGAGTATGATGGCGATATATAAATAATAATAATAACACATTGTACAGCGCTGCGGAGTATGATGGCGATATATAAATAATAATAATAACACATTGTACAGCGCTGCGGAGTATGACGGTGATATATAAATAATTATAACACATTGTACAGCGCTGCGGAGTATGACGGCGATATATAAATAATAATAACACACATTGTACAGCGCTGCGGAGTATGACGGCGATATATAAATAATAATAACACATTGTACAGCGCTGCGGAGTATGACGGCGATATATAAATAATAATAATAACACACATTGTACAGCGCTGCGGAGTATGACGGCGATATATAAATAATAATAATAACACACATTGTACAGCGCTGTGGAGTATGACAGCGATATATAAATAATAATAACACATTGTACAGCGCTGCGGAGTATGACGGCGATATATAAATAATAATAACACATTGTACATCGCTGCGGAGTATGACGGCGATATATAAATAATAATAACACACATTGTACAGCGCTGCGGAGTATGACGGCGATATATAAATAATAATAACACACATTGTACAGCGCTGCGGAGTATGACGGCGATATATAAATAATAATAACACATTGTACAGCGCTGCGGAGTATGACGGCGATATATAAATAATAATAACACACATTGTACAGCGCTGCGGAGTATGACGGCGATATATAAATAATAATAACACATTGTACAGCGCTGTGGAGTATGACGGCGATATATAAATAATAATAACACATTGTACAGCGCTGCGGAGTATGAAGGCGATATATAAATAATAATAACACACATTGTACAGCGCTGCGGAGTATGACGGCGATATATAAATAATAATAACACACATTGTACAGCGCTGCGGAGTATGACGGCGATATATAAATAATAATAATAACACACATTGTACAGCGCTGCGGAGTATGACGGCGATATATAAATAATAATAATAACACACATTGTACAGCGCTGTGGAGTATGACAGCGATATATAAATAATAATAACACATTGTACAGCGCTGCGGAGTATGACGGCGATATATAAATAATAATAACACATTGTACATCGCTGCGGAGTATGACGGCGATATATAAATAATAATAACACACATTGTACAGCGCTGCGGAGTATGACGGCGATATATAAATAATAATAACACACATTGTACAGCGCTGCGGAGTATGACGGCGATATATATATAATAATAACACATTGTACAGCGCTGCGGAGTATGACGGCGATATATAAATAATAATAACACATTGTACAGCGCTGCGGAGTATGACGGCGATATATAAATAATAATAACACATTGTACAGCGCTGCGGAGTATGACGGCGATATATAAATAATAATAACACATTGTACAGCGCTGCGGAGTATGACAGCGATATATAAATAATAACACACATTGTACAGCGCTGCGGAGTTTGATGGGTTTTTTGCCGTCTCCCTTCGTCGGTCGCTGAGGTCTCACCTTTGTAAGAAGTAATCGTGAGAAATGATCTGGGCGGCCGCCGGATACTCGCAACTTCTGTGTTTTGCGCACTCAGGAAGCAGGAGAGCCGCTTGTTCCTGTTTTAGCGAATATTAATCCAGATGCGGGTTTCGCCACCTCAGATCCACCGCCTCCTCCTCAGTCTCCCCGTCAGTTACAGAAATGTCACCGTCTGATGAATCTAAGAACCCCCAACCGGCCGGTGCTAATACCCCGAGTATCTGTACATCCGGAACATGACACCGCATAATGTACATGTCACTAGGTATTCATTTACTACGATGGAGGTGAATAAAAAGAACAGCCTCCCAGCAGAAGTGGTAGAGGGTAATACAGTGAGGGTATTAAACATGCATGGGATAGACATACGGCTCCTGAATCTAAGACGAGACCAACGACTGGTTAAGGTTTGGGGTTATTGAAGCAGTTGGATCTTATTTGCCCCAACATCTGGAGCGTGTGATGCAGTCCCCGGTCAGTCCTGGCAGGGAGAGCAGAACCGGCTGTTTTAGGACAACTTCCCTGAAAACAACTCATCTTTTCCAGATTACCCCATACAGGGTGACTTCAATCATCCTTCACAAGCCCCTCCAGGACAATAAGACCCTCCACCTCTGGTCAGTGGAACCCAATCAGAACAGGAGAGGGTTCTAGATCACCTTGACGAAGGCAGAGACACCAGATCTCTCAGGTTCTCCCAAGAAGGAAGCTTCAGGTGTAGAACTTCCCCCCCATGATGGCCTCTGGGGAATTTTGTCTTGAAACAGGAAAGGTGTCTATCCTGAGGGGTCTGGAGTCTAAACTGCAGCTGTCACTCCTCCAGAGGGGCAGTTTGGGGCTACTTTCATGAACCTCTGAGGGGTAGGTGAGCTCCCACCCTTTCCTGGCATCTGCCCTCATTATATGTCACTCAGGGCTTCCTTCCCCTTTGTCATAAAGTCCCCCAGGCTGCTAGTCTGACCTGTCCTCACTCAATGAGTGTGAGATAAAGTGCCGCCAGATCCACACGGAGGACAGAGCTGGACGGGTAAATGAACCAATGGATGGAGGGATAAATAAATGAATGAACCAATGGATGGAGGGATAAATAAATGAATGAACCAATGGCTGGAGGGATAAATAAATGAATGAACCAATGGATGGAGGGATAAAGAAATGAATGAATGGAAAGACTGATCGGCGATTTTCAGCCCAACCGTTTGGACTCCTTTACGGTGCAGACACCGCGCCCAACTACAATAACCGACGCAAGAGTGAATTATACCCCCGGCTCGCAACGGGGGGGATTCTGAGCGTCGCCCAAACCCAGTTTTACCCCTCTGAGAATTACCGCCTGCGCCGTAACATTTCATTTAAAGTCAACGCTGTTTTCTGTAATTTGTAAAATTATTATTGTCATTTGTTAAAAAAAGTTTATAAAAGAGAGAAAGGTCAGCTTTTTTTTAAAGATTTTTTTTAATAAAAACCCCATAAAAGCCCCTCTCCTGTTTGGTCCTCCTCCCGTCTGTCACCCTGTCTTCTGATATCCTCTGATTTGAAGTATTTGGCCACAGGCGTCTCTTTACTTCCCCCACATTTAGCGTTTGGGATACCCTGCAGCAGATGACACCCTGGCTGGGTCCTTCCTGGGCTTCCTCAGTCAGGTTGCTGGGTGCTACTGAGTTCAGTCTCCATAGAAACATCACTAGGGACCCCCCCCAACTATGCTACAAAGTATCAGAATGAGAAACAATAGGTAAAAAAGCAACATTGATCTCGGTGTGGAAATGGTTTCATGGCGGGTTTTGGCTTCCGCTGGTGCTCCCCGTGACGCCGTCGGGGGCCCCCTGTCCACGCGTGGGGCAGATGGGGCGATTTCACGTGTTGTAGATTCTGGAGGCGCGTTTCGCTGCCGTCTCTCCAGCTCCGGGGCCGTCGCTCTCCTCGGACGCCTGGAGCTCGAGGAACGTCTGCGACTTCAGGAAGCGGCTGTAGCTGTCGTATCTCATGAGGTTGAAGATCTACGTGAGAGAGAGACCGCCGAGGTGAATGAGTTATCTAGGGCTTCTGGGGTAAATCTCAGGGAGTCCTTGGTCTGATCTTACCCCAGCAGCCCCCCCCCCGCACAGCCACTGCTTTACCCCCCCCCCGCACAGCCACTGCTTTACCCCCCCCCCGCACAGCCACTGCTTTACCCCCCCCCGCACAGCCACTGCTTTACCCCCCCCGCACAGCCACTGCTTTACCCCCCCCCGCACAGCCACTGCTTTACCCCCCCCGCACAGCCACTGCTTTACCCCCCCCCCGCACAGTCACTGCTTTACCCCCCCCGCACAGCCACTGCTTTACCCCCCCCGCACAGCCACTGCTTTACCCCCCCCGCACAGCCACTGCTTTACCCCCCCCGCACAGCCACTGCTTTACCCCCCGCACAGCCACTGCTTTACCCCCCCCGCACAGCCACTGCTTTACCCCCCATGCAGCCAGTACTTTACCCCCCCTTGCGCAGCCACTGCTTTACCCCCGCTGTACAGAGGGCACAAGTTACACCAAAGTCATAGAAGCCTTGCAGACACGCTAAGCATGTCACACGCATGTGCGAGAACGGCGGAGGAGCCCCGACTTAAAGGGCCACGAACCAGAAGCAAAGCAGGAACCCTCCAGTGCCCAACCCCCTAAATACCATCACTCCCATCATGCTCACCTATACATTATCTCTCTTAGCTCTCTATATAACAAGGTTCTAGACTCAGGATCCTTACCTGTTCCTGCAGCTTCTGGAACATGAGGGGGTGCGGATTCTCCAGCATCTTCGTGCTGATCCTCGACTGACCCTCCACGTTGACCTGCGACGCCGACTTGCTGGACAGGAAGGTCACGAAGATCTCCTGCGCCTTCTTCTGCATCTGAGACGAGAAGAAGCAGGAAAAGCTGATTCACTCGATCCCGAGCGGGTCCAGAACCGACTCCCAAAAGGCCCATCCGACCGAGTACACGCAGACCTTGTTTATCCAGCTTTGACTCCCCACCTGAACTCAAGCACGGCAACTGCAAACACAATGTAGACTACCACGGCACGCCACACTCAGGAGACCGTGAAACGGAGTCAGGGATGTCTAGAGGTGTCTGGATAGAGACCCACTTAGTGGCAGAGGAGATCATGACGAGTTGTCACCAATGGTTCTCGCCTGGGGTGGCCCGTGGTCTACGGTAAGACGTGGCCCTCCAGAACTTGGTGGCCGGGGGTTTCTAGCGGATCCCCTCGGTGTCCTCCGGCCTCTCGCTACGATTTTGCGTTTAAATTCAATCACCATTAAAAGTTCAGACTGTCCACAAACACCCATAATGGCAGCCAGATACCCCTACTTGAGCACAGGTGACTGATTAATGGGCTTTCTCTTTTAACCATTAATCAGACACAAAGTGATTACATTTTAATATTTTTGTTGAATTCGCAATATTTCAGGTTTTTTAATACATTGGTCCTGAGGGAGTTGAGGGGACGTGCGGGTGCTGAGGGGGGACGCGCGGGTGCTGAGGGGGGACGCGCGGGTGCTGAGGGGACGAGTGGGTGCTGAGGGGGGACGCGCGGGTGCTGAGGGGGGACGCGCGGGTGCTGAGGGGGACGAGCGGGTGCTGAGGGGACGAGCGGGTGCTGAGGGGGACGAGCGGGTGCTGAGGGGGACGAGCGGGTGCTGAGGGGGACGCGCGGGTGCTGAGGGGGGACATGCGGGTGCTGAGGGGGACGCGCGGGTGCTGAGGGGGGACGCGCGGGTGCTGAGGGGGGACGCGCGGGTGCTGAGGGGGGACATGCGGGTGCTGAGGGGGACGCGCGGGTGCTGAGGGGGGACATGCGGGTGCTGAGGGGACGCGCGGGTGCTGAGGGGGGATGTGCGGGTGCTGAGGGGGACGAGCGGGTGCTGAGGGGGGACATGCGGGTGCTGAGGGGGACGCGCGGGTGCTGAGGGGGGACATGCGGGTGCTGAGGGGGGACATGCGGGTGCTGAGGGGACGCGCGGGTGCTGAGGGGGGATGTGCGGGTGCTGAGGGGGACGAGCGGGTGCTGAGGGGGGATGTGCGGGTGCTGAGGGGGACGAGCGGGTGCTGAGGGGGGACGCGCGGGTGCTGAGGGGGACGCGCGGGTGCTGAGGGGGGACGCGCGGGTGCTGAGGGGGGACGCGCGGGTGCTGAGGGGGACGCGCGGGTGCTGAGGGGGGACGCGCGGGTGCTGAGGGGACAGGAAGGAGGAAGCTGTTCCCGGTACATCTCAGGAGCCCAAATCGCTCAATCACCGTAAATACACGAAACGCACAAAGTATCTAAAAAATACTCAAAACAGGAAAGTCAGCAAAGCGTCTGACCCGGGATTACTGGAACTCCTACAGCGTGGATACTTTGTAACGGACACAGAGTGTGGCCCCCGGGCCCCGGACCCACCTGCTCTTTATCTTGCGTGGTCTTGAAGTCTTCGCACGCCAACCAGAAGAGCAAATTCTCCTCGCTGAACTCCTTCTTCAGAAAATCCTGAGAAAGGAAACGACGGAAATGATTGATATGGAGGGTCCATGAAACCGGCGGAGGGATGGGGGCCACAGAGGGGTCCTTACGGGGCCACATCCAGGCCGTCCGTACCAGATACCTTGCTCTTTCTTGCTACCATCACTAAACGTATACAGCTCCGAACCCTCGCGATGGGTTCCTTACACGATCCGCCACCTCTATCAGCCCCGGCGAGGGCCACACGCAGGTCGCTAAACGGATGATGTGACTCCGAGTCTGACGCAGAACCGACCAATACAGACGTTTTACCAGCAACCGGAGAAGAACATCACCTGGAAACCCCTGAATCATTTTACTAAAACTGCCCCAAACTGCCCCAAACTGCAGAAAAAGATGGCGCAGAGAGGATGTCACGAAAATATTTCAGCCTCCTAATAGATTGTAAGCTCCTGGGCGCAGGGCCGTCTCTTCCTCTTCTACCAAAATCTATTATTGTTCATTTTCTCTCTCCCCTCATGGTAACAGCGCCACGGCATCTGCTGGCGATATATCAATTAAATTATAAGGTTCCTCTCTAATCCAGGGAGAGAAACCCGTTTCTTGCGTTGAGAACATCGAGTGATGTTTACTGAGGCCCCCGACGCGGCCCCCGACGTGTCCCACCGAGATACGTGATAAAAATATTTCTGTCACACGATGAGATCGCATGATGTCACAGATGTGGCGAGGGCCCCGGAGCGGGTTTTATGCCCCCTACGGAATCCAAATCTTCCGGGTGAGGAAATATTGGGCCAAAAATACAAAACTAAAGAGAGAGAAATATTTCGGGTAGAAAATGTGATTTCTGATCCTCCACGCCGAGGGCCAAAAATCCTCATCCGCGAGACGCTGCCATGATTCTCTTAAAGGGACAGTCGTGGACAGTGTTTCAGGGGCCAGTGGGACAGGTTGTGGCATCCATGTCGGCACCGGGGTCGGGGTAAATGGAAAGGCGGGGGGCATTTAATATTTTTTCCCTTATTCCTTGGACGTCCCCATATAAGATCTGCTGGGCACGTGTAATATGACATCAAAAACATAAAACCTGATTTATTGTCACTCTGTAAAGGGTTAAAATATAATTGAAATTCAATAAAAGAATTCTCAGCTTTTAATAATAAAATAATTATGTAATCACCATGGCAACCGGTGGCATATTCCATTTGACATGTTGGGGGGGTATTTCTAGAGACACCAGAGATGCAAATGAGTATTTGTTGATTTATATAGCGCCTCTACATTCCACAGTGCAGTACAATCAGTTCCAAATATACTGTATAGACAAAAAAACATAAAAAAAACCAAGAAGGCAAGAAGGTAAGCAAAATGGCGCAAAATTCCTCAAACTTCTGAACCGAGAGCCACAGACAGATTCGGATCAAAGAGGTTAAAACAAAGTTATTTCCAATGAAAGGAAGTTCGTTCCTGAAGATAAATATTTTCTTTATGCGGCTGACATGTTAACAGTTCATAATATTTACGTATAACTAATCCCGTCCTTATAACCCGTTATATCCTTGTATATTCCTCATATTATATATTATATGCTCTCCGGCTGTATAACTAATCCCGTCCTTATAACCCGTTATATCCTGTATATTCCTCATATTATATATTATATGCTCTCCGGCTGTATAACTAATCCCGTCCTTATAACCCGTTATATCCTGTATATTCCTCATATTATATATTATATACTCTCCCCCGTATAACTAATCCCGTCTTTATAACCCGTTATATCCTGTATATTCCTCATAATATATATTATATACTCTCCGGCCGTATAAATAATCCCGTCCTTATAACCCGTTATATCCCTGTATATTCCTCATATTATATATTATATACTCTCCGGCCGTATAACTAATCCCGTCCTTATAACCCGTTATATCCCTGTATATTCCTCATATTATAGATTATATACTCTCCGGCCATATAACTAATCCCGTCCTTATAACCCATTATATCCCTGTATATGCCTCATATTATATATTATATACTCTCCGGCCGTATAACTAATCCCGTCCTTATAACCCGTTATATCCCTGTATCAGTAGCGTACCTAGCGGGGGGCGGGCTCGGTCCGCACCGGGTGCCGCTCATCAGGGGGGTGCCAACTTGTCGGCACCCGGCACCCCTCCAGAGACGGACAGTAATGTCCGCCGCTGGAGGAGCAGGCTCGCAAGGGAGCGGTATCGGAGGTCTTTAGCAGACCTCCGGCTCCCTTGAGTGATTTTAAGCCGGGTTCAACCCTTGAACCCGGCTTAAAACCACTCAAGGGAGCCGGAGGTCTGTTAAAGACCTCCGATATCGCTCCCTTGCGATCCGCGCGGCAACAGCTGCTGTGCGCCGGGATTTGTTGTCAGATCCCGGCGCACAACACTGAAGCCGCGCCCACTGCCGTCCGTGCCCTCTGACCCGGAAGAAGACAGAAGAACTGAAGAAGAGGAGCGAAGAGGAGGAAAAGAAGCTGTAAGGAGAAAAGAGGAAAGGTAGGAAAGCATTCAGTGAGTGAGAGTTGATTGGTATATGTGTGGATTGGTATATACGTGTGGATTGGTATGTGTGTGGATTGGTATGTGTGTGGATTGGTGTATGTGTGGATTAGTATGTGTGGATTGGTATATGTGTGGATTGGTATATGTGTGGATTGGTATATGTGTGGATTGGTATGTGTGTGGATTAGTGTGTGTGTGGATTGGTATGCGTGTGGGTTGGTGTATGTGTGGATTAGTATGTGTGGATTGGTATATGTGTGGATTGGTATATGTATGGATTGGTGTGTGTGTGGATTGGTATGCGTGTGGATTGGTATGCGTGTGGGTTGGTGTATGTGTGGATTAGTATGTGTGGATTGGTGTGTGTGTGTGGATTGGTATATGTGTGGATTGGTGTGTGTGTGGATTGGTATGCGTGTGGATTGGTATATGTGCGGATTGGTAAGTGTGTGAGAGTGATGGGTGTTATGCTGTACCATTTCCAATGTATTTTTCATTATATAATTATGCTCTAGTACATCACAACTCCCATCACTCTATACTGTTCCATACAGTGGCAGAGCTGGGAGACAGAGGCCTTGGACCCCCACCGCAGGACTCCTGAAAGGTAAGTGAACTTCAAAGTGGGAGAGGGTAGATAGTTAGGAGGGGGTAGATAGGGAGAAGGGAGTGAGACGGGGGGATAGGGGGTAGATAGGGAGAAGGGAGTGAGAAGGGGTAGGTAGGACAAAAGGGAGTGAGAAGGGGTAGATAGGGCAATCATACTCCTATCATGCCAAGTCTGTGAGTACATCCTGGAATCTGGGTATGCCTGGGCATGATAGAAATGTGATTGCTGTTAACAATCATATATATATATATATATATTAATATTGTTATTTAATTGTTTTGTCCTATTTTGGTGTGTTACTTACTTGAAATAAAAGTGTTAGATTTTTTTTTATGGTGTGGGGGGGCGGGCCATATTCAGTTTCTGCCAGGTAAATGCTGCATTTTCGGTTTCAGTCCAGAATTCGTTTCGGTGCATCCCTACTACTAATGAAGTGGTAGGCCTACACCACATCAATGTTTGGCTTAGTATATAGTGATAGGAGTTATGCTGCACTATTGTCAATGTCTGGCTCAATGTATAGTGATAGGGATTATGCTGTACCACCGTCAATGTGTGCCTCAGTATATAGTGATAGGTGTTATGTTGTACCACCGTCATTGTCTGCCTCAGTATATAGTGGTAGGTGTTATGCTGTACAACCGTCAATGTCTGCCTCAGTATATAGTGATAGGTGTTATGCTGTACCACCGTCAATTTCTGCCTCAGTATATAGTGATAAGTGTTATGCTGTACCACCGTCAATGTCTGCCTCAGTATATAATGATAACAGTAAGTGTTATTCTGTACCACCTTCAGTATCTGCGCCGGTATATAATGGTAGAAGCTATGCAGTTTTAAAGTGTGTGTGTGGGGGGGTGCCACATACAGCATCCGCCCCAGGTGCCAAATACTCTAGGTACGCCCCTGCCCTGTATATTCCTCATATTATATATTATACACTCTCCGGCCGTATAACTAATCCCTTCCTTATAACCCGTTATATCCTGTATATTCCTCATATTATATATTATATACTCTCCGGCCGTATAACTAATCCCGTCATTATAACCCGTTATATCCCTGTATATTCCTCATATAATATATTATATACTCTGCGGCCGTATAACTAATCCCGTCCTTATAACCCGTTATATCCTGTATATTCCTCATATAATATATTATATACTCTGCGGCCGTATAAATAATCCCGTCCTTATAACCCGTTATATCCCTGTATATTCCTCATATAATATATTATATACTCTGCGGCCGTATAACTAATCCCGTCCTTATAACCCGTTATATCCTGTATATTCCTCATATTATATATTATATACTCTCCGGCTGTATAACTAATCCCGTCCTTATAACCCGTTATATCCCTGTATATTCCTCATATTATATATTATATACTCTCCGGCCGTATAACTAATCCCGTCATTATAACCCGTTATGTCCCTGTATATTCCTCATATTATATATTATATACTCTCCGGCCGTATAATTTATCCTGTCCTTATAACCCATTGTATCCCTGTATATTCCTCATATTATATATTATATACTCTCCCCCGTATAACTAATCCCGTCCTTATAACCCGTTATATCCAGCAGTAATGTTGCGCAGGTCGCCTTGTATAATGCTGCAGGATATGATGTCATCACTCACTGTGAACTCAGCGACTCCTCGCGGATCCTCCAACAAACTGTCCAGAGATGTTGCCCACTTCTGGGTTCTCTTCTGTTCCTGGTTCGCGGCGCAGACGGAGCCGTCACTGCCGTGAATTTCTGTTGGGGGAAAAAAGCCGGATCCATTAGACGGCAGCCGGGAGTCTCGAGAGAAAGTGTCCCGGAATGTGTGTTATTATTATTTATATATCGCCGTCATACTCTGCAGCGCTGCACAATATGTGTTATTATTATTATTATTTATATATCGCCGTCATACTCCGCAGCGCTGTACAATGTGTGTTATTATTATTATTTATATATCGCCGTCATACTCCGCAGCGCTGTACAATGTGTGTTAATTTTTATATTTCGCTATCATACTCCACAGCGCTGTACACAGTGTGTTATTATTATTTATATATCGCTGTCATACTCCGCAGCGCTGTACAATGTGTGTTATTATTATTTATATATCGCCGTCATACTCCGCAGCGCTGTACAATGTGTGATATTATTATTTATATATCGCCGTCATACTCCGCAGCGCTGTACAATGTGTGTTATTATTATTTATATATCGCCGTCATACTCCGCAGCGCTGTACAATGTGTGTTATTATTTATATATCACCGTCATACTCCGCAGCGCTGTACAATGTGTGTTATTATTATTATTTATATATCGCCGTGATACTCCGCAGCGATGTACAATGTGTGTTATTATTTATATATCGCCGTCATACTCCGCAGCGCTGTACAATGTGTTATTATTATTTATATATCGCCGTCATACTCCGCAGCGCTGTACAATGTGTGTTATTATTATTTATATATCGCCGTCATACTCCACAGCGCTGTACAATGTGTGTTATTAGTATTTATATATCGCTGTCATACTCCCCAGCGCTGTACAATGTGTGTTATTATTATTTATATATCGCCGTCATACTCCGCAGCGCTGTACAATATATTATTATATATCGCCCTCATACTCCGCAGCGCTGTACAATGGGTAAAGAAGACATAACACTGAATCATAGAATTTGCCGGCAGATCAGACCCATTCAGTTGTCGCACAGAAATGAAGCCGGAGCTTCGTGATAGCCGTGACTCGAGGTTCTTGCGCAGGATTATGACTCACAGAGGCCGGGTTCTCATTCCAGCATAAAACACGCTGAGTGTAGGGCGAGCACACGCATGTTCATGCTCGTCCCGTTCACTGCTGTCATGACAGGTGGAGAAGCCTCAGCACTGATCGACACGCAAAAATAATATTGAAAATACTTTACTGAAACACAACTCCTATCACTCTCAGCCACGCAGCGAGTGGGAATTTGACACATTTGGGGAAAAAACGAAACTATTTCACCCAAAAAACATTTTTGCTGCATGAAACATGTCCTGTAACTATACATCATACAGGGCATATCTCTGATTTAACTATACATCATACAAGGCATCTCTCTGATTTATCTATACATTATACAGGGGGCCAGTGACTGATTTATCTTTACATTATACAGGGGCCGGCTCACTGATTTATCTATACATTATACAGGGACCGGTCACTGATTTATCTATACATTATACAGGGGGCCGGCTCACTGATTTATCTATACATTATACAGGGGCCGGTCACTGATTTATCTATACATTATACAGGGGGCCGGCTCACTGATTTATCTATACATTATACAGGGGCCGGTCACTGATTTATCTATACATTATACAGGGGGCCGGTCACTGATTTATCTATACATTATACAGGGGCCGGTCACTGATTTATCTATACATTATACAGGGGCCCCAGTTCTTTGATTTAACTTTATATAGGGCATTTACTGGGGCTGGTCTGTATAACGTGCAGTAAATATAGAGGGATTTTTAACTCTCCTGCAGAGGGGCTGTCTACGCATCACACAGTTTATTATTATTATCATTATTATACAGCCCTATGCATCACACTGTTTATTATTATTATCATTATTATCATTATTATACAGCCCTATGCATCACACTGTTTATTATTATTAGTAGTAATAATTATTAGTAATATTAGTTGTATTATATATATTTCTAAATATAATGCGATAAAAAATAAAACTCCAGGAAGTTTTTGGGGAGAATCCGAAGCAGAAATTATCTAATAAACAAATTAAAAAAACAATCTTCTAAAAGCATCAATGAAACCGCCATCAGTTTTTGCTCAGAAATCCTGCACAAGCCCCCAGAGGGTAGGTGATCCCAGCTGTGGAGGGCAAGGGTGGCACAGGGGGTACTTACGCCCATCACAGGCAAAACACCGGCCAATCCCACCTAATATCACCTGGATAATGCCCCTGGGGGTACCTGTAGGCAGCAAGGGGGTATCTATGGGGGCTGCTCCTTACCTGAAGGTGGCCTCTTCCTGCTCAGCCTGCTGACTGCCCGGGTGAACATGTCTTACAAGGAGAAGGGGCACCAATTGTATTCTGATTGTCCCCTGGGATATTCTTCCTACCCTCTTGTGTGACCTGAGCCTCAGGTGTGGTCTTTCTCCTAGGGGCTGGAGGCTGAGTCCCTCTCCCTGCCGGGGCTGGAGGCTGAGTCTCTCTCCCTGCCGGGGCTGGAGGCTGAGTCCCTCTCCCTGCTGCTTGGGCTGGAGGCTGAGTCCCTCTCCCTGCTGCTTGGGCTGGAGGCTGAGTCCCTCTCCCTGCTGCTTGGGCTGGAGGCTGAGTCCCTCTCCCTGCTGCTTGGGCTGGAGGCTGAGTCCCTCTCCCCGCCGGGGCTGGAGGCTGAGTCCCTCTCCCTGCTGCTTGGGCTGGAGGCCGAGTCCCTCTCCCTGCCGGGGCTGGAGGCTGAGTCCCTCTCCCTGCCGGGACTGGAGGCTGAGTCCCTCTCCCTGCTGCTTGGGCTGGAGGCTGAGTCCCTCTCCCTGCTGCTTGGGCTGGAGGCTGAGTCCCTCTCCCTGCCGGGGCTGGAGGCTGAGTCCCTCTCCCTGCTGGGGCTGGAGGCTTTCAGGCAGATACTGGTTTCCTGTGGTTTTTGGGATGGGCACAGATGTCTCCCACACAGTGACAGTGGGGGGAGGAGGGAAAAGGGCTGTGTGGAGGGGCTGCCAGGTATTTGGGGAGATCTCATGTGTCACAGATGTGAACCCCAACACTTCTCATCACACATAAGGCATCTCTTTCTCCCTTAACTCTTTAATTGGTGTCTTGCGCATCTCACTGGCACTCAAAAGGTTAATGCCTGCAAGAATGTTTTCTGACTCATTAGTAAAGTAACTTGAAAGAGGAAGAAAAGGTCAAAAATGAACTCGTGGCTTCCTCCATGACTGCAATTCTCATCACGCTCAGGTTGCCATGATCAGCACCGCAATTCCTAGTTCCAGGGCATATTTTCAGCCCTCCGGTTATATATTCTGCGGCTTTGCCTAGAATCTTCTATATTCAAACAGTTTGGTGACTGATATCTAAAGCCTTCTGCCCCAGGGCACCCCGGAGGGGGCATTCCTAAATCCTGGAAGACTGGGAGAGCAGGTAAATTGTCACCAGTTAACACAGTGAGGGGGGCTTAAACCTGCATGGGGTAGGCATATGGCTGATATCCTGAATAAAGCAGCAGAGGAGGCCTGGCAAGGGGGCAGAGGGGCCAATACCCTATGGGTTTTATATACAGCGCTGGGGGTTGTACTGTATACAGCAGTACTTATACCAGGACTGGATTCTTTCCTAGCTTTCCTTGGCGTAATTTTTTACTGGGCCATTTGGCTGGACTTGCTCCCTGGGCTGCAAGTTGACAATTCTACCCTGTCCACAAAAACATCGAACCATTTAGACTCCAGAATCAGTTAAAGGTGAATTAACTCTGTTTGTGATGGGCTGTTTAAGGGTTAATATTTTAAAGAACGTTCTAACGATACAAAGTAACCACCAAACACAACTACACAGAGGGCTGAGTGCACTGCCACCCCGTGGCCATCGCTAGGACTGCAGCCACCTGCCGAAAGGGGAAGCACCTTTCCAAATTACTACATAAATATAGCTTTAATTTCTTTTACTTTTCATATGTTTTTAGGCACCTGCATATCAGCAATTGGTATGAGTTCTCGCTCTGTTGTCTGCGCCCCAATCTACTAGACAAGCCCCCTGACTCCTTCTCATACTGCCTGTGGAAAACAATAGAATGACTCAGTCTTAATCACCCAGCTGGAAACTCTGGCTAATAGAAGTTTATGGAGGAACGGACTTCATTAGCATCGCCATAAAGCATCAGCTCAGTGTGGTGTCTGGGATGGGAAAGTCACCCAAAATATCACGACTGACAACAATGGCCGCCTCCAGGTCTGCAGATAAAGCGTGTTATTGGAACAAAATTAGATAAAAACATGTTTTTGTCACTGACATTACAGTATACATCACTGGGGGTATTACAGTATACAGCGCAGGGGGGGGTTATATTACTGTAGACAGCGCTGGGGGGGTTATATTACTGTATACAGCGCTGCACAGGGGCAATGTATATGTGCATGTGCGTGCACGTATGTATGTATGTATGTATGCCGCACGGCTGTGCTGCTTGCAAAGCGTATTCAATGCAGGAAAAGGATCCACACACAGAACCCAAGATATTTTTACTAGGAGCAGTCATCTTCACTTCCTGTTCTCAGGCTTTGGATCCCAGCTCCTTCCCCTCGCTCTCTAGGAGCAGTCAGAAGGAGATCATAACCTAAGACCCCCCATGGTATTGACTGAATTTCTCTTCCAAACGTGAAAAGGGTTATACAGAAAACTCAGGGGGCAGCTGGAGCCACTACGGGTTTGGGCAGCAGCGATGAGTCTCAGGGCAGGGATCGGGACCACAATGGAGCAGCTTCCAGGCTGGGGCTCAGATTCCTCAGCAAATTCATTTGGGCAGCCACAGAACTTTACCCCGGCGTTCACAGAAGCTGCATACCCACGAGGGCAAATACAGGGTCACCAAGAACGGCAATACAGGCCGCTGGCAGGACACGAGGCACACAGCCTGGAACGCTAAGAGTTAAAGAGTTTGTGACAAAACCGCAAATACTTTGCATAAAAGGTACTAAAAGAACGGCATGCGATATCTGATCGCAGTAAATCGCATTCCGTGGCCGCAGCATAGCCAATAGGAGACTGCAGTAAAACTTTAAAGGGACAGGCTTTAAAGCACGATAGCGGAGAAGCCCCTTTAAACAGACGCAGCGTCCCCCTTATCACGCGTAGCAGGAGGAAAGGGGCAAATGCATTGAGTGGGGATCCTGTGGAATCTGAAACGTATACTTTTGCCTCTTTCCTGGCTATTCCCGTGCAGGTTATCTACTTACCGCCGGTCAGCTACGCTACTGCCTCGGCGATCCACACACAGAACCCCCCATAACGTCTTTAATGCCCCTTGAGGCCCACATACCGGCCAGAGGAAGTCAATTATTAACTTAACGGTTTAAAAACAAAAACTTACAGCAAAAAACACAAGACGACCAAGTTTATTTTTTCTCCATGTAGTTTTAAACCAACTTAAGATGCTATACAACTTAGAAAAGCCTGGAAATTATTTCAAACAAGGTATTTACACCCAAACTGGTTGGTGAAAAGTCAAATGGATTGGGGGGGCAGAGGGGGACGCTAAACAGTGAAGCAAAAATGCTTAGAAAGTCAAAATTAAGGCTTTTTCAACAGGTTACTTCCTAAAGACCGACCCCATTAAAATGAAGAGGTTCACTTTGGAAATGGGTAACAATCGCCTCGTGTGAACATTATATATTATATATATCAGGACTGTACGGCATGCCAGCGGGGACATTTATAGAGCAAAGAAACCTATATACACGAGACGCTGGGCTAAGCGGCAAAACGCCGCAGGACTGCAGAAGCCGCCAGGGACAGCCTGTAAATTATACCCGGGCGAGAAAATCAAAGCCAGAAAATTAATTCCAAAGAGAAGGGAGAATTACGGTTTTAAGCGACTACTTCGGAAGCAGATGCTAAAAACACACACAAAAAAAAAGGGGGTCTGGGGCAAAGTGTGGCCAATAAGCAGGATTCCACCCGTTGCCATGGTGGCTGCTTTATCTGAAAGAGAAACAATGCAGTCGCGTAACATAAAAGCTTAAATGTATGTAGCCATAGTCTGTGTTTAAATGATCTGTAAGGGTTAAAGGTACTTGGGACCAGGTCCAGATCACGTGACTCGTGTGTACTCGGCGCTAGCCCATGGCAGGCGAGCGATGCTGCCATCAGTGTGCTTTACAAACGCGTCCCTCTCCTTTAACTGTACATTTAAAACGCAGCTGTGTTTTATGATCAAGCTATGGATCAAGCTGTTCCTGCGCATGTTGTGGGCGCTTTATGATCAGAGGCAGATTACCAGAAATTTGGGAAAGCACCGAATAAAGTACGAGGTGGAAGTCAGTATTGTGGAAAGAAAAAATTCAGTATTGTGGAAAGAAAAAATAAAAAAATCAGAGTATTAACATGGAGTATTAACATATCACCCACACGCACCCCCTGGGAAGCAGTTTAATATTTACACGAAGCCCCCCCCGAAATCCCGCGTTATGCTACAAGAGAAGCATCCGCTGCCGGTAAAGCAGCAGAGCAAGAAAAGCCCGAGCGGTTCCCCCGTCGCCGCGGACCGGCCCCGATCTGTAGAGCCCAAACTAAATATGCATAAAAAATGAAACTCATTAAAAATGTGAGGGGTCGTTAATGCCAGGGGTCCCGCATCTGGCCGCCTGCACCCCAGCAAAGCCGCCAGCTGCTCAAAAACGCATTTTTCAAACAGTTTTTACATAAAAGATTCCTTAAATCCAGTCCTGAACAGAAGGGGGAGAAAATATAACAGATGTTCCTTAAAAAGGCAAAAACTATGACGTGTTCTTCACCAAAGCCAAGTGGAGGTAAAGGTCTCGGATGTTTTAGCTTAAAATAAATATTTGCTTCTTCTCTGGATTGACACCCCTTGAACATTTCACACCGGATCACGTCCTCTGTAATTGGCGCTGTATGACAAGCACGTGGTATAATGCCAAGACATCGGCGAGTTCGGCATCACTGGGTCTGGTAACCGGCCACGCTGTAGCCCGCGGGATTGGGGATTACCGGTGGCGCCTGCGTCGGCGGTGGGGGCTGGGTACCGAAGCCACCCATCCAAGTCGCCGACTGGGACTGCCTATAAAAAAGCAGAAAACAGGGACTAGTCAGGCAGTTCTGTTTGTGAATAAAGAACGTCCGGCGTGAGTCAGTAAGGCACCAGTGCCGACGGCGGCAGCCGTACTTACTCCACCCCGAAGCTCTGCTGGCTCCACGCTTGCCCGTACACGCCGTAGGAGGGCACCTGCCAGCCGTTGGTCATGTACTGACTGTACTGCTGGGGGCTGCTGTAGACCTGACTCCACTGACCCCACTGGCTGTAATCCACCTGCCAACGAAAGAGAGATCACAAGGGGCCAAGAACCGAATTCACACAACGGCGTCTCCAGCCCTGCGAACGGCCGACGCATCAATTTAGGGGCGAAGATGCAAAGAGAGGCAGTTTGCTAAGTGGGCCTGAGCTTCGTGGATAAACAGCGGAGGGAATAGCACTGACGGGGGCGACATACCTGCTGGAAGCCTTTAGTCATGTCAGGGGTCTCTTTACCCCAATAACATTTCACCACATGGCCTTCTATAGTCGTTCCATTCACAGACACGATGGCATGCGCAGCACTGTCATGGGTAGAAAACCTATAAAGCGGATCACAGGGTGAGTGTCACATAGTAACAGAACGGCAACAAGCGTACAAAGGATGAACACGAAGCCCGAGAAATAATCCCACCAAGGCCAACGGCGATGGGTAAACCAGGAAAAGAGTTTCTAAAACAGACATTTTCGCATTGTGTGCAAAAAGAACCATTAAATGGAATATAATCCAGTCTGCCCTTAAACAGAAAATGGGAAAAGAAAAGAAAACTATGAAGAAATGGAGGCTGTAATAACCCGCTCACCTGATAAAGGAGTAGCCTTTCTCCGGGAAGACCCTGATTTCCATGATCTGACCAAACACTCCAAAAGTTTGCCGCATGAGCTGATCTGGAAGAGGACATAAAAATCATTGAGAAAATCATCGAAGCATCACAAGCGCTGCATTAAAGTGTTAGTGCCCCTGTTTTTCCCTCCTTGCAATCGCTTGGTGGGGTTCGTCAGCCCACTCCATGCACCGTTTGCCTCCACCGCTTAGCTTGTAGACATGTCCTGCAAAAGGCATCTCTTTCTTTCCTGCGCACATGTAGTATAACCCCCCACAAGCGTTTCAGAGGGTCCGAGACCCCCGTGTGAATGGACTGAAAGCAATCCCATTGCCAGTGGATGGTGGCTTTAAGTCTGACCTTACGTGTAAATATTGGCGGACATGGATCGCTTAATCCTGTCCAAATTATTACCCGAGTACAACGACCCAAAGCCATCAGCGCCGCTTAAAACTATCTTATGTGAAACTATCAGATGAGCAGGAAAAGCCGAGGCTCCCGCCGGTCCGTTTTATGTGAGATCTCTAGATACTGACCCTGCAGAAAGGACCCGAGAGTCAAATTGGGGAGCAGGGTATTTTCTCAACACGAAAGTCTCTAAGCCAGTTAATAAATGATTTACCCCACGACCTGGGGTGTGAATTAGTGATAATGATCAGAACGAGGATTTCTCTGTACCTGTTAATCCGGACCCAATCCCACCGCAGTAAACGGTGCAATTTTTAGGACTGGATTGATTTACCACGTCTTCAAATCTCAGCTGTTTTGTGTTATCTGAGAGGGGAAAGAAAATGCACATTTTAAACCATATACAGCATTAAAGGGTTAAAAAAGGATAGAAATAGAAGATGGGTGTTTAACAATTTCAAAAGCTATAGAGGGAAGATTTGCGTCATTGTTGATTTATATAGTACCATCATATTCCACGGCGCTGTACAGTGATAATCTAGTAGCTGGTAAGGTTTGGGGTAATTTTCCAAGATTAAAACCCCCCTTTACATCATATGAACACGCGATACCAGACACGGGTTTATAAGGGAGAACGATGTGCGATACCTTTGGGTCATATAACGCAAAGTATATATTTTCCGGAGGTTCGGCTGCCACACACCTAAACTTTAAATTCTTTGCAAGGCAGACGGGGGCCGCGACCACAGATTAACATTTATAGGGCTCTGAAAACACTAATCTCAGCGGCTGCATCCGTTAATCCGGCACCAGAATTCTGACGGAGTGGGGCTAGGAAGCGACAGCAACGGACAGAATATCACTTTTTGGCATCGTATTTGCTCAGAACTCACTTTCTTGTGTGCTTTTTGGTGCTGGGGGCTTCCGCGTCGCCCAGTTGGTTCGTATTTGTCGGCCTCCTAACCACTGTCCTCCCATATGAACTATGGCGTTCTCTGCATCCTGAGACAAGAAACACACCGTTAAGTTTGGGAAGAGGTCATGAGATCCCGCACTGTCCGGATACACATGTATTGTCACAATACATTTCTATAGCGCCAGCAGGTTCCGTAGCGCTGGCTCCGAAAAGATATAAAAGAATTTCAGAACGCATTAGCACACTGGCCCTGCCCCAGACAGCTTGCAATGTAATGCAAAGTCTTGCAGTCACAACACCCGATTAAAAATACAATTTGAACTTTTTTTTTTTCCTTTTAAACAAAATGAGCCGCAAAACATGATAATCCCCATCTATCTTCTAAACGTCAGCGCCGGATGCCCCGCTGTAAAACAAGTCGTCTAGTAAACATGCTGCTTGTGGCTGCGTGTAACGGGGGCTGCGTGTAATGGGGGGGGTCCACTCACCAGTTTGTTGTAGAACGAAACGAATCCATAGCCCTTTGATTTTCCCGTCGCCATGTCTTTCACCACCCGAGCGTCACTGTGAAAAAGAAAGGGTGACCCAGTTAGCGCGTGATACTCACACGGCCCTCAAGAACCAAAAAATAATAAAATTAACTAAAAAAAAGGAACCACACACACTGTATCGTGAATTATCTCTTCCTGGTTTCCTTTTAAACTGTAATTCCTAAAACGAAAGGCTACGGCTGACGACTCCCTAACCCGTTTCATCCAATGCCAAAACTTAAAAAAATCAACAGGACAAAAGTACATGGATAGCACAGAATTCTAATATACAACATGTGATAAACATGCAAGCTACGTGTTACGCTACGCTTCCTACACGCTAACAGGCACAATGGAAATCACAGGGCTGTCTCGCTGGCTGTCCTGGACACTACGATGCGCTACGTCTCCTGCACAGTCATCCTCTAGCAATCCTCACCATGCACTCGCTAACAGCAATGCCTCCTGCTACCGATACAGAATATATCAAATATAAAAATGGAAAAAGAGGAAAAAATAGGAATTAAAAAGGCATACATGGCCTGTTAACAGATTTCTTTATTTTTCTTGGTCAATTCTTTATCACCATTTTGGAGTTTGGGCAGCTGTAAATTTTGAAAAATTGACATTTTCAGAAATTTAAGAAAAGGAGAATATATATATAAATATATATAAAAAAAAAAAACTAACAACAATACTAAAGCACGCCAGTACAAAAACAGCAAAAACTTACAGAAATGTATTTTTTCTAGTGTGTTAAATTAAAATGATCGGTAATATAGAACTGCACTGAATAGAGAAGGTTAATAAGACTAATAAATATAAATATGGAAATAGGAATAAATGAGAAAAAAAAATCTACAAGCGAGTCCCAGTGTGCACAGTTCCTTGTGGTTAGCCTTCAAGATCCTGTCCGTTCTTATGAGCAATTCTGCAAAATAACCAGAATGCTATTATTTTTACTGGCGACGCGGAGCTGGGGAAAAAACGGCAGGTCTTCAGGTATAAAGAAAGCAAAACCTTTTTTAGGGCTACTTACCGGCATTTAGCGAAAGAAACACAAGACAGGTAAAAAAAAAAATCATATTAAGCACAATAAAAAGACACCTAAAGCGGATGAAACACATTGGGGTCCGGCGGCACCTATCGGGTTCAGCGCATGTCCTTTAACACCTCCCGAGTTTACAAAAAGCTCCCCGTTTGGTGAAAGAAACACCACAGGAACTCAAGGCGCCTCCAGGACAGCAAAGACGAGGAGATCTGGGCAGTCGCGGACTGGTGCGGGACTCAAAGGACTTCTTCTGCCCTTGTGTAAAAAATTCCTTCTCGACTCCAAAAGGCAATCGGATTTCTCTTTGGATCAAGAAACGAAAATATTTCTATCTATAGTCCTGTATGTCTTCCGTCTCAGAAGAGCGGAGATTTCTTAGACAAAGGAGGGGAATCTTTACAGTGAGGACAGTAAAGGTACGGAATCCACTGCCTAGGGAGGCGGTTATCAGATACATTAGATGCCTTCAAATAGGTTCTGGATATTTTGTAGAAAGGCACGACATACAGAGCTATAAATAATAATATTTTAGAGCTTCTGGATCCAACGAGAAATCTGATTGCCTTTTGGAGTCAAGAAGGATTTTTCCCCCCTGATGGCAGAACTGAAAGCAGCTTAATCAGGGTTTTTTTGCCTTCTTTTGGGATAAAGGGCTGAACTTGATGGACTTTGGTCTTTTTTCAACCTTATATAGATATAGTTACATAGAACATAACTATATGTAACAATGTAACACATATATATGTAACTGTGTAACAATATATTTATGTAACGATATATAACAATGTAACAATATATATGTAACTAACTGTGTAACAGCACAAATTTTATATATATATATATATATATATATATATATATATATATATATATATATATATATATATATATATATATATATATATATATATATATATATATATATATATATATATATATATATATATATCTATATATATTTACTCACAGAGTCCATTGCACACCATTCCAAATATTCCAAGCCCGGTGCTAGTAACCAGCAGTTTCCATGTAAAACACTTTCAAAAAGATGGTCAGCACTCCAGGTCTTTAAATAGACAATTTCATTTTCTCCAAAGTCAAGTCGACGTTTCAGTCATTACTGACTTTCATCAGGTATGTCCTGTTGAAAGTCAGTAATGACTGAAACGTCGACTTGACTTTGAAGAAAATGAAATTGTCTATTTAAAGACCTGGAGTGCTGACCATCTTTTTGAAAGTGTTATATATATATATATATATACACACACATACATATACATATATACATACATACATACCATATTGGCTCGGATATAGGCCGCCCCCGTATATGGGCCGCAACCTAAAAGTTTGGTGTTTTTTAAAAAAAAGCACCAAAAAAACATGCTGCCACTGTCCCCCCCCCGAGATATGCTGCCACTCTGCCCCCCCCCCGCCCGAGATATGCTGCCACTCTGCCCCCCCCCGCCCGAGATATGCTGCCACTCTGCCCCCCCCCGCCCGAGATATGCTGCCACTCTGCCCCCCCCGATTTACCAGAGGAGACTCCCGGGTGTCTTGCGGGGCCGGCAGGGGACATCTACGCAATACGCGTATACAACTTCCGGTGCCGGCACTCAGCGGATGTGCCATCTGGCATCGTGCGGACGGTAACCGGCTGCGGCGATGCGGGTAAACAACCTCCGCACGATGCGCTTAGACAACCCCCCGTGCCGGCACCCCGTCCCCCCCCCGTGGGAAGTGCTGGCAGGGGAGGCTGTCTGAGCGTATCGGGGAGTAGGATGCGGGTCCCCTGCACCGCTGCGGGGGATCTGTATCCTAACCCCGCTGCATGTCCCGGGCGTCGGGCGCTAGACTAGAATATAGGCCGCACCCCCACTTTAAAGACTTAAAGTGGGGGGGAAAAAGTGCGGCCTATATTCGAGCCAATACGGTATATATAAAATCAAATAACAGATGGAATAAGTATCTTGTGATAATACCTTTTTTATTGGACTAACAGAATTTTGGAATGAGAAGCTTTCGGGGTCTCTTCTGCCTTTCTCAAGTCTAAAAGGCAGAAGAGCCCCCGAAAGCTTCTCATTTAAAAATTCTGTTAGTCCAATAAAAAAGGTATTATCACAAGATACTTATTCCATCTGTTATTTGATATTGACACCACTGGACTAATACGGCTACAACATATGTGTGTGTGTACACGTGTGTGTGTACACGTGTGTGTGTGTGTGTACACGTGTGTGTACACGTGTGTGTGTGTGTGTACACGTGTGTGTACACGTGTGTGTACACGTGTGTGTGTGTGTACACGTGTGTGTGTGTGTACACGTGTGTGTGTGTGTACACGTGTGTGTACACGTGTGTGTGTGTACACGTGTGTGTGTGTGTACACGTGTGTGTGTGTGTACACGTGTGTGTACACGTGTGTGTGTGTGTGTGTACACGTGTGTGTACACGTGTGTGTGTGTGTGTGTACACGTGTGTGTACACGTGTGTGTGTGTGTGTACACGTGTGTGTACACGTGTGTGTACACGTGTGTGTACACGTGTGTGTACACGTGTGTGTACACGTGTGTGTGTGTGTGTACACGTGTGTGTGTGTGTACACGTGTGTGTGTGTGTGTGTACACGTGTGTGTGTGTGTAACCATGAGGTTTTGTAACAATAATCCTAATCCCTCGGAGAGAAAATAAACTCAATGTGAAGAGGCCGGAGCGCGATGTAAAGAGAAAAGCGAATCTGAAGACACCGAACTTTACAATACGGAGAGTAAACGAGACGAACAAACAGCCGCGTCTACCACGGAGCCAAAACCAACACGGGAAGAGGCAAACGGCGCGGCGGAACCCAACACCTGGAACAACCGGCCACAAAAATACAAGACGGCCGTTCCTACAAAACAAGCGCTCTACCGGGGGATCCCAGAAACTTCTCTTAAGACTTTAAAAATCAGCCGCTGACGCTTTCCTGTTAAACTAAATATTTGCTGCATGTTAGCGCCAAACACCATCCCCTCACAGTTTAACCCGCAGACACCGTTACCACGGCTACCACACAAAATGATACGAGGCGGAAGCTGTGAAAACTAAGAACATTAATGAACATTTATAAAAACGTATAAAAACGATCTTACGTCATATAAATGGGGCAGACATTAAACTGCAAGGGAAACATGAGATATCAGAACATCCGAAACGGCCAAACGATACAAATTCCAAAACGATACTTACGATATTTTGCCAAATGGAGCAAAAGCAGATTTAATATCTTCTGTGGTGATTTCCGGACTCAGATCCCCAACAAATACATGAAAGTGATCTGGAAGTAAATATTTTTCTCGTAAGTCACACGTCGTGTATTTAAAGCTCAGGCGTTTGGGGTAAGGAGAGGTCGCAGCGGCAGCCCTACGCTGAATATTAATTCAGATAAAATAAAGAATTCCAGGGAGTGAACGTTATCGAAACAAATAAAGATTCTCTACAAACCAACAGGGTCTAGATATTTATTTCAGAAAGCAGCGCATGCAGGGCTACCGACGACAGAATAAACGGTTATATTTCGGGGCTTCTCGGTCCGAGGAGGAATCCAATCGCCATTCGGGGTTAAGAAGAGACCCCCTGCGTCCCTCCCCCAGTTACAAAATCTGACAAATAGCCTCGCCCTTCGTAAAATGACCACGACATTCACTTACTGGACGTGTCCTTCTTCTGGCTGCTCGGTGTCGTCGCCCAATTTACTTTGACCTCCTGGAAAAGAGACAAGTGAATTACTGACCAGATGTTCCAACATCTTCATATCATTGGAGTAGGGCGCAAGACACAGCATCCAAACTGGGCCCCCCCCGCATGAAAAATAATACACGGGGCAGGAGATTTACCCAACAGAGGGGCAACAAACCCATCGCTCAACAATACAAAGACCCCCAAATACAGCGGATTCACAGGGAACGGATGTTATTAAAGCTACGAGTCCATCCACAAAAAGGCATTTTACTAAAACCACATTTATTGGGGGGGGGCGCGGGGGGGGCTTAATATCGTACAAGAGATTTATGAGCGAGAGCCGCGGGGAACACCCGATAGTCGCTCGTATACAGAAAGCAGGAGACATTCATGGCTGAAATCAGGAGCAAATCACAAATAATCCCGGAAAAGGACTTCGGATTCAAACACGCGACTTTATGTCCCACTTACTTTTCCCAATATTTTGCGCCCGTTCATGGCAGCCAACGCAGCAGCGGCGTCTCTGTGCTCGAAAAACTCCACAAAGCAATACGGATCGTTGTTGGCGTTCGGCATCGCGGTGAACCCGACGGCCGCTCCGACCCGCCTGCCATCGGTCTGCTGCGAAAAGAGAATATTTTAGTTAACGACGGCTCCCAATGCAAGGTCCAGTGCATCACTTCAGCTCCATGAACGGCCCCAGATATAAATACACGAGGTTCGTGCGAAGACCCCTTCATTACCCCACGAGAGGCGACCACGGGAAGGGCGTTAGGAGGTCTTAGGGATTACACGAAGACTTCATAAAAAAGGGGCTTATTCTTAGCACTTTAACGTAAGAAGCAGCATGTTCTCGAGCACCAAAGACTATCAGCCCGACCGGGAAGACATGACCGCTCTGTGAACGCCGGCAAATAACCCTCAAGGGGCTTTTAACCTAACAGCGCGTTCAAATCCCAACCCTGTGGGAGCAGAGCGGCTTGTGGGTCGTCATCAAACCCGAGCCTGCAGGCAGCGGAACTAAGATCTGGTGACTTTCACCCTGGTGCAATGAGAAAAGTGGTTTTATCACCATAGCAACCCACGGAGCGACCCCGCTGATCAGCTATGGCTCTAACGTCTCCATTTTTGTACATAATACAATATAATCTTGTCCTTGCTGCGGATCAGGCGAATGCCGGCACAGCGGCGAAGAAGCTTCAGGGGGGACTATTTCCAAGATACAGAACCCACCTTTCAATAATTCAGAGAGTGGCAGAAAAGCTCACGCTCAAAAACCAATAAAAACACCAACAGAACACAGAAAAAATGGGGCTATTATGCCCCCCCCCACAGCTGCTCAGAGCCTTCAACCACGCGGCATCGAAAGACTGCAATTTATCAGTGGATTTGAAAAGGGATTGAATGAACCCCCCGCCCCCCCTATGCAGACTATCGCTCAGTAACTACAAACCCCGATTCACACACAGAATGTGGTTTTAGGCTCCATCCGACAATCGCACGCGAAATACCACAGAGAGATCGGGAAAGTTCCAGAAAACTCGCGAATGCCGTCCACGGGCCGAGAACCGGCTGCTTCGCCACCCGTCACGGGCACCGAAGGAAACCCCGGCTCTTTGCAGGATCTACGTGCTGCACGGCGTTAGCCGTTTCGCCCCAATAGAAGCCAACAAGGTCTGCGGGAGATGGAGAGGCCGTGCTCTCAGCTCACCCCTCCCCGGGACACAAAGGGTTAAATACAACACGGCTTACCTCTGTGATCATTTTACAGCTTTTACACGGACCGATCTGACTGAACAGCTGAAGTATCAGGACTTCTGTGACATCTCGGGAGAGGTTGCCTACATATCTAGAGAGAGAGAGAGAGAGAGAGAGAAGCATTAACCCTTCGTTGTTACAGATGTTCCAAAAAGTCATTATCTCTCCAGGTTATTCAAATTCTCAAATCCCTGCAGCAATTAAGACGCATTTCACGGCGGGTACTCCCAGCAGATATGGCCCTTTCTGCGGTCTCTCCAATGGAGCGCTGAGAGCTTTAACCACTAGAGCGCGTTTCACGGGTACCATCCGACCCACCAGGAAGAGTTAGACAGCCGTTTATCCAACTCCACGAGAGAATAAATGCCATCCCAAGACCCCCAAAAAACGACTAAACATCACCGGCGTGGGACGCGTCTCCTAAACCCCTCATACCTCCTGGAGCCCACACAATAAAAGTTACCCCCACTGATAAGCGGTGAGCGCGGCGGCCGATATACAATCACATTACCGGGCTTTACCCTGAAGCGCAAAAGGGCCGCCCGAGGGCCACAAAGGGGTTGGAACCTCCCGGTGGCATTTATGTGGGGTTCCCGGCGGGTGTAAGAATCTGCCCCAATCGCACATTATTCAAAAGGTGTTACTGCTGAATGCCCAAGCCGAGCGGGGGTCTCGCCTGCGCCGCTCCGAGAAGAGAATCATTTCCGCAGACGGCTGTCACAAGAGCCACAGAGCTGGGCAGCACAAGAAAACCACCACACGCTACATACAGATTACACACACACGTACCCTGGGCTCTACACGTCACATACAGATTACACACACGTACCCGGGGCTCTACACGCTACATACAGATTACACACACACACATACATACCCAGGGCTCTACACGCTACATACAGATTACACACACACACATACATACCCAGGGCTCTACACGCTACATACAGATTACACACACATGTACCGGGGCTCCACATATAGATTACACACATACCCAGGGCTCTACATGCTACATACAGATTACACACACACACACACGTACCCGGGGCTCTACACACTACATACAGATTACACACACATGTACCAGGGCTCTACGCGTCACATACCGATTACACACACATGTACCGGGGCTCTACACGCTATTAACACGTATGTGTCACCCCACTCCGGAGGCAGCACAGAAAACCCCCCGGGTAATGTAACCCACTGCCCCCAAGGTTGGGCCTGGCTACGTGGCTCTGCTGTCTGGGGCCGCTGGTGAGGTGTGTTAAGGGGTCCTGGATGTTCTACGTGGCTCTACTCAAGTCCAGGCCCTCGGTGAAGGCTGTGGAGCGGGTTAGTGTCCCAACGGCCGTTACTCACAAGGTGCGGGGCTGTCCGTCGTCCTCCATGCTACTGCCGGGGGTGTACCGCGGGAAGTGCGGGAGCGGGCAGGGTGGAGGCGGGCTAGGGCTGGGACTCGGCCTGAGCGGAGCCTGCAGCAGATCCTGGCCGTCCGGCTCCGGGCAAAATGGCGGCGGCAGCCAGGGACCAGTCAGCGAGAGGCCGCTCATTGCGCAGCCGCGAACAGTCGGCTCCGCCTACCGTTTCCTGTCAGGGTGTACGCGCAGGCATCAGGAGGGGCGTGTGCAAGTACGTCACTGGGGCACGCCCATGAACGCCGCTGGGGTGACCTTCCCCTCGAGGCCTGGTCGGCTCCGCCTACTGGTGGCAGATGCCGGAGAGGACAGGCGGGACGCCTCACATAACGGGGAGATCACGTAAAGATTGGGTCTACCCTCGCTGGGGTATCTTCTCTGTAACTGGGGATGAAATTATATATGCGATGCGGGGTCTGTCACTTCTCCACATCCCACCTATAAAGTCCCCTGCACTGACCGTGTGACGGCGTGAACCCCCCCCCCCATTATGTGTATCCAATGGGAGCGTCCGAACTTCCTGTTCTCAGGATATAGAGTTAATACTCCCTATTAAGTTATCGCTCCCCTATTGTTATTTAGCTGATTGTTGCTGATTGGTTGAGGCAGACTTTGTAAGGGAGGGTGAAGGGAGAGAACCCCAGGACCTTAAATACTTAAGATAATGCTGGATCTGCCACAGGCTGCCCCCAGTCTCAGCTTCCATGAGGTAAAACAGCCCCTCACTAAAAGATTAAAAGTCTGAAAAACATTTTTACTGGTTGACAAACAGACCCGGCCAAGAAAACCTCCCTTATAAACGCCACAAATAACCCCAAAACAGCCACTAATAACCCCCCCAAAAAACACGGCAAATAACCCCAGAAAATGCCACGAACAACTCTAGAAGGCGGGTGTTTCGTCTCTGCCGTCTGCGCATGTTCCCGCTGCACAGGACACGCCGTGAAGTTAGCCGTGGCCTCTTCATACCGTTTATTTGACTGAAGGAGCCGACCCGGGTGAAACATTTCCTCTCACCCCCAATTCATTGGCGAGACGCCGGGCGATTCCTCTATAACCCCCTCGTGTTTATTAGTTTTGGCCCTCGTGGGCACCCATACATCCTTCCCTCGTCTGCCTTGTTCGGCTTGCTGGTGGCTCAAGAGTGTCTAGCTGTACGCTGAGCCACATTGTGCCACGGGGCAGCTCGCCTGCCACCACCTCCCGGGCATCCAGTGAGTGAATGTTTTAAGTGTTTAGTGGCAGTTTTGGCACAGGGAGGCTGTTTCAGGAGCAGAGGTCTACCACTTCAATGTCTGGCTCATTATATAGTGATGGGAGTTATGCTGTACCACATCAATGTCTGCCTCAGTATGTAGTGATGGGAGTTATTCTGTACCACGTCATTGTCTGCCTCAGTATGTAGTGATGGGAGTTATGCTGTACCACATCAATGTCTGGCTTAGCATATAGTGATTGGAGTTATGCTGTACCACGTCAATGACTGGTTCAGTATATAGTGATGGGAGTTATACTGTACCACATCAATGTCTGTCTTAGCATATAGTAACATAGTAACATAGTTCATAAGGTTGAAAAAAGACCAAAGTCCATCAAGTTCAACCTATATACATATTGTGTCCCTACTGTGTTGATCCAGAGGAAGGCAAAAAACCCTTATGAAGCAGATGCCAATTGCCCCATACCAGGGGGAAAATTCCTTCCCGACTCCAAATATGGCAATCAGAATAAATCCCTGGATCAACGTTCTGTCCCTAATATCCAGAACTTGTAATATTATTGCTTTCAAGAAACACGTCCAGGCTCCTTTTGAACTCTTTTATTGAGTTTACCATTACCACTTCCTCTGGCAGAGAGTTCCATAATCTCACCGCTCTTACTGTAAAGAACCCCCGTCTGTGCTGGTGTAGAAACCTTCTTTCCTCCAGCCGTAGAGGATGTCCCCTTGTTATAGATACAGTCCTGGGTATAAATAGGTCCTGGGAGTGATCTCTGTACTGTCCCCTTATATATTTATACATAGTTATTAAATCCCCCCTAAGCCGTCTTTTTTCCAAACTAAATAACCCCAATTCTGATAATCTTTCTGGGTACTGTAGTCCTCCCATTCCCCTTATTACTCTGGTTGCCCGTCTTTGATAGGAGTTATACTGTACCACGTCAATGTCTTGCTTAGCATATATTGATGGGAGTTATGCTGTACCACGTCAATGTTTGGCTTAGCATATAGTGATTGGAGTTATGCTGTACCATATCTATTCAGTAAATGTTATTAAATTTATTTATAAGTTAATATTTCCCGACATTCACTTTTTTTTGTGGGGTTTTTACACAAAAGTTGGGGGGTGCCAAGTACCGGATTTGCCCCGGGTGCAGAGTACTCCAGGCACGGCCCTGGCATAACGCCCGCGATGGGTGGATTTAATGATCCAAATAAATGGAACGTTTTCCAGGCATGTCCGGGACCGGTCCCTGGGGACGGGTGCTTTAGAAAGCAAGGGTTAAATGAAAAGGTTATATTTAACCCCTTTGTGGCTGATCTGTTTGTGAGTCTTCTGGCTCAGGCAGGCCGATGGGGGCAGGAAGATGATGAGTTGCCCCTGGAATGCCAGCCCTGCACCCACCAGAACTTTCCAGTACTTACTGCCAGTCTGAGTCCCGCCCCTGTCCCGGCTGTCCCCGCCTCTCTCAGGCTGTCCCCTCCCTGCTGTCCTCCAGGCTTTGCTGTGTCAGACCCCAGCAGGTCCCCGGACAGACTGTTTTGCCTCGAGCTGCCCTTTTTACCCCCAGTAGGGGTATTTGTCAGCCCCATCCGCTGCCCCCCTAGTTGGCACCTTCCCTTCCCCTGCAGTGACTTCCAGAGATTTCCACCCCTTTCTGTGGCGTCACTGCGGGGCGGTAGATAAAGCCCCTGGCGGGGTGAGAGGAGGCAGAATGGCTCATTACCCCCTAACACGCAGCATGAAGACCGGACTCCACACCAGCGACCCCCTGCCCCCCGGATGGGAGATCAAGCTGGACCCCCACACCGGGTGGCCTTTCTTTGTGGATCATAATAACAGAATCACCACGTGGAGCGACCCCCGGCTGCAGGACACCGGCAAGGTAAGGGTGGGAATTGGCCACGGGGACCGACCCCCTGGCCCGTGGCAGGATAGAAGGCAGGGACTCGTCCTGTGGCCCCCATACCGGCCCCGCACACCCGGCAGGAAGCACTGCTCTGTATACTCGGCACTGACACACACATTGCTCTCAGGCATCCTGATACTTTGTGCCCCCCCCCCGTGTTCTGTGCTGACAGGTGGCAATCGGGATCAAAGCTGCCCTTCCAGCTGCCACCGACCGCCCCGCCCCCCCGGGTCTGCCACCGACCCCCCACAGCGCGCTACCTGGTACAGACTCACCCCCGCCACACCAAAGGCCACCCTCCCTGCCACCCCCATTAATAGGGCATCTCCCTGACGCGGGGTTAATACGAGGGAGCAGTTAGCATTGCGTGGGGCAGCTCGGTTATTATTGGCAGTAAATGATCGGTTCGATTTACTGACTTCGTTGGTGGGAGAAACGATCCCTTAATTATAGAAGATAGTGGAACGTTCTGCGTGGAGCCAGACCACAAAACCAGCTCCATTCAGTGTGCGATGAGTATCGCCCGTCCGCCCATCACGGCGTGTACCGGCAACGCTGACATCATATACCCGGAATGCCGACCTCGTGTACCGGCCACGCCGACATCATATACCCGGAATGCCGACCTCGTGTACCGGCAACGCTGACATCATATACCCGGAATGCCGACCTCGTGTACCGGCCACGCTGACATCATATACCCGGAATGCCGACCTCGTGTACCGGCAACGCTGACATCATATACCCGGAATGCCGACCTCGTGTACCGGCCACGCTGACATCATATACCCGGAATGCCGACCTCGTGTACCGGCCACGCCGACATCATAATGTAAAATAAATAGATGTAGATTATACAGAAAGGGCCCTTGCGCTGCGGTTGCTGTCGGCTTATGATGTCATATCTCAGCGCCGCCTCTCACTGGGACTGAGGAGCCTCCCGGGGAAGCACTGCCCCTAGACCCACACAATTCACCCCCACTACAGACGCTTAAATACCCCCTAGGGCGAGACAGCGTGCTGATGATTGGTGGCCCTAGTGAATATGACGTCTGGAAGGTCCTGTTCACAAGAGCTTACAGTCAGTGGCCCCAGCTCTCCTCAGACTTCATTTATCTCGCCAGGCACAGGTGGCCCCGTCCACGAGACACAAACGCGGCCGCCGCTCCCCCGGGCAGTGATATTTTTACAGCTCTTTCTAAATGTGTTCCCTGAGCGGACGGCTCTCCGCGGGGCCCCTGGGGCCGCTCTTTATGGTTCTTTTGCTCCGGTTTTATGCTCTAAGCCGGCTCTGTGGGATATATCACTCCGGTCTGCCCGACGGGCCACGTGAGTTATATTCCTGCCGGTGAGATCCAAAATATTTTTCCTCCCCACCCCCTCTGAGCTCCCGCCAACTGCAGGGGCCGCGTCCTGTCCAGAGGAATTCCCAATTAATAAACAGGAGCGCCGGGCCGCGGGGGCCACGAGGAGCGCCGGGACGCGTTCGGTTTATTCATTATTTTTTTTTTGTGGCTTGGTATTCGCTGCCAGTCCTGGCATGAAAGGGTGGAGTCACCGGTATTTAACCCTTTCAGATCCGGTGTCCCGTGTGGATCGTGAAGGTGAATTGTTAGCGTGGCCCAGGACGGACGTGTTAGCAGCAGTGGCGCGATCATGCGTCCTCTCTAGTGGATAAATGGAACAGCCTCCCAGCAGAGGAGGGCCCAGTCCATACGTTATGGCATTGATTGGCCCGGCGTTGCTGACTCGGGACGACCCGGGACTACCCACCGAACACTTCATGACATCATATGATGCCCAGCGAGCAATGCAGGGCCCCAGGGGCGGGGTTACTCGTGGCCCCCTTTGGCTGAGGCTGATGAGCTTTTAAAAGGCTCCGTGATGTTCGTGCGCCGCTGGGGTTATTGCGCTGCGCTGTCTCTTTAAAGGCCCTTCAAGGTTAAGCCAAGGACACTCATGCGCAGGCCGGGCGTCTCGTTTAGGGCTCTTTAGCCCAGAACGCTCTCGTCTCCGGACGGCTCTCGGGTATTTATAACTCTTAACGCCCGACGCGCTTTTTTTGGCCGAAGCTCCTTTTATGTGGAGTTTTTTTTTCCTCTCGTTAACCCCCGAGCTGCCTGGAATTTGTGGATCTCCGGGACTCGCTCGTTAATTTCAGACGCAAAGCAGAAGCTCCAGCAACCGTCCAGAAGCAGCTAGCGGATTTTAGGATGCCTTCTGTTATAGCCATTCGGGTGCCAGGTTGGTATGGTTAAAGAGTGGTAAATAAGTGGAACAGCCTCCCAGCAGAGGTGGTAGAGGGTAATACAGTGGGGGTATTAAACACGCATGGGATAGACATACGGCTCCTGAATCTAAGACGAGACCAACGACTGATTAAGGTTACAGCAGTGAATGCGGGCCGGCGGGGGCCGATCTGACAGCAGGGCCAGTGTGTGATGGGAGTGGAGGTAGTTTTAGTGTAAGGTTAGGAATGGCATTTGCTTTTCGGCCCCCGGCCGGTTAGGGGTCTTTCCTTCTGGCTTTTGACCTTTTGTGTCCGGGAGATTTGGTGGGAATGTCGTGGGGGGCCGCGCGTCGCCAGGATTTTGTGGAGCAGTTGGCTGGCCGACCTCCGCTCTGCCTCAGCTGTCCCTCGGACCTCCATCGCCTGGCCGGCGGCTCTTCAGCTGTCGCGTGTTTTCTGAGCCGGGCTGAGCTCTTCTCTGACGTCCCACGGCGGTTACCAGTGGGGCAAACTCTCTGCGGACCCCAGGGGTGGAACGTCGGGGGCTCGGCGAGGGTCAGTGAGACGCGGTGGATGAAAAATCTTTATTGCTTTCACAGCGGATTGTTTCTGACCCCCCCCCCCCCCCGGGTCCCCCCCCCCCCCCGTTTGCAGGCTGTGCTGTACCTTTAAGCTCCGTCGGTTCTGTCATCGGGGCGACGGCCGCCAGGTCAGCTGCTCCTTACTGACCGATGAGTCACAAATAACTGCTGGATAAACTCCCCGCGTTACTCAGCACAGGGCCGGGGCCACGACCATCACCCACGGGGCCACGGAGCCCCCTGAGCGGCCCAGGTTAACCGAACCACGTTCATGTGTGACGGCTGATTCCAGGGTTTCTGTGTGACCTATAGCCCTTCCTGATTTAACTATACATTATACAGGGGTCCGGTCACTGATTTATCTATACATTATACAGGGGGGTGGGGGCCGGCTCGCTGATTTATCTATAAATTATACAGGGGCCGGGTCACTGATTTGTCTATATATTATACAGGGGGCCGGTCACTGATTTATCTATACATTATACAGGGGGCCGGCTCACTGATTTATCTATACATTATACAGAGGACGGGTCACTGATTTATCTATACATTATACAGGGGGCCAGTCCCTGATTTATCTATACATTATACAGGGGGCCGGTCACTGATTTATCTATACATTATACAGGGCCGGTCACCGATTTATCTATACATTATACAGGGGCCGGGTCACTGATTTATCTATACATTATACAGGGCATCGTATTGATCACGTGTCGCTGGCCACCTTTAGATTGGGTTGAATTCTCGCAGATATCGGGTACCCGAATGACGTTCGATTTAATTTATTTCATTCATGTTTTGTTTCTGCAGATGGGCCAGTCTTTGGCCAACGGACCCTCTCAGGAAGGCCACAAGCCGGCTCCCTTAAGAGAAGGGAACGCCTATTACCCTCAGCTCCGTCCGGGTTATATCCCGATACCCATCATCCACGAAGGCCTGGAGAACCGGAAGCAGCACCCGTGTTACGTTCTGCAGCAGCCGGGGATGCAGAGAGTGAGGAGCGAGCCGGTCCCGAGCCACAAGCGTGCGCAGTCCCCTCTGCGGAGTTACACGCGCCCGCAGTCCCCCGACCGCGGCCGCCCAGAGTCTCCTCCGCTCGACCGGCAAGGGGGGCAGATCGGCGGATCGCCAGCACCAAGCGGGTCGCCACAACGACCATCGGTAATACCGCTGCTTCTAGATAACGCACGGCCATAAAATGGCTTCATGTTACTATCCAATCGATTACTTTGTTCTTGGACGGGATTCAGATCTTATCTTAACTACTTCTGCGTCCGCCTGGCCAGCCTGGTGTCGGTACAGACGCATTGTGCTCAGTGAGACTCCCTTTGATCCGGGGCTTTATTCGCTTAGCGTGTCCCTAATTCTGTGGAATCTGCCCCGGGCTGCGTCAGGGTGGGACTCCAATTAAATGCCCAGCCGTCCGCACCCTGACCGCGCAGCCCCCGGCAGGACTGAGTCACGGAGGGAGGATGAGAGCGGCTCGTTGTGTGACTCGGAGTTTGCGCTTTATGGGTTCATGTGGAACGGGGCGTGTTGCCAAAATGTGGGATTAAGGCAGGTGTTCGGGAAGCCTGAGCAGGACTGGTTCCCGAGCGGCGAGGCGGCCGGCGCGTTCTGCATTATGCCGATTTGAGTAAGAATGATTAGTAAGTTTGAGGGTCTCTGTCTTTTCGTTTGCAGCCCCCTCCTTCAACGACAGACTCCCAAAGCAACTTGTCCCAATCCCCCGGCAGACAGTCTCCTGGAAGGCAGAGCGTGGGAGGCCACCAGCTGCCCCGTGGCTACATCCCCATACGTGTCATCCATGAGAATAACGTGCCACGGCAGCCCACCCACAGCTTCCAGTTTGCGCCGAAGACTCATTATTCACCGCCGCCCGGAGAATACCAGCCACACCAACCGGTCTTCTGCAAAGTCCAGGACGAGAAGGACTCCAGAGCAGCTCCGGCGCTACCCGCGTCCAAAGCTGCACCACGGGTGGTCTCTAGTCGAGAAAACTCACCGGTCAGAATTGTGACTCCGGCTCCTTCCGGTGAAAAGCCTCAGGTAATAACGCCAGATCTATAACCGGGCTCTCCGTGGATAGGTTTGTTTTACTGAATATCCATAAACTCCTTAAAATAGATAATACCATAGAGAGGTTCTAGCTGGGATAGAAAGCCCCCCCCCCTCGAGTCCTGCTCCTTCCTCAGTCCGTTGGAAGCATTTAGCGTTCATTGTGTATCGTCACGTCGTCATGACGATGGCTTTAATCTTTCACCGTTTATTATTCTTCAGGTACAGCAGATCCCCGTTCAGCGGGAATCCCCACCGAGGAATCACCAGGACAATCAGCCAAGCTCTCCGGTCTCCGCCGAGCTGCCCACCTACACTCCCATTCAGATGACCTTCAAGGAGGCAGAATGTAAACCTCCTCCCCGGAGAGCGGTACCTGAAGAGGTCGAGATGAAGATCGAAAGCCCTATTCAGACTCCTCCGGCGGAAGAGGCGCCACCTCCGTATGAGTCTGTCCCTCAGAAAGAGCCGGAAGCCGCCGATTCCCAGCAGAAGCACCCGGGCGTCCTACAGGTAGAGAGGATCCTGGAGAAGGTGGAGGCCTTACAAAAGGCCGTCGAAGACTTCAAGGGTAGAAGAAGTGAGAAGCGGTATCTGGTGCTGGAGGAAGACCTCACTAAAGCTCTGCTGGCGTTGGACTCGGTAGATCCAGAAGGTCGCGTTGACGTGCGTCAGGTGAGGCGGGATGGTGTCAGGAAAGTCCAGAACATTCTGGAAGCTCTGGAGCAGAAAGCTTCCGAAGGCACAGAAGGCGGCCAAGCCATGGACTTAGCCGGTAGCTCCCAGGATTCCATGGAGGTCGAGAACACGGCAGACAGAAGTAACGCGGCTCCTGGCTCGTCAGACCGGGACGTTTCTCGACCCAAGGAAGAGCGAGCCCCCGACCCAGCCTCGTCCGCTCCCGACGGACACTAGTTACTTGCTGACGGGAAACCTCTGAACTCTCGATGGGGTTGGGTTTGGATTTTGCAATTGAAAGGCTGCATGTGTTTCTGTCGTTTTATCACCCACTGGTTTTCACGCCACCAAACGTGGTCACCGAGAACCTCTAGGACTGTTTTCCTTGAATGAGATGTAATTGCTTAAGCAAACATTATTTCCTCCCCGGTTATCCCAAGCTGCGTAGCCGCGAGATGGTCCTGCGCTGGGGAGGGTTTTACCCGGGGTATCAATGCTGTAACTTTACAGCAGCTATAAAGGGTTAATCGCCATTATTTAAAGGGACACGCACACCGCCCTCAGGGCCATACCATCCGCTATACCGTCAGGTGCCGCTGGCGTTGCCCCTGCTTCGAGCCCACGGCCTGTCCACAACGCGTTTAACGGAGTAAATGATTCTGGAACGCCGGAGAGGGCGTCGAGCGGCGCTTCCCCCTGCGGGCCGGCTGGTAGGCTGTCGGCGGCAATAACCCTGCGGCCGTTGTGAATTGTTGGAGTGGAGAAGGGATCCTGCGGTATAAGCTGCATGCGGCCCGTTCTGTAAACCTATAGATTGGATCTATACGTTATGTATTCAGGGCACCGGAAACAAACCTTCCGTTTACACCCCTCACGCCCGGTGGCTGTCACACGTTCACTCCGTCCTGCTGATCACCGCTGATCCCCCCGTAAAGTGCGTTTAGAATCTATATATTTCTATGTGTGAATAAAGTTTACAGTTTATTTTAAATTAACGTTCGGAGAGCTGCGTCTGTTTTTTGTTCCTCGTGGCGTAGATAAGGCGTGCGGGTACAGTGAGTGCGCGTGGCCCTGTAACACTCCCAGCTGAGTCGCCAGGGGCCCCTGGAGTCCCGTCTGGGGCTGCTTTGTGGTTTATCCATCTGTGGGACGTGTATAAAACTCCTTCAGATTCACTCAGCGGACCGGCCCCGTCACCAAGCGCACGCACTCAGCGGACCGGCCCCATCACCAAGCACACGCACTCAGCAGACCGGCCCCGTCACCAATCGTACGCACTCAGCAGACGGCCCCCTCACCAATCGCACGCACTCAGCGGACCGGCCCCGTCACCAAGCGCACGCACTCAGCGGACCGGCCCCGTCACCAATCGCACGCACTCAGCAGACCGGCCCCGTCACCAATCGCACGCACTCAGCGGACGGCCCCGTCACCAATCGCACGCACTCAGCGGACGGCCCCGTCACCAATCGCACGCACTCAGCGGACGGCCCCGTCACCAAGCGCGCGCACTCAGCTGGCCGGCCCCGTCACCAATCGCACGCACTCAGCGGACGGCCCCGTCACCAAGCTCGGGCACTCAGCGGGGCGGCCCCGTCACCAACCACACGCACTCAGCGGACGGCCCCGTCACCAACCACACGCACTCAGCGGGGCGGCCCCGTCACCAACCACACGCACTCAGCGGGGCGGCCCCGTCACCAATCGCACGCAGTCAGCGGGGCGGCCCCGTCACCAAGCGCGCGCACTCAGCGGGGCGGCCCCGTCACCAAGCACGCGCACTCAGCGGGGCGGCCCCGTCACCAAGCACGCGCACTCAGCGGGGCGGCCCCGTCACCAATCGCACGCACTCAGCGGGGCGGCCCCGTCACCAATCGCACGCACTCAGCGGGCCGGCCCCGTCACCAAGCACGCGCACTCAGCGGGCCGGCCCCGTTACATTTCACGGTCAGGCCTCATCTGTCTGTTTCCTGCCTTTATAAAATTAAACACAAGTCAAGGACCCCCTCAAACCCTCACCCCGCCCCCCACTCACCCCGCTCCCTCTAACACCACACGCCCCCTGCTAAAAATGGGGTATTACTGCGGCTGGAGTGTCATGGTTTAAAAATAAATCAGGATTCCAGGGATTCTTTGCCCCCTGATGGGGCAGATCCCAGCATGTTCTCAGGACAGACTTAACCCATCTACCTCCTCCTGATTCATTGTTACCCCTACTACCCCCACCCTTTTACCGCTCCTCCCCAAGCAATGATGCCAGCCTGGCTGCATGGTGTCCCATGGCACAGGGTCACGTGACCCCTCACGGGGTGACCCCACAAATACCGACGGGCCCCAGAATTACCACCCTGACCACTAACTGGTGCAAAAGCAAGGACAACACACTGGTGGAGGGAGCCCTGGGACTGTGCTTAGAATCCAGGGCAGTTGGCAGGTGTCCCGTTTGGACTCCAGTACCACTATTGCCCTTGGGAAAACAATGAGACGGGGCAGACAGATTCCCCTCTGTGCCTTTCGGTCACGGCTCAGTAATGTGACACACGCGTGTAACAGGATAACGGCGAGCAGCCATTTCTATTAATAGAGCAGGAGGCTGGCGGAGGAGACGGCGAGTCCCGGCGGCCCAAATCCCAGCGATTAAAGGGAACGTCCTGCGGTGAAAGCGGCTCCAGACAGACCCGGAATCTCATGCCTCCCGATATTTATTGTTTATTATTTATATGTCGCTGTCATACTCCGCAGCGCTGTACAACGTGTGTTATTATTATTATTTATATATCGCCGTCATACTCCGCAGCGCTGTACAATGTGTTAATATTATTTATATATCGCCGTCATACTCCGCAGCGCTGTACAATGTGTGTTATTATTATTATTTATATATCGCCAACATACTCCGCAGCGCTGTACGATGTGTATTATTATTTATATATCGCCGTCATACTCCGCAGCGCTGTACAATGTGTTATTATTATTTATATATCGCCGTCATACTCCGCAGCGCTGTACAATGTGTGTTATTATTATTATTTATATATCGCCAACATACTCCGCAGCGCTGTACAATGTGTTATTATTATTTATATATCGCCGTCATACTCCGCAGCGCTGTACAATGTGTGTTATTATTATTTATATATCGCCGTCATAGTCCGCAGCGCTGTACAATGTGTGTTATTATTATTATTTATATATCGCCGTCATACTCCGCAGCGCTGTACAATGTGTGTTATTATTATTATTTATATATCGCCGTCATACTCCGCAGCGCTGTACAATGTGTTATTATTATTTATATATCGCCGTCATACTCCGCAGCGCTGTACAATGGGTGTTATTATTATTTATATATCGCCGTCATACTCCGCAGCGCTGTACAATGGGTGTTATTATTATTTATATATCGCCGTCATACTCCGCAGCGCTGTACAATGGGTGTTATTATTATTTTATATCGCCGTCATACTCCGCAGCGCTGTACAATGGGTGTTATTATTATTAATATATCGGAGCGCAGTACATAAAATACTACTTGCTGTTACGCTTGCACATGTAGCTGCTAGGTCATAGGAGCTTACAGTCTAATGGGGGTGACTTAAAGAGCTGTATTGTGGGCTGACTGGCCACCTGCTGAGCTCTCGCAGTGAGAATCCCGCAGGCAGCACCCGGCTAACGAAATGCTAAAAGCCATGTGTAGGGTTTTGAGAAGTGATAGGGAGGGACAGGGTTAATCGGGAGGATCAGGGGATGAGGGAAGGGTTAATGGGGAGGATCAGGGGACTGGGGGGTAATGGGGAGGATCTGGGGGTGAGGGAAGGGCTAATGGGGAGGATCAGGGGACTGGGGGGTTAATGGGGAGGATCAGGGAATGAGGGAAGGGTTAATGGGGAGGATTAGGGGACTGGGGGGTAATGGGGAGGATCAGGGAATGAGGGAAGGGTTAATGGGGAGGATTAGGGGACTGGGGGGTAATGGGGAGGATCTTGGGATGAGGGAAGGGTTAATGGGGAGGATTAGGGGACTGGGGGGTAATGGGGAGGATCTGGGGATGAGGGAAGGGTAAATGAGGAGGATCAGGGGACTGGGGGGTTAATGGGGAGGATCAGGGAATGAGGTAAGGGTCAATGGGAAAGTTCAGGGGACTGGGGGGGTTAATAGGGAGGGGAGAGATCTATTTATTAAAGGGCTCCATGAAATGATATGGCTGTGAGTGTTTCCTCTACCGAGTAATACCCCATCGGCATTGTCCCTACTACCCCAATCCCTTTAGATGCCGGGCTGCGTGTAGGAAACCTACTTGGGGCAATCGGCTAGAACAGCATTGTTGGTCTCTATGGTGATAAAACGATTAAAAACTTTACACCGAAATCACCTTTTCTGCACCCAGAGCCCCCGTCCGCCGGAGGGTTTACTTTTGCCAGTGAGGGTAGTGCTTGTATTTAAGTGTTTGATATGGGGGCCACATAATATATAGACGTTTATCCCGGGGCAGGGGCCAGGCACTGCTTACTGAATGATACATCACAACAACTCCTATGGGGAGGGTTCTGAATGGGGGCGGGACAGGGGCGGGGAATATGCTGCATCCAGCCCAATGGTTTAAGGGGTGGTCATTAGCATTAAAGGGACTCCGCTGCCACCTGCATGATTCCCGTCAGGACCCCCGCCGTGCACTGGCTTTTGTTCCCAAGACCCCTGATGTTCTGCATCCAATGCATCGCCTGCGCAGTTATTGTGCATGGACAGCTTGAGCAGCAACAGCCCCTCCCAGAGCTGGCCCCTGCACACATGCGCAGCAAGAACTCCCATTGATCTCTTTTAGCTAAATGGGTGATTACTGTCATATGTGCTAATGTTTGGGGGCAAAAGACTGGACTGAAGGCGTTATTCACTAAACTGGGAATTTGCAGGAGAGGTTATCATTCCTTTCACCAACTACATTAGGAAGAGTCAGACCCACCGGGCCCCAACCAATCGCTGGCATTTAATGCCATTTTTAGTCAAAAGATGTTTAGTAAAAGCAAATAACTCCCTATGGGTGTAGCGCTGTAAGGTGTAGTTCCCAGTGCTGGCCACCAGGGGTCAGTTCTGTATCAGCCCAACTCCTGTAGGTTCGGGGAACTTGAACAGCATCCCAGCAGAAGTGGTAGAGGGTAATACAGTGAGGGGATTAAACATGCGTGGGATAGATATACGGCTCCTGAATCTAAGACAAGACCAACGACTGATTAAGGTTTGAGTCGTTACAGCAGTGAATGCGGGCTGGCGGGGGGCGATCTGACAGCAGGGCCAGTGTGTGATGGGAGTGGAGGTAGTTTTAGTGTAAGGTTAGGAATGGCATTTGCTTTTCGGCCCCCGGGTGGTTTGGGGTCTTTCCTCCTGGTTTTTGACCTTTTGTGTCCGGGAGATTTGGTGGGAATGTCGTGGGGGGGCCGCGCGTCGCCAGGATTTTGTGGAGCAGTTGGCTGGAGAAATGGGCAACTAGACGGGGGCCGCCGGGGGCCGATCTGCTGGCAAAGTCTGGGTTTCTATGTATAGGGGTGCAGCTGCCATGGAGAACGAGTGTTTATAGCTACTAAATGGTGCGTTTTCATACAGCGGATGTTCTCTGCCCCTCCAGCCTCCTATAGAGTTGCCTCCACTTTGCTTTTTAATATATTTAGGCCGGCAGCAGATCCCCCCCGCCCAGACTACTTTAAAAGACTCTGTGCGTCTAACTTATAGAGCCGAGGGATATCACATATCATATCGCAGAGGGATATACTGTATGACATCATATCGCGGCGGGATATACCATATGACATCACATTGCGGCGAGATATACTGTATGACATCATATGGCGGAGGGATATTGTATGATCATACTGCAGAGTTAGGAAAGGGGGAGCAGCACCCGAGGGAAATACCTCACTGCATTTTCTGGATTGTTGCGTGACATATGGGGCAGTAAGAAGTGTTTTTACCCCAACACATGATTTATGTGGATGCGGCGTCTTAACATTCTAAAAATTCTTCAGCGGATCTGCCTCCCAAACGTCGCCCTCAGGGGCATCGCTATTTTACCCCAGCCGCCACGTCTTCTTTGAACAACACCAAGTATTTATATAGCGCTTTTCTCCTGGTGACACCCAACGCACTTTACAGGTATATGCAGAAAAAAAGTGAAATATCGGAAGGATTGGGAGAAAAGATGGGTTTTAAGTCTTTTTTTTTGTCTCTAAAGATGGGGCCTCTCTGATTGACAGCGGCCGCGCGACAGAACGCGCTGGAGCCGGATTTTGTGCGCACTTTGGGTATTGAGAGAAGAGACATATGTGCGGATCGGAGGGGGCGAGCAGGGATGTCGGGAGTTAATAGCTCTTTGGGGTAACAGGGTCCCAGGGCCTTTAAATCTTAAAGTGAATTCTCCATCGGATGGGAATCCAATGGAGAGACCGTGGAATAATATGCAATAATCGGTGTAATAAGCGTTCATTTATTATAGTCTGGCTGCTGCGTTCTGAGATCTTTTTCCGGAGGCGCGCATGCATCGCAATAATCCAGACGAGATTTACCAACGCATGGATGTGGGCGCCGTATCCTCCGGCGGGATTCGCTGCTTTATCCCCGCGATATTCCTCAGGTGGAAGGCAGATTTTGTTGCAGCAGAGATTTGACGTTTAAGTGACAAACCCCCGTCACGGAGTACAACGAGACTCCGCGCTCCGAGACTCCGCACTCAGAGATTCCGCATTCACTTGACCCGAGTAGCCCTGAACCCCCAAATTCTACGCCGGCTTCGTTAGTATTTCCTAGGACCGGCGCAGTCATCCTTTGTCCTCTGATGGCCAGCATCCATTCTAAGCGAGATGTTGGATCCTTAGTTCCTGGTGTAACGGGAGGTGGAGCTGCGTGTCATCTGCATAGCTGGGATATCTTAATCCAGTGGCATTGAAATTAAATAGTTTACTGGTAACCCCGCCCCCGGGGAGCAAAAACCAGTCTTCGCTGCGCAGCGTGAGAGAACTGGCCGCAGCCAACCCGCAGCGTGCGATAACCGGCCGTTTCCCCACAGCGTGCAATAAGGGCCACCACCCCACTGCGTACGAGAACCGGTCCCTGAGCCGTTTACTGAGAATCACTGAGGCATGTACAGCGCTGTGGAATATGATGGCGCTATTTATATTAAAAACGAAACAAAAAAAACACCACTCTCCCCTCCGCACTTCCCGTGACAGACACACGACCCGCGTATTAACCGAGTCTCGCTCAATCACACCGCAGCCCCGGTGTCCCGCCCCTCCGGGTACCACGGTTTACAATGGCCCCCGGGGTCGGAGACAGACAGGCAGGGCGAGCGCGCGCACAGGAAGAGAGATGTAGTCCGCGCGCCCCACCTGCCAGCGATTGACGTACAAGGGGCGCGGCTACAACTCTCGGCCAATCGGATGCGCTCGCTCCTGTTCGCAGCCGGAATGTACCATCCCAGCCGTGGGGGGAGTGGTCGGCCGGGAGCCGTCAGAATGAGTGTTCCGCCCAGAGCACAGCAGGCAGCCGCCGGGGATGAGATCCTGAGACCCCCGTGTGTGTCCGGTGACCCCGCCATGGAGCTATTCCAGGCCAAGGACCAATACATCCTACAGAGCGGGGACAGCGCCCTGTGGTGCAGCCGCCACGATGGAACCCTATGCTCACGGCTAGGTGAGAGGGGGGAACGGGGGCAACTAGGCAGAGACCAAGGAGAGCGGTATTTGGTCTGGGCAAGGACTGGTAAGAGATCAACTGTGGTAAGTGATGGAGAGTAGAGGGAGAGCTGCCAGCCTGGGTATTGAGGAGAGAGAGCTGCCATTCAGGGTATCGGGGGGCAAGTGACAGAGGGCTACCAAGTCTTGTGACCGGGTATTGGGGAGAAGATCCAAGCATTGGGGAAGCAGCAGGGAGTTGTAGGCATTTATCATGGAGGGGGTGGGTCTCCTGTGTCACCAGGGCAAGAGGTTAGACGGGGGGGGTATAGGGGCAGGTACCCCCCCAGGCACAGGCTTGTACTAATATTTACGTGATGCTGCCTGGCGCCGTGTCGTATGATGTCATTTACCCCCCGCCCCCCCCAAATCAAGACAAATATTTACTTCATGATTTGTATGAAAGTCTGTGATCCGCACTCCACTGCTTCTCCGTCTCATCGTAAGGACTGGATGTCTGTACGTTTCTAACTACTGAGCAGTAATAGATTTACTCGGCGCTGTACACGGAAACCCAGACCCTGCCGGCAGATCGGCCCCCGTCTAGTCTCCCCGTTTCTTTTGCTGTAAAGACTCAAACCTTAATCAGTCGTTGGTCTCGTCTTAGATTCAGGAGCCGTATGTCTATCCCATGCATGTTCAATCCCCTCACTTCTGCTGGGAGGCTGTTCCACTTATCTACCACCCTCTCAGTAAAGTAAAACTTCCCTCCGTTCCATCTTGTGGTAATTTTTCTCCTCCTCTGAAATAAATTTCCTTCCCGTCCTTCATCCCTTTATGTATTTAAACGTCTCTCCCCACCCTCTCTCACGGATCAGATTACACGCTCTGTTTACATGACATCATGCTTTATACACGTGTACACGGGCTGTATGCAGAGTGCTGTTTAGTGAATAATGCGCGCGTCACGATGAGGGGAGAACGTGATGTCATTCTGATTGTTATAATGCTTTAGTCTTTTGTTGCGTTTACGGCCTCTCTCTCTCTCTCTTTTATATAACCGTGTGGTTGTTAACCCTTTAATGTGTTGTTTGAGTTGGAACCTGTTTGCCGGGTGTCTCCACGCAGGTGCCCCGAACATTAACCCTTTCCTCACTACGCACCACTAATGGCTCTGCTTCAAATGACGTTAAACTGCTAATGATGGATGTCCTGAGCCGGTGATATCATACTGTAATAATCTTATACTGTATCCAACATGATACTATATACTTTATTATACTATATTATACTGTAACCCGTATTATACTATATACTATATCCATCATCATACTATATACTATATTATACTGTAACCTACATCATACTATATACTATATCCGACATCATACTGTAATAATCTTATACAATATACTGTATCCGACACGATACTATATACTTTATTATACTATATTATACCATAACCCGTATTATACTATATACTATATCCATCATCATACTATATACTATATTATACTGTAACCTACATCATACTATATACTATATCCGACATCATACTGTAATAATCTTATACAATATACTGTATCCGACACGATACTATATACTTTATTATACTATATTATACCATAACCCGTATTATACTATATACTATATCCATCATCATACTATATACTATATTATACTGTAACCTACATCACAGGATATACTATATCCGACATCATACTGTAATAATCTTATACTATATACTGTGTCCGACATGATACTATATACTTTATTATAGTGTAACCTGTGTTATACTATATACTATATCCGACATGATACTATATACTTTATTATACCCTAACCTACATCATACTATATACTATATCCGACATCATACTATATACTATATTATACTGTAACCTACATCATACTATATACTATATCCATCATCATACTGTAATAATCTTATACAATATACTGTATCCGACACGATACTATATACTTTATTATACTATATTATACCGTAACCCGTATTATGCTATATACTATATCCATCATCATACTATATACTATATTATACTGTAACCTACATCATAGTATATACTATATCCGACATCATACTGTAATAATCTTATACTATATACTGTGTCCGACATGATACTATATACTTTATTATAGTGTAACCTGTGTTATACTATACTATATCCGACATGATACTATATACTTTATTATACCCTAACCTACATCATACTATATACTATATCCGACATCATACTATATACTATATTATACTGTAACCTACATCATACTATATACTATATCCATCATCATACTGTAATAATCTTATACAATATACTGTATCCGACACGATACTATATACTTTATTATACTATATTATACCGTAACCCGTATTATACTATATACTATATCCATCATCATACTATATACTATATTATACTGTAACCTACATCATAGTATATACTATATCCGACATCATACTGTAATAATCTTATACTATATACTGTGTCCGACATGATACTATATACTTTATTATAGTGTAACCTGTGTTATACTATACTATATCCGACATGATACTATATACTTTATTATACCCTAACCTACATCATACTATATACTATATCCGACATCATACTATATACTATATTATACTGTAACCTACATCATACTATATACTATATCCATCATCATACTGTAATAATCTTATACAATATACTGTATCCGACACGATACTATATACTTTATTATACTATATTATACTGGAACCCGTATTATGCTATATACTATATTATACTGTAATAATCTTATACTATATACTGTGTCCGACATGATACTATATACTTTATTATAGTGTAACCCGTGTTATACTATATATTATATCCGACATCATACTATATACTATATTATACTGTAACCCGTATTATACTATATGCTATATCCATCATCATACTGTAATAATCTTATACGATATACTATATACTTTATTATACTGGAACCTGTATTATACTATATACTATATTATATAATAAATATGTATGATGATTGCTGGGGGTTTAGGGGATAAATTGCTCGGTTTTGTTGGTTTGTCATCATCAGAGGGGGGCTTCTGCCGGTAAATCCCTCACTACACCCTTTATGGCAAATTTGCGGCGTAAGCGGCCTCTGTCACCTCATAAGAGGGTCCGGCCCTCGGGGCAAAATTGCTTTAGACATCTGTTGTAATACAGCCATGGCCCTGAAGTGGTTGATATTCCGCTACACCGGCTATTTTTGTATCTTCTCTCGGAATGAGCGGCTTCCTTCCTGCTTCTGACCCCCGGAGGTAGTTTTTGCCGTCGTGAGACTGTTTGGCTCTTTCTCTTCCCGTGGAAGTGAAATTCCCGTCCCGCTCAGTGGACAGGGCAGTGTGACAGCGTCACGGATACAGCACACGCTATCATACCGGAGCAGCAGGAGAACATACGACGCGCTTTCCTCTGGCTGCACAATATTTATTCTTTATATATCGCCGGCATACTCCGCAGCGCTGTACAATGTGTTGTTATTATTATTATTTATATATCGCCGGCATACTCCGCAGCCCCGTACAATGTGTGAACATAACGGTAGACGTGTAAATCCCGGGGGATCAGACTTTGTCCCCCCTGCGTCTCCGTGTTTTACATGCGGTGGTGCGGAGGGGTTTAATAATTCAGCGCGACCTTCAGAGGCACAGCGGGCCTTTTCTGCTTCCCGAAGTGAATGATCCGCGTTCCTTGGAGTTTTTCTCGTGATGTTTGTTCTTCGCTCTTTTTTGCCTTCTTCGAGCATTAATCTGATCTTATATTCGGGATAGAACTGTTCATCGGGGGTGGTGGTATGTAACCCCTGTGACTAGAACCTGCCCGCAGATCGGCCCCCATCGGCCCTTCTAGTCTGTAAAGACTCAAACCTTAATCAGTTGTTGGTCTCGTCTTAGATTCAGGAGCCGTATGTCTTCCCGCGCATGTTTAATACCCTCGCTGTATTACCCTCTACCAAGATGCTCTTGTGTCAGATTCCCGGGGGGCGGGGGGCGGTTTGGGTGGCGCTGCCGTCTCTGTGGGGGGCACAGAAGGTGGGATGTGTGATCGCTGAGCGCGGCGTTGGCTTCGCCGTCGCGTTTTCTGTGTTTAGAAACAGATTGTGATTTCTATTTTTGGGGCGCTGGAGATCGGATTTTCGGCTCCTCCGATGCTGCATATATGGGGCCGCCTACCTCTAGCAGAGGATCTGCCCAGTGCTGCTGAGCAGCTGGTTATGATGTCATATCTCTGCTCTCTACCTCATAAAGGCACTGGGGGAAGAGATATTACAGAGGGGAAACGCTGCAGTCATATTGAGCAGCGGCGCATGGAGAACGCAGTAGGGTGATCAGTAATGCGGCGCATGGGCTGCTGCACCTAGCCAGTCTAGGCCTGAATACACTACCCAAGACTGCGCATGTCCTTCAAACGGCTTCTGCCACCCCTCCTCCCCGGTCCGTGTTAAAGCCCCTTCTGCTCTGTGGCCCCGACCTTCTTGCTCTGGGGTCTCGGCATCTCTTGTCTCAGGGGGTCACCGGCAGATTGTTCCACATATATATATAATATGTAATATGAGCGAGAACACGCCGGACCGCATGACTTTGGTGCCGTGCAGTTGGGGGGGTTTGTTACGTGGATTGTGGCTATTAGAAGGATTTAGATTGTAAGCTTCTCTGAACAGGTGGGTTTAGGTTAGAATAGGTTGGTCCCGATGGATGCGATTTAAAAGCATGGGAAGCCCGCGGCGCACCGAGGGTCTTCTGCATTAACTCTCTCTCTGCAGATGTCTTTCTTCTTATCACTTTCTCTCTGTTTAACCCTTTTTTGCTCTCATCCCCCCCCCCCAGCCACGGATCTGCTGCTCGCGTGGAACCCCATATGCTTGGGACTCGTGGATGGGATTATCGGAAAGGTCCAGCTTCACACAGGTATCGGTGTACACAATACTTACCCTAACAGACTGACGGACGCCGCACAGAAGGACTGACCTCGTACTGACAGCAGTATACTGTAGGTAGTGTACCCCCTTCCCCGCGCTCTATATGGTAGTATACCCCCCCAGCGCTCTATATGGTAGTATACCCCCCCAGCGCTCTATATGGTAGTATACCCCCCCAGCGCTCTATATGGTAGTATACCCCCACAGCGCTCTATATGGTAGTATACCCCCCCCAGCGCTCTATATGGTAGTATACCCCCTTCCCCGCGCTCTATATGGTAGTATACCCCCCCAGTGCTCTATATGGTAGTATACCCCCCAGCGCTCTATATGGTAGTATACCCCCCAGCGCTCTATATGGTAGTATACCCCCCCAGCACTCTATATGGTAGTATACCCCCCCAGCGCTCTATATGGTAGTATACCCCCCCAGCGCTCTATATGGTAGTATACCCCCAGCGCTCTATATGGTAGTATACCCCCTTCCCCGCGCTCTATATGGTAGTATACCCCCCCAGCGCTCTATATGGTAGTATACCCCCCCAGCGCTCTATATGGTAGTATACCCCCCCAGCGCTCTATATGGTAGTATACCCCCACAGCGCTCTATATGGTAGTATACCCCCCCCAGCGCTCTATATGGTAGTATACCCCCTTCCCCGCGCTCTATATGGTAGTATACCCCCCCAGTGCTCTATATGGTAGTATACCCCCCAGCGCTCTATATGGTAGTATACCCCCCCAGCGCTCTATATGGTAGTATACCCCCCCAGCACTCTATATGGTAGTATACCCCCCCAGCGCTCTATATGGTAGTATACCCCCCCAGCGCTCTATATGGTAGTATACCCCCAGCGCTCTATATGGTAGTATACCCCCTTCCCCGCGCTCTATATGGTAGTATACCCCCCCAGCGCTCTATATGGTAGTATACCCCCCCAGCGCTCTATATGGTAGTATACCCCCCCAGCGCTCTATATGGTAGTATACCCCCACAGCGCTCTATATGGTAGTATACCCCCCCCAGCGCTCTATATGGTAGTATACCCCCTTCCCCGCGCTCTATATGGTAGTATACCCCCCCAGTGCTCTATATGGTAGTATACCCCCCAGCGCTCTATATGGTAGTATACCCCCCCAGCGCTCTATATGGTAGTATACCCCCCCAGCACTCTATATGGTAGTATACCCCCCCAGCGCTCTATATGGTAGTATACCCCCCCAGCGCTCTATATGGTAGTATACCCCCAGCGCTCTATATGGTAGTATACCCCCCCAGCGCTCTATATGGTAGTATACCCCCCCAGCGCTCTATATGGTAGTATACCCCCCCAGCGCTCTATATGGTAGTATACCCCCCCCAGCGCTCTATATGGTAGTATACCCCCAGCGCTCTATATGGTAGTATACACCCAACCAGCCCAATAATCTCCCTTTATCTGCAGACCTGGTAGCGGCAGGACTTCGCTTTGTTTCTGGTTTGCCGCGGCAGGCGTGTTAAAGCCGTGACGGATCCCGTGTGTTTTTGCACGAGCTGTCCCAGAACCTGAACCCGCCGGCAGGACCCCGTTTAGTCGCCCGTTTCTCCTGCTGTAAAGACTCAAACTTTGACCAGTCGTTGGGTCTCGTCTTAGATTCAGGAGCCGTATGTCTATCCCATGCATGTTTAATCCCCTCACTGTATTACCCTCTACCACTTCTACTGGGAAGCTGTTCCACTTATCCCCTACCCTCATGGCCTGTTTAAAACCTGAGCTGCCCTGAGGCAGGGGCACTAGAACGTGGATCTAACCTTTCAGAGGCGGACATTGAAAAAAAAATTTTGATTAATTCTCTAATAAAACAGTAAGCGCTGCAGAAGCCGCGATGAAATAATCTGTTTCAGGCGGAAGCCGGGAGCTTGGAGTAGTTTGACCTTCATCCGTGTAGCAGGCAGAGCCGTCATGTGCTGATAACATGCGCCTCCTTATCTGCTATGATTTCCCTTGGGAGGTGAATGAGAATAGCCGGACTGGAAACGGCTGCCGATATTGGGAACCGGCGGGGGCCGCGGGGTAATATCTGTGGGATTCGGCAGCGGCGGGCAAATATCTGTGGCAGGCGGCGGCGGGGTAATGTCTGTGGCAGGCGGCGTAATGTCTGTGGCAGGCGGCGAGGGGTAATGTCTGTGGCAGGCGGCGTAATGTCTGTGGCAGGCGGCGCGGGGTAATGTCTGTGGCAGGCGGCGCGGGGTAATGTCTGTGGCAGGCGGCGTAATGTCTGTGGCAGGCGGCGCGGGGTAATGTCTGTGGCAGGCGGCGCGGGTAATGTCTGTGGCAGGCGGCGCGGGGTAATGTCTGTGGCAGGCGGCACGGGTAATGTCTGTGGCAGGCGGCGCGGGGTAATGTCTGTGGCAGGCGGCGCGGGTAATGTCTGTGGCAGGCGGCGCGGGTAATGTCTGTGGCAGGCGGCGCGGGGTAATGTCTGTGGCAGGCGGCGCGGGGTAATGTCTGTGGCAGGCGGTGCGGGGTAATGTCTGTGGCAGGCGGTGCGGGGTAATGTCTGTGGCAGGCGGCGGCGGGGTAATGTCTGTGGCAGGCGGCGGCGGGGTAATGTCTGTGGCAGGCGGGGTAATGTCTGTGGCAGGCGGGGTAATGTCTGTGGCAGGCGGCGCGGGGTAATGTCTGTGGCAGGCGGCGTAATGTCTGTGGCAGGCGGCGTAATGTCTGTGGCAGGCGGCGTAATGTCTGTGGCAGGCGGCGCGGGGTAATGTCTGTGGCAGGCGGCGCGGGGTAATGTCTGTGGCAGGCGGCGCGGGGTAATGTCTGTGGCAGGCGGTGCGGGGTAATGTCTGTGGCAGGCGGCGCGGGTAATGTCTGTGGCAGGCGGTGCGGGGTAATGTCTGTGGCAGGCGGTGCGGGGTAATGTCTGTGGCAGGCGGCGGCGGGGTAATGTCTGTGGCAGGCGGGGTAATGTCTGTGGCAGGCGGGGTAATGTCTGTGGCAGGCGGGGTAATGTCTGTGGCAGGCGGGGTAATGTCTGTGGCAGGCGGGGTAATGTCTGTGGCAGGCGGTGCTGTAAACTGCGCTGTGATTGGTTCAGGATAAATGCCACTCGATGCCCTAGTAGATAACTTTTTTTTTTTTGTAATCTTCACAGATCTCCCATGGTGGCTTCTTCTGATTCGCCAGAAATCTCTGGTCGGGATCCTGCCGGGTGGGCATGAGATCTATAAGATCACAAAGATTGCCGCTCTGCCGCTGTCCAGCGCCGAGCCGCAGGATTTGGACCTGGAGGTGAGTCTCGTGGGCCGACGTTACGACAATCACCGTGATATCCGATAAATCGGCTGCGCAGGATGGTCCCCCGGATTACATTGTCTCCCTCTCTGCGAAAAGGAAGTTTTACTTTACTGAGAGGGTGGTAGATCAGTGGAACAGCCTCCCAGCAGAGGTGGTAGGGGATAATACAGTGAGGGGATTAAACATGCATCTGATGGCTCCATCAAACGTCGGGCTGTTTGTCGATGTTTGATGTCGTTTTCTAGCAGCCGCCTCGGCAATAAAGGCCCCTCCAGCCGTCACATAAACAATGCGTATAACAGCCGCGTGGTTCCTTTAAATTTTGGAAGTGTATGGGGGGGGTCTGCAGAACCCCCCCCATATGCATTTGCCCTTTGCCCACCCCAGATATTTTGTACACCGGAGATGATGACCGAGCCGGTTCATTGGCCGTTGAAGCCCAGACCGAGACCCATAAACCTGACGTTAAAGAGATGACGCGGGGTTGAATGATTTTCAGCGGAACTTGCAAATTACATCAAGCTGCTGAATCTGCCGATTACCACATTCCAGGGGCCGCCCGCCATCTGCCCCCCGGGGCCACTCCACCTGCTCGCCCTTTTCACTGGGTTTTCTTCTATTCAGGGTTCTAGGCTCTGAGCCGACGGTTCTGTTTGTACGTTCCGGTTCCAGCCAGGCGCTTGCAATTGATACAGATTGTGAGCGCTTACAACTCCTATAATCCTCAGCCAGCTGGGACTGCGTATCAAAAAGTATAATCGTGTCTCGTGTCATGCCCCCCCCCCCCCCCCCGACGCCCCTCTTTTCTAGGAGGTCAGAATGTTTGCTGGGTATGAGGGGATCGCAGGGTTCTACAGCCCTAAAAGCCCCGATAATGTGTATAGAAACAGCAGGAAACGGCTTTATAAATTAAACGGGGGAAATAAACCCCATTATTCTTCTTCAATTGTGTTTTAAAAAAAATGCGTTTATAAAGTAATAGTGGCCCCCTTGGCCCCGTGACGGGCCGGGTGGGCTGCATGAATCCTCCGGATCTCTCTACTAGACATATGCTGACAGTCTTTGGTCTGGGGAGGAATAAAGATCCAAGTGATTCTGGAAACGGAGACCTGGGGTCATAAAGCCCCTCCTAATACCGAGGAATTGCCCCGCGTGTCCGGGCAATAATCCCTGTAACCCCCGGCGGAGGGCAGTTACTGCTCATAATACTGCACGTAATCCGTGCACACCGGGTATTATCACCGACGCCGGATTAGACGCGCATGCTGACGAGTAATTGTCTCTGCGCGTTAATTAATCCGCTGTCGCTCTCTCTCTCGCTCCTTCTCTTCTCTCGCTCCTTCTCTTCTCTCGCTCCGTCTCTTCTCTCTCTCTCTCGCTCCGTCTCTTCTCTCTCTCTCTCTCTCGCTCCGTCTCTTCTCTCTCTCTCTCTCTCTCGCTCCGTCTCTTCTCTCTCTCTCGCTCCGTCTCTTCTCTCTCTCTCTCTCGCTCCGTCTCTTCTCTCTCTCTCTCTCGCTCCGTCTCTTCTCTCTCTCTCTCTCGCTCCGTCTCTTCTCTCTCTCTCGCTCCGTCTCTTCTCTCTCTCTCGCTCCGTCTCTTCTCTCTCTCTCGCTCCGTCTCTTCTCTCTCTCTCTCTCTCGCTCCGTCTCTTCTCTCTCTCTCTCTCTCTCTCTCTCTCTCTCTCTCTCTCTCTCGCTCCGTCTCTTCTCTCTCTCTCTCTCTCTCTCTCTCTCTCTCTCTCGCTCCGTCTCTTCTCTCTCTCTCTCTCGCTCCGTCTCTTCTCTCTTTTGTTTAAAGCTCTGCAAGAAGCATCATTTCGGGATCCACAAGCCGGAGAAGATCTCTCAGTCTCCAGACGACTCCAAGTCTCTTCTCAAGACGTTCACTCAGATCAAATCCAACGTGTCGGCTCCCAATAAGAGAAAGGTAATGGTGAGTCTGCAGTGAAGGGGTTAATCTGTGCCGTGGCCTGCCGGAGGGGCCTGCGGATCCCATGACCTGCTGGGGGGCTTCTTCCTCGTGGATCCAGTGACCTGCTGGGGGGGGCGTCTTCCTCGTAGATCCGGTGCCCTCTTGGGGGGGGGCACGTTTCGGGGATTTTTTTACCCCCTAAGATCGGTTGCCGCGGTCGGTTGTTCCATTGACCCCCCCCCACTCTCCATGCGCCGGGGGCCGCCGTTATCTCCTCTGCTTTTTGTTCGCAGGATAAAGAGAGTAAAGAGAAGGAGAAGTTGGAGCGGCGGCTGCTGGAGGAACTTCTCAAGATGTTCGTGGATTCCGACTCGTTCTATTACAGCCGGACCTACGACCTGACCAACTCCGTCCAGCGGCAGAGCGCGGGGGAGGGGAGGGGGCGGCCGCTGTGGCAGAGGGTGAGTCCCTAGGTAATTTACCCCAGCGGGGAAGCACGGGGGAGGGGCGAGGGCGAGTCCCTGCAGTGGGGGGAATGGCCGCTCCGAGCTTTGGGGGGTCTCTGTGGGCTTGTGATGCTTTGTACGGAGATTGGCCCCCGGGGACCCGGCGTACCTGCTGCTGCGGTGCATCCGGCGCTCCCAGGGGCCGCGTCTCCCTCTCTCATGTCTCTTGTGTTTCCCCCTCAGGTCGATGACCGATTCTTTTGGAACAAACACATGATCCAGGACCTCGTAGACCTCCAGGTGGGATTTACGAATTTACTGCCTACTAACTGCTGGGGGGGTCTTCTTCAGGGCAGCACAGGGTTAATGGCGACGTGGGTTAAGGGTATAAGCGCTGTCCTTACAGCAGCGGGAATCCGGGTCTGTCGGGTTCTGTGTAATGCAGCGAGCCGCAGACCCCCTTATACCGTGACTCCCCTCCCCCACCCGCAGGACCCGCACGGGGGCTTCTGGATCCTGCCCGTCATTCAGGGCTTCGTGCAGATCGAGGAGCTGGTGGTTAATTATAACGAGGCGTCCGACGATGAGAAGAGCAGCCCGGAGACCCCCCCTCAGGAGCTGACCTGCGTCGACGACATCCACCCTCGCTTCCTGGTGGCTCTGATATCGCGCAGGAGCAGACACCGGGCCGGTGAGTGTGAGCAGCGTTACTCGCCCATTCTGTCCGCATGGGCAGCGCGTCAGGCAAGCCGTGTCTCGTGACCATAAATTGTTCTGTTTGGACATGCTTTGCACATGCGTGTTCCTCCCCATCACCGCCCGGATGCCCCCCTGGCTTTGTTTGCAATGGATCCTAATATTTAGATCCTCAGGAATTTGTGGCTGGCGTCTGCCCCGGCGGGTTCAATTTGGGGTTCTCGTCATTTAACCCCTTTAGTTTGGTTGCTGCGCAGGATGTAGCATCATTACAGAGTGTGTGACCGGCTTGCGGCCGTAGGGGCCCGGCTCGTGTGACCGGCTTGCGGCCGTAGGGGCCCCTCTGGCGTGCCCGGCTTTCGGCCGTAGGGGCCCCGCTCGTGTGACCGGCCTGCGTCTCTCTCCCAGGTATGAGGTACAAGCGCCGAGGAGTGGATAAAAACGGACACGTGGCAAACTATGTGGAAACGGAGCAGCTGATCCACGTCCACAGTCACACCCTGTCCTTTGTGCAGACGCGCGGCTCCGTGCCGGTGTTCTGGAGTCAGGTGGGATATCGGTACAATCCCCGGCCGCGCCTGGACAAGGGTGAGTGAGCAGCGCCTTTCCAAATGCCCCGCCCCCGCGTTTCCAAATGCCCCGCCCCCACGTTTCCAAATGCCCCGCCCCCGCGTTTCCAAATGCCCCGCCCCCACGTTTCCAAATGCCCCGCCCCCGCGTTTCCACATGCCCCCGCGGTTCCACATGCCCCGCCCCCGCGTTTCCACATGCCCCGCCCCCGCGTTTCCACATGCCCCGCCCCCCGTTTCCACATGCCCCCCGTTTCCACATGCCCCCCCGCGGTTCCACATGCCCCGCCCCCGCGTTGCCAAATGCCCCGCCCGCGCGTTTCCAGCCCCCGCCCGCGCGTTTCCAGCCCCCGCCTGCGCGTTTCCAGCCCCCGCCTGCGCGTTTCCAGCTTAGTTTAAATAATTCCGGATGATTAGATTGGAGTCCTGCCCCGGTCCCGATGGAGGCATTGTGCGCTGATACTGACCGTGCAGCTGGTGCTGCAGTCTCTTCAGACCCTCTCTTCAGTGAGCGCATGCATGCGTGACGCTCTGCACTCCGGGCTCCCGGCAAACCGCTTCTTGTGTTCTTGGTTCCTGCAGGTGAGAAAGAAACCAGTCAGTACTTCTGTCTGCACTTCAAGCAGGAGCTGGAGGTATACAGGAGACAGGTAGGTCTCGGACCTGAAGGAGTTAAAAAACTTTTTATTTGTGCGATTTCCCCAATCTACTAAACCCCCCGACTCCTTATCATACTTTCTGTGGGGAACAATAGAATGACTCGGTCTTAATCACCCAGCCGGACTCTCTGACTAATGAAAGTCTATGGAGAAACGGACTTCATTAGCATCGCCATAAAGCATCAGCTCAGTGCGGTGTTTGAGCCGGGAAAGTAACCAAAATAGTCACGCCTGTAACACGCCTGTAACACGTCTGTATTCCGTTTGATCACTTGACAGGTCCTCGTTAATTTGGTTGATCAGACCGGGAGAGAGAAGATTATCGGAGACGCTTATCTCAAGCAGGTCTTGATGTTTAACAATCCAGGCCTCACCTACGTGACGTTCGACTTCCATGAGCACTGGTAAACGAGCGTCACCCAGACCCAGCGGCTGATCGGCCCCCGGCGGCCCCCATCTAGTCGCCCGCTTCTTCTGCTGTAAAGACTCAAACCTTAATCAGTCGTCGGTCTCGTCTTAGATTCAGGAGCCGTATATCTATCCCATGCATGTTTAATACCCTCACTGTATTACCCTCTACCACCTCTGCTGGGTGGCTGTCCCCCTTATCTCCCACCCTCTCAGTAAAGTAAAACTTCCTTCCGTTCCATTTCAGCCTCGGACCCTCTAGTGTTAGATTCCGCTCTCTTGATTCCTGTTAACCCTGTGATGTCTGGTTACAGAGATGTTTTTACTGTTAAAACTCTCATACTTTGCGACTCTGGAGCGATAAATAAATAAATACCGCGTTCCCCGCGTTCCCCGTGTTATTCGTGTTCTGCGCGTTCCCTGTGTTATTCGTGTTCCACTTTCCGTGTCTGTGGGCTGTAAAAGCGTCTTTTTCCCTTTAGCCGTGGGATGAAGTTTGAAAATGTCCAGACTCTGACAGACGCCATCAGCGATATCATCGTGGATATGAAGTGGTGCTGGTGAGTAGCGCGGCGCAGCCATCCGGCAGGGCTGGTCTGGTTAGCGTCTGACCCCGTGTTATATGATATATTACATGATATATTATAGATTATACATGTTTCTGTGTGCAGGGTGGATCAGGCCGGCGTCATCTGCAGACAGGAGGGGATTTTCCGGGTAAACTGCATGGATTGCTTGGACCGAACGAACGTCGTGCAGGCGGCCGTCGCTCGCATCGTCATGGAGCATCAGGTACAGCTGCGCCTGGCGGCCCCCGGGGCCGCTTCCCTCCCGGCTGGTTGAATAATGGCAGAAAAGCATCCGTCGCCCTGGGAGACGCTGGTCCCGTGGAGGCAGATTAATGGCGAGCGATTGTTTCACGTGTCGCGTGGCAGGGATTACATGTTCAAGTATGATTGAGATGCCGCCGACACGGGATCAGCCCTGTAAGCTCATCGCATCCGACCCGGGGCGGAGATACCAGGCGCCTCGGTGGTGTGTATCCGGGGGCCGGCGGGGGCGTTGTGGGGGGCCGCTCACGCGTACCTAACGTGGCATTTCCCCGGTTCACGCGCCGCGCAGATAAAAGGCAGATCATTTGCACCGAATTAACCCCTCGTCGTCTCTCTTCCCAGCTGAAGAAGCTCGGCATGATGCCCCCGGAGCAGCCGCTGCCGATGAAATGTTACCGTCTGTACCAGATCATGTGGGCGAACAACGGGGACGCCATCAGCCGGCAGTACGCGGGAACCGCTGCGCTCAAGGTACTGCGTTCATACGAGGGGTGCCGGGTACGGGGGTCCTGAGTGCGCATGGAGCGCGAGCCCCTCGCCCCGTTCTGTGCAGTCACATTCTGTTTCTCTGTTATCACGAAGATTTTTGTGGGTTTTTAATAATTTAGTATCCCGCCGCATACATGATTAACGTCGTATTGTAGAGGCCTCTCCACCGTTTTAGGAACCGTATTCAGATCCATAGCAGGAAGTTGCCCCTGGGGTGGCATTAGTCCCTGGCAACCAGGCTGATTAATCAATGAGTAAAAGCTGCGCAGGTTCAAGAATCAGTGAGATTTTAAAAATGTTTTTCTGCTGTCGACTTTATTTTTTTCTTTACTCCGCGGGACAGACGCTTTCATTTATATATAAATAATTTAAACCAGAACTCATTATTATCATTATTAATAATAACAATATAATACTACAATAACAAAATAATACTACAATATAATACTACAATAATAATACTATAATAATACTACAATATAATACTACAATAATAAATACTAGAATAATATAATACTACAATAATACTATAATAATATAATACTACAATAATAATACTATAATAATAACAATATAATACTACAATAATAAATACTAGAATAATATAATACTACAATAATACTATAATAACAATATAATACTACAATAATAATACTATAACAATATAATACTACAATAAAAATACTATAATAATATAATACTATAATAATAATAATACTATAATAACAATATAATACAATAATAATATAATACTACAATAATATAATACTATAATACTACAATATAATACTACAATAATACTATAATAACAATATAATACTACAATAATAATACTATAATAATAACAATATAATACTACAATAATAAAAATACTAGAATAATATACTACAATAAAAATACTATAATAACAATATACTATAATAATAATATAATACTATAATAATAATACTATAATAACAATATAATACTATAATAATTAATAACAATATAATACTACAATAATACTATAATATAATACAATAATACTATAATAATAACAATATAATACTACAATAATATAATACTACAATAATAATACTATAGCAATATAATACTACAATAAAAATACTATAATAACAATATAATACAATAATAATATAATACTATAATACTACATTAATACTACAATAATAATAAAAATATAATAGTAATACAAGAATAAAAATATTAATACAATATAATACTCCAATAATATATTAATACAATATAATAATATAATAGTAATAATAATATAATACTCCAATAATATAATACAATAATACTATAATAATATAATATATTACTACAATAATAATACTATAACAGTATAATAATATAATACTACAATAATAATAATTACTATAATAGTATAATAGTAATACAAGTAAAAATATATTAATAATACAATATAATATAATACTCCAATAATATATTAATACAATATAATAAAATGTAATAATATAATACTCCAATAAAAGTAATATAATACTCCAACAATAATACAATTATAAAAATATGTTAATAAAATATAATATATTAACAATATAATACTCCAATAATATAATACGATATAATACTCCAATAATATAATACGATATAATACTCCAATAATATATTGATATAATACAATAATAATATATTAATATAATAAAATATAACAAGATAATACTACAATAATAAAAATATATTAATACAATTTAATAATAAATATAATACAATAATAGTAATACTACAATTATATATTAATATATTGTATTATAGTTATTGTAATAATACAATAATAAAATATATTAATATTAATCCAATATAATAATAATGATTAAAGTTGTTATAAGACTGATGGAAGTAGAATATCCTCCGGCCCGTTTTCCGCCTCGTTTCCCGTCTCCGCCGCTGACGTGGTTCTGCTCTGTACTTCCAGGGGGATTTCACTCGCACCGGGGAGAGGAGACTCGCCGGAGTGATGAAGGACGGAGTGAACTCTGCAAACAGATATTACCTGAATCGCTTTAAGGACGCGTACCGGCAGGCGGTGATAGGTCAGGCGATAGGGTTCAATATACCGCAACGTCTCGCTTTATGGCCGCGTGTCTCCTCCAGCCCGGTAGGGGTTAATAATACCCCCGCTGTGCGTTTCCTTTTCTCCTCAGACCTGATGCAGGGAATTCCGGTCACCGAGGACCTTTACTCCATCTTCACCAAGGAGAAGGAGCACGAAGCGCTTCACTGGCAGAGCCAACGGAGCCACCAGGAGCTCATCAGCCAACTGCTGCAGAGCTACATGGAGATGCTGCTGCCGGACGACGAGAAGTTCCACGGGGGCTGGGCCCTCATAGACTGCGACCCCAGGTGTGTGCGTGTGCGTGTTTCCATGTGCGTGTGTGTGTGTTTGCGTCCGTGTCCGCGTGCGTCCCTGTGTGTGTGCGTGTTTCCATGTCCGTGTGTGTGCGTGTGCGCGTTCGTGTGTGCGTAAGCAGGTGTCGGTGCGGGGTTAGTTGGGGGGATGAGGGTGAACTTGTGACGTTTGTCGTTTCGCAGCCTCATCGATGCCACTCACACGGATGTCGACGTTCTGCTCCTGCTCTCTAACTGCGCTTATTACGTGGCCTAGTAAGTGACCCCCCCAGCCCGTCCCGCCGCGCTTCTCCCCGCCGCGCGATAAACTCACCGTGTCTCTGTCTCCCCCGCTCAGCTACGACGACGAGGTGGATAAAGTGAGTCAGTATCAGCGGCTGAGTCTGGACGATCTCGAGAAGATTGAGATTGGTGAGCGGCAAACCCTTCCAAACCAGATTACAATACCACCTCCGCCGGGTTGCTGATGCGTGGCGGGGACCCCCAGTGTTTTCAGCTTGTAACTTTCACAGTAGTGAGAGCCGGGTACCTGCGCTGCGCTCACACACCGGCCCTCCAGGGGCCAAAATGGTTATTTTAATAATCAGAGATATTTATGAATATTGATGGGGCATTACTGGGTTTTCAGGGTTATTGCGGGTATTTTGGGGCATTCCGGGTTTCAGGAAACTTCATTATTTTTCCCATGTGAAGTATTGAGGACGTGAAGGTTTAGATGTTTCGCTTGGATCAGACCTCTGAGGTCTCAGACTCGTTATTTACACGTAAGGACTTTTTCTCCCGCTCAGGACCCGAACCGACGTTCTTCGGGAAGCCCAAATTCTCGTGCATGCGCCTTCACTACAGATACAAAGGGAGCGGCGGCTACTTCCACACCCTGAGGGCCGCCTTGCGAAACGCAGAGGAAGACGGCAAAGGTAAACGCGAGGGGCTGCGGGATTATGAAGGAGGGGGGAAGCGCGAGGCGGGGGGGGGTTTACCCCGACTTTATTCTTCCCTCCGACGCGTTTCCGTTATCTGACAGCAGCTCATCCTTTCAGCATCGAGTTATGTGGGGTTGGTGGCTCAGCGTACAGACCCCCAGCCACAGCCTGCGGACCCCCAGCCACAGCCTTCTCCTCGTTATTGTCCATTCTCTCTTTCGCATACGAGGCGGGTTGATGTCATGAGCTGTGACTTTTTTCCAGCATTTTCTCTCGGTGACCCCGATTGTTTTAGGGATCTTTTCTGTTTCTCGGATCCGGGGGTCTCAGGGTCGCTCTCCTTGTTTTGCAGACACCCTCCTGTGTATAGCGGAGATGCTGCGCATCACCAAACAGGCCGCCGGCTCCGACCTGCCCATCATCGAGAAAAAGCTGGAAAGGTGAGAAATTCCGGCAAAAAATGGTGATAAATTGTATCAAAAATCCAGAGCCAAAGATCCTGCCGATCAGAAGAAAACCAATCGTAACCGGGGACAATTAAGATGCCCCCCTAGCGGGAGGGGGGTTATACATCGCCTCATCGAAGGCAGTTTCATCTTTTACTGGCCACTTTATAAGAGCTTTAACCCTTTCCTGCACTGCACAGGGGTCTCTCCTACTTATTAGGTCAGGTTAGGGATTTCCCCCCCCCCGGATGCGCGCTGATTGCAGTCTGAGATGTTGGGGGTCGGAGTCCGGGATCTCGCTCGTTAATATCTTGGAGGGGTCTCGTATTAATGGCGCCGTCTCTAAACCATCACTGATTTACCGATATTTCAGGAAGAGCAGCAAACCCCACGAGGAAATAATGGGCATTCGTTCCAAAAGCCAGAGACTGGGGATCAACAATATGGGCCCCGGCTTGGCCCAGGGGAAGAACTACCTGATGAGCAAATTCTCCTCTCTCAACCAGAAAGTCAAACAGACCAACATCGGCAGCTTCCGCAAGCTGGGCACCTTCAACAAGACGGAGGTCAAGGGCTTCCTCAAACCCAACCTGCAGGTCAACCTGTGGAAATCCGACAGCAGCTTGGAAAATCCCAGCGCGGAGGGCAAAGGTCACATCGAGTCTGACCTGGAAAATTCCTCCGATAACGAGTCCTTCCATTCCGACGAATTCATCCCCAAATCCGACGACGAGGGGAACCTGACCGGCTCACTGGAGAACATTGGCCAAGGAGACTACGTCCTCCCGAGCTGCGGGATCATTGCTTCCGCCCCGCGTCTGGGAAGCCGGTCGCAGTCGGTCAGCAGCGCCGAGCTCAATCTCCACCTTCCCACCGAGATCCACGTTACCCGGTGCAGCGAGCCCGGCGGCCACGGACCGTCCCCGGAGGACGATGTCCTCATAGACTTTGGCACCCCCATCGCTGCCTACTGCCACCAGTTTGTCCACGATGCGCAGACCAAAGAGGGCCAGCAGGAGACGAGCAATAAAGAGGAAAAAATGGACCAAGGTGAATCCGGCCATAATTCTCCCAGAATTCCAGACAACGCGGCCAAATCCGGTGAGGAGCAGCCCTCGCGACCTTCCCAACTGGACGTGCCCACGACCGGCTCGAGCTCCCTGCTGTTACCCGCGGAACCGTTTCTGTCGGGCAGAGCGAGTCCTTCCTCCGGCCTGGCATCAGCAGCTTCGCCAGCCGACAGCAACAGCAGCCGAGCGGTGTCTCCATTTGCCAAGATCAGGAGCTCGGTAGTCCAAGTGGCCAGTATGACCCAGGCTGGTCTGACCCAAGGGATCAACTTTGCCGTCGCAAAAGTCCAAAAGAGCCCAGAACCCAACGCAGCGTCCGGCGCCAAACAGAATGACTTCAAAGAAATGTTCACGCAATGTCAGACGCGCATCATACAGATATGATTGTAACATTCCGGGGACGTGTTCATTCACCGAGCGGATACGCCCCAAATTCCAGAAAATTCCAGAGGGGTCCGTCCCGTGAACTCTCAGCATCCTCAGTCACCTCGGCGACAGACAAGAGCAAATAATCCCGATCAAAGACAGACGAGGTCCCGATTCTTCCTTCCTCTCGGATCGTAATAGGACCAGGAGTTGGTTTTTAGCGATATTTATTTTTAGATCTTTTTATAAAAATCATGTCTGTATTTTCCTTTAAAACACCTTTTATACGCGAGAAACGGCATCGGCACAAAACTGATCAATTGCTTTCAATTTGCACAATTTCGTTCTTTCCGCCTTAATTTTTGTTACATATCTTTTTAACCCTTTTGGTGCCAGTTTTTTTCTTTCCTTTTCAACTGTCAGGCAATGCAATGAAAACCTGTGGCACTCAACTGGTTAAATATGCGTCCACGTCGTTACCACTGTATTTAACAGCAGTTCTAGACACTGGCGAGTCCGGGGGGGCTAATGGGGACAGCGGCAGCACCTACTGGATCAGAAAGTGACGGTATCCCCCCCGCAGCTGAACCGGATGGCGGGTCGGCGGCCGCCGCGTTCTGGGATTCATTCGGTTTGAAACGCTGACTTTTCCGATAAATGAACTCTTAGTTTTTGGGGTGACGTCGGCCCCGTTCCACGGCGAGGGGCCGTGGCTTTGTCCGTCCGTTGTGCGGTAGCCCGTTGTGATGTGCTGTTTGCCCGTCCGTCTCACTTTTATTTTAAGCTGGGTATTTATTAGTGGGTTTTTTTATTATTTTTAAATTATAGTGTATGACATCACACTCTCCTGTTTGGTGTTTTAATGTAAAATGTGTGTATTCTCGGGGGGGTACTGAATAAAATTATTTTGATTAAAAAACATTTCCAGGGGTTTTCTTAACAAAAGGACCAAAATATTTGTTAAACGCACCCAAATTTAACATCCTTGTTGGGAAGAAGGGCATTCAAAGAATCTAAGAAATAACTAAAACGTAATTATGCAAAAACATTTATTTTTTTTGTTCTATGCTGTAGGGGCCGCAGCTGAAAAACGACCATTGATGTTCAGCAGCATTTCCTGATAATTAATACACCGCAGATTTATTTCTTACTCTGCGGATCGCGTCGACCGCCTGACCTCCCGTCTGCCACAAGCTTTAAGGAAGTACAGCTACGTTCTAAGGGAACTGAAAGGGTTAAGGAGGGGGGGCTCCTATTAAAGCACAGAACACTCCAAAAGTAGGTTTGTTAAATGACATCACAAGCTGCGTATAAATGGTGGCGAGAAACAGAGCGACTCTTCCTCCACGATGAGGATCTGGTCTGGGTGAGGCTGTTTGTTTTACTCCTTAGGAAAGCCCCGGCCCTGCTGCCCCCGCGGGGTAACTGGGGAAGCAGGTAAAATAACTACCAACAGGGTATTCCTGCAGATCAGGCGAGTTCAGCCGTTACTAAGAAGCATTACTTGTTATACATCCCACCCCCTGCTTTACTTACTTATCTGAGTCAGGTAAGGAGAAAAACATGCATAACAGAACAGAGGGCGGCAGATAAGTGGAACAGCCTGCCAGCAGAAGTGGTAGAGGGTAATACAGTAAGGGTATTAAACATGCATGTAGTACAAGTTAATGTGTCGGGGGCCACACATCTCTCCTGAGATTCATTTATATGAAGCAACGTGCGGCCCCCGTGGAACATCCTGAGCCGAGAAACTAATGAACAGACTTGCCCTGGCGGGAGGAGGCAGACGCTGAGCGCCTGATTTAAAGGAAACCCAAATAAAGCCACCCCTGACCCAGATACGCGAAGACCCATGAAACGGCTTTTATTAGTAAACTTTAATATCAAAAAATGCTTACAATGCAAATTTCAACATAAACCAAAAAACGACGTTCCCCGCAGAGCCACGGCAGGCGCCCCTTTAACGTGAAAAATACCATCAATGGTTAAAAAAAGTAACCAAACCATTAAACAAAAGCAACATTCTGTTCCCACCAGCAGCGCTAGGAGTTTGGGCACCGGCCAGCATCCTCTGCCGCACCAAATTCACCTAAACAGCTGTTTTCTTACCCCAAATCCCCATCCACTGATTTAATACAATTGCGTGAGTTTCTGTCCGACCGCGTCGGGGTGGAATAAGCGCGAGCTCCGGAGCCAACGCTCCGCTCAGAGCTCATTTCCATTCACATACTTCTGGTCCTGAAGTCTGCTTTTCCGCTGCATCTCCAGCTCTTTTGCCCTCAGCCATCTCTCCCGGGACAGCGACGTCTGACCGCCACTCAAGGACAATAATCTGGAAGAGAGGGACATTAAATACGTTCACAGTATAAAAACCCTTGGAATAGATTGCAAGCTCGTAAGAACAGAACCCCTTCCTCTCGGGGGTCTAGGAGCCGATGAAAAGTTCCCTGATCATGTTTTAATTTTCATATATTTAAGTTTTGCTAACACCATACAGTGACACTAATGCGCACACACGCACCTTCCCCCGACTCTAACATTATACACACACCTCACACTCTTATACATACACACCTCCCCCCGACTCTGACATTATACACACAACACTCTTATACATACACACCTCCCCCCGACTCTGACATTATACACACAACACTCTTATACATACACACCTCCCCCCGACTGACATTATACACACAACACTCTTATACATACACACACATTCCCCCGACTGACATTATACACACACACTTCACACTCATACATACACACTCATACACCCCCCCCCCCCCGACTGGCATTAAACACACAGTGACCAACACTACAGTACAATATATACATTTATTCACAGACACATTGACTCTGGCACCATGTATGCATAAACACAGACACTATAACACTTGCACGCACACACTAACCCTCGGAACCCGTCAGCGCTGCGTGTAAGCTGTCCACCGCTGCCTCCCAGGGGGCCAAGCGTCCGCCTCAATGTCCCCTATAGCCAAGCAGCCCGATACAGCAGTACCAGGCATGCCTCCCAGGAAGCCATTTCTAGTCGTCATGACAACCCAGATTTGTGGAGCCCTGTCTCAACATGTTATTAATTTTGTATATAGGAATTTTCCACTCTCCCCCAGGAATGCACCGACGCTCTATAAATATACCGACCGCTACGGGGAGGAAAAAGTTACCAGAAAAGAAAAAGCGAGGCTAAGGAAAGTCGTACGCACCTGGCGACAACCAGCAGCCGGTGGAGATCGTCGGCGCTGATGCTCTGGGGGTCGCTCTTCCGCATTTCCACAAAGTCGTCTTCCACGGCCTGCGGGGGACAGACGGGTCATGGAAAGACTTATCTGCCCCTTTTAATGAAACCATTAAATGAAACCCCTCCGCAGGGCACAGCCGGCATACAGACCGCTGGGCCCCTCGCCTTGTGGCAAGTCCGCCATCTTGCCTTAGAGGCACCGGCTTGTGGGTAAAGGTGCGTTTTACCTTGGTGACCTCTTCCGAGATGTTGTAGTCCAGAAAGCGCAGGAGACTCAGGTAGATACGGAATTTGTTGAGCAGGGTGGGCAGCGAGGCAGCAAGCAGGGCTCCCAAATGCTGCTCCAGATTGTCGGGGGCCGTCTGGGGCCGCAGGTGGATACGACAGTCCGACTGTGAAAAGAAAGAACACCAGGGGGGCATTTATTATAATCGGCACATGGATCGTCCCAGGTTCTCTTCCCAATGTCTGGGGGGGAATAAAGGCCTGGTGGAGTAAGTCATGTGATCCACGGGGGCTGCACATCTGCAGAAGGGCAATTCCGGAGCAGGGCAGAACATCACTGTGTAATTGGTGGCAAACATTCTTCTCTCTGCCAAACTGCCCCTGCCCTTAGAAGCTGCTTTACCCCCCACGGGCTCCTGGTTTCTGCTTTAATTCAGATTTCTGAACAATTTCCCCAAAACCGATCTGGGCGGCAGATTCGGCCGCTTTCCTTTTATAACCCAACAATCATGGAAAGGGGCAATTAAAATAAAGATGCCAACTTAATATTTAGCTTTAATCATTTAGAGATAATTATTGCTCCGGTTCCCGCGGTAACCGGCCTGACAATTCATAGTAATTACCGGGAGAAGTGATCGGCCCTCGGAGGCCACGAGGACATTAATGTTGCAAGGGAATTCCATCCGGTGGTAACTGAAGTCGTAATCCACCTTCTGCCAGGTGATCAGGTTGCCCAGAGCCGTCACGTTGAGGACTCCTGTGGGACAATAGAGCGAATGTTACCTGGGGCCACAGGTCTGTCACCGGAGAACAGGAGACCGCCGTGGCCTCTTAGCCGGTCACAGCGATTAACCTTTAATAGCAAAGACAAGGCCCTGACTTTTTGCACAGAACCCAAACCCCCCCCCCCCCCCGTGATGACAGAGAAAAGGGGGCAATTATTCACACTTTGTGGTCCACAACACGCGACTAAAAGCAAAGTTTAAACAAACGTGATTCAGACATAAACACTTTGGGACCCTTAACACACCTGCAGTAAGTGCTGGCAGATGTGCCCACAACAAACATGGCCTCCAGAACCATCACTCTGCAAAACTTACCTTAACCCCATCAGTACTGGGAGGGGCAGGTATACGGAAAGGGTTAAGATACGCTGCTAGATTGTTACATTTATGCTTAGATTTGGGATCTTGATTTCGTCTGCTTTCATAAGAATTCACCTAAAGCCCCTCGGAGACCCCCCAAACACCATACTGTGCCAAAGCCATCCGCGATGGGGTGGAAAAACCTGTCTGCCGCAAATACCTTTGGTATCCAGCTGTCCCTGCTCCAGGAGAGTCTCGTCCACCATCAGGCAGGTCTGCGAGGACAGCTGCAGGAGGCCGCTCACCAGCCGGTTGGCCGAATAGTCCTTGTGGGGCACGAAGCGCAGACCGTTCATGTTGTCGATGGTCATCGGGAGGTAGTGGGACTGCGGGGGGAAAAGACGGGGCGATTACGGCAAAACCTACCGAGAGCCAACAAGAAAAGCCTCAAGAACTGAAACCCCCGCAGGTGGGGCTCTGCGCCTCGAGCCCTTGAGACCCCCGAGCCGCCGCTATCCGTTTGTCAGCCCTGTCCACGTAGAGCATTGCCGCTTATTTTACATTAAATTCCTCCGATTCGTACTAAAAACAGGAACATTCTTTACACCGGGACTTCGGGGCCCAAAACCCTGCGGGGACCCAGCGGCAGCTTCCAGATCATCAACCCCCCCTCCCCAACAAGCTAACGGCTCCTATACCGGGACCCCCGATTATCCGTCCGCAGACAGGAAATGAACGCGACTCAAACGAGCAGAACTACAACTCCCAGCATCCAAAGGACTGAGACTGGCATTAGTGAATGCAGGCGGGCGCATAAGCGGGACACGGGGGGACGCACGCGATGATGAGGGTGTAATCCGTCTTCACCGACGCTTACCGCAGGCACCAGCTGCTGCAGAATGCGATACAGGAGCCGGGAGAAGGAGCCGTTCCGGGGGCAGCCGCTGAGATTGAGTGCGAACTTTCCAAGGGGAAGAACATCACATCGCGCGTACCTGCGAACACACAGCGTCACGCTGAATATCACGGACCGCCCCGCGTGTCCTGCGCAGGTTACCGGCCCCAGACCAGAACATATAATCTGCCCCGAAGGGACCCGCCGGGCTTACACCGAGGAGATGAGATGCAGGAGGACGTATTCGGCAGCCAGACCGTCGCCAAGCAGAGCCTGCGTGAGAAAACCCAGCAGCTCGGCCCTTACAGAGGCCGCCTCGGACAGGAAGCTGCAAAAAACTGAGAGAGGAGGAAGAGGCTCAGAAAACAACACAAGAATCTTCACGTTGCTCGCTGTGCGAAGCGATCCTTTAAACGCAGCAGAAGAGCCCAAAAAGTACCCCTCTGACCTCATTCGCTAAAAAAAAACAAAAAAAAAAACCTTTTCTGTTAAACCGGAAAATGAATCAAATCCTTTAAAAAAAATCATTAAATCCGTTCGGGTTTCGCTTCACGAGATCGAGTCTCTCTACGGTGCAAAAATTACAAATAGCACTGAAAAAAATTAACCATTTCTGGGAATTATCCCTTGTTTTAGAAGTTTTAAGAACGTGGGGGAGATGGAAGTCGGTCGCCGCCACTCACAGCGTTTGCCCTCCTCGGTGTCCCGGAGGTCGGCCGGCATCAAGGGGTTAATATGCTGCAGCTTCTGCGTGACGATGGCGTGGATCCGGGGGACGAGTGAGGCTGGGGGGCTGTGCACGCGCTGCTCCTCCGCCGTGTCCATACCTTCATACAGATCCAGCAGAGCAGACGCCGCGTCCCTGCAAAGAGCAAGCGGACAGATCTGTGAATCAGCGACACCGGCGAGGGCCACACGGGGGCCGGCAGCAAGGGGCACTAAAGAGCTAAAAGGAATACACTGAGGGGCTATGGGGGGGGGGGGGAATTGTATCAAATCCAATTACCCCGACTCCCTGCGCCACGTCGTACCCCGATCTCACCTGTCCTCATTCACAGCGCTGAGGGCCGGGTCCACAGATAAAACGCCGTAAACCTCGATAACGTCGTTCACTTTAAAGGCGTCCGAGTCCTCGTAGACCTGCCAGAGAGGGAGACGGCTCCTAAATCTCTGCCCTGCTTGGCGTGTAAAGGGACGGTAGATGCGGCCCCCCGCTATCTGCGCACCCGTGTGGGGTGATGTCGCGTCAGGTTGGTGGGGAGTGGGGTGTGCATGCACAGCGGCATGCGAGGTGCGTGGAGCCAGGGGCAGGAAATAGCGGACACATAGGGGAGATTCTCAGGGAAATGAAGGGGTGCTCGGCTGTCATATATATTACGTGCGCGTCGCTTTAAGAGTCCGTCCCCCCCGTCCCCCCTCAGTTTTGGGGAGAATGCCGCGTCTTCTATAAAACAGCTCAAAATATCGATCTCCCAAAACGAAGAGGAACTCCGGCTGTATTTTACATCAATTAGGTTTATAACGGAATTGAAGATTCTGACCCAAAACGCCCCAAATCTCAAATACTCGGAAATAGAGCACAACGAAGGTGAATATACCCCCGAAATACCCCGACGGGGGTAAAGGACCCAAACGCATGAAAACTATCTGCCCCACCGCAGGCAGTTACCTTCAATAGGCAGGCAGGGCCTTTCTCCCCGGGGAGGGGGAAGTTCAGGTCGATGGCCGGGGCGCAGTTCGCTGCGGTGTTTTGCTGCGCTGAGTGCGAGTCGGTCCCCGATCTGTCTGCCTCCGGGCGGCCGTCGTCCCCTATCAGAAAAAATAACCGTAAAGCGAGAGCTCAGCCGGCGCGGAGGGGGTTAAACCAGGGGCACTTATTTAGGATTAGCCCCAAAACCCGGTGCGAGGAATCAGAGTCTCGCAGGATCCGCAGCCGGCCTGGGTCTGCAGGACACTGGAGCTCCAGCGCCCCCAAGAGGCCATCAGAAAAACAACATGGAGAAAAATGACTGCGGGGATCTGAAACCAGGCGGAGGGGGTAAATGATGTAACATTATAGTAACGGAGCCCCCCCCGCCCCCCGGGGATTCAGCGAGCTGCCGACCGGCTCCTGGTTTAGAGAGCGTAGCGGTGAGGCGGCACCTGCGTGGCGTTCCTTGCGCGGACCCATTTCTTCCTCTTCCTCGTAGCTCCTCTTCTGGCGGTTGGGGGTGTAGGAGGTGGACGCGCATGCTCTGGCCTGGCTGGAGCCGCTGTAGGCGTGAAACGCGTCGGTTAAGGATCCTCAGTATCAGAGTGTCGCCCGGCACCGCGGAACGAAAGCGTAAGGCGGAGAGAACGAAGCCCGGAAAGCTCCGGAACTCCCCGTTTCCACCCAAAGGATATCTCCTTGGCCCAGACGGCCTCCCCGGGCACCGGCACGCAGTACAGCGTCTGTCTCTCCCACGTGACGCTGCGGCTGGAATTTAAATCCACTTCATGCTGCGGCTGCGAAGACATAAGAAACGCTCCCATTTACACGTTATTTTAACCCAAAACGCCGGCTATGGCGAACCAGAAACCGCAAAATCAAACAAAAAAAACTTTATTTAACATTACAAAATGAAACAAACGAGAAAAGCCGGAGGACTCACCGCGCAGTCCGTTAAATCCTTGTATTTCCCAAAATGCAGAGTCTGGAAAGAGAGAAAAAAATAAAGCGGAGAATGAGTGACCCGGAAGGGGGGCGGGGAAGGGCAGAGGGACCCGGAAGGGGGGCGGGGAAGGGCAGAGGGACCCGGAAGGGGGGCGGGGAAGGGCAGAGGGACCCGGAAGGGGGGCGGGGAAGGGCAGAGGGACCCGGAAGGGGGGCGGGGAAACAGTCCGCTCTGTGACATCACTTACCCTGCAGCCGCTTCTCGGGTCGACCGTCTCGTAAACTCCCATATAATACTCCGGATCGAACGAGTCCTGCACCATGCAGCGGAACCGCACCAGGCTGTCCGGCTTCAGGTAATGCAGGGGGACGTCGTTCAGACTGGGGACCTGGAGACGCAGAGGAGCCGTTAGTAGCCGTGCGACCCGCCGCGGGGCGAGAAACCAGCACAGCGACCGTTATAACGGAAACGCCAGACAGACGGGAGACTTCTGTGCGAAAAGCAAAAGCCGGCAGGAAAACGGGACGCGAAAACAATGAGTTCTGGAGACGCTCTGCGCATGATTTATAACACAGGTTCCAGGGCAACGCCGTCTCTGGCACTACATGGACCGGGCCCTGCTAATGACTGATACGGTAACACCGACTCCCCCTGCACCGGTTTGCGTTTCGGGACCGCGGCGGCTCAGAGGCGGATCTGAACGCAGTCCAATGGCGGCATTTCTATGCAGAGAGAATAGGCAGCCGCCATATCCTGCAGTGGTTTTAAAAGCCTGACGGGAGCCGCCTCCCGGCTGAAATGGCCAATACCTTAGGGGGAAAAAAACTGCTGAGAACGAGGGGATTTAACAGAGGAGCGGGACGAACATGCGCGGGGTTGCCGAACGTTATCGCTGGGGGGGGTTCCCTGAACGTTTTGCACATGAAGCCCCGACGCGGCAGACCCGCTGGGTGGTAACGGGGGCCGCGCAGGCGCGAGTCTTTACCAGCGTGGCAGCTTTATTCTCCCGCAGCCTCTCGTGGAAATACTCGGTGACTTTCTTCTCCCAGCCGGGTCCATTCTGAGCTGCAACAGAGAGAAACGATTACACGGCTGCCACGTTCCCCCCCCCGGGGGGCAGAGGGGCAATAAAGTCACCAAGTGGCCGGGTTATCTGACACAGAGCGCCCAGCGGAGGGGCCACTAACTGCCCAACCGCATTACTTTTATAACCATTTATATACAGAGCCCCGGGACCCCCACGCCAGGAGATACACCCCTGGGGGGGGGCGATCACACATTCTATGGCAGTCCAGCACAGGGAGTAACACGCCGGCCGCTGAGCGCACGGGGAGCGTGAGGACCAAGTAACGGCGTTACCCTAATAAACTATATATCGATTAAAGTGTTAATACTGGGCAGAAAAAGGAAATCCATAAACTGCCCCACGAGGGAAGTAAATACCCCGTCACGCACCACTTGGGAAGCGCTATAAGGAGACAATATTACAAAAAGGGGGCTTTAGCGCATCACACGGCTGCTGGGTTTAATCACTCTAAAGGAGTGTATTTGCATGAAGCCGCCTTCCAGTGCAGGTGCCCCAGAGATACCTTAACTCAGCAGGGAACATGGCACCCAGGGGGTGATGGGGACGCTCCCCGGTAAAAATCAAGTCTCCTTAATATACGTGCAGCTCGTACAGGGCCTCACTCACCAAACAGCCCCTGCACCAGGCTCAGAGGGGCGCTAATCCAGTCATCTACACCAGGCATGGCGTCTCACGCAGGGCAGATCCGGCAATGGCGGGAAAAGACCATCATCACGCGTGGGGCCGAGCCATGAAGGACGGATGGCGGAAGTCACCAGGAGGCGGCCATGTTGTGGAGGTCAACAGACTGGCATGTGATTAGCAAACCACTCCCCGATCTGAGCAGTGATTTTTGGTTGGCTGCCAGGGTACGTGACGTTGTCACTGCTAGCCAGTTTGTGATTGGCAAAGAGTAGATTGCAGGGCAAGCTGTCATTGGTGTGAGCGAAGGGCTGGCCTGTGCAGATTGGTGGGAGTTGATGCCTGCCCGCTGCTGATTGGCTAGTGCGGCGTCAGTCAGAGTACGGATCTCCGGCAGGGAGACGTGGAAGTTGCGGGCCGGACATGGCCGAGAAGAGGTCGACGGGGGCTCAGCCCGGGCCTCCCGGTACCAATCTGCTCTTCTCCGCTTCTGACTTCAGCTTTTCCGTGCCCTTCATCCCAGTGAGCCAGCCCAGCGGCGAGCTGCCCGGTGAGTGGGGAGGTAGACCCGATACTCTACGTGCCCCCAGACTGGGGTACCTCCGGAGACAGACCACTAGGACTGTGTGACACCCCCAATAGCGCGAGGGCCCCCTGGGACCATGAAACCCCAAGATAGCCCTCCCCCCCAATACTGTCAGGAAGACCTCAAACCGAGACACTTAGGGGCTGCACCTCGCTCCTGTGACACCCCGGAATCAGGGCTGCAGTATTGGGAGGCCCCCAGTACGTGTAACCCCAGGAGCCCAGGCCCCAATGCTGTGAGGGGCCCCAGACTGAGGCCTTAGACGGAGATGTCAGGGCACATCTAAATGATTGTTTTCACTCTCGTCACCCTCAGCCAGCCCCATTACATACTTTCAGGTCGGGACTCCGTGTGCTGACCTGGTGCCCGCTCTTAGTCTATATTATCATATATCATAAGCTTGTCACCATAGCAACCAGTGCATGGCTCCTCGTGGGCGGACCCCTGCTGTAGACAGCATCATGTTGAATGCAAAGGCCTGTTGTTGTTCGATTTAGTACCGTCTTGGCTTTGGTTTATTTTTGACAATGTAGGGTTAAAGACCCCGAAGCTGTCGCTCCTGCGCCATTACTGCTGACCCCGTCTGTTCTGGGGGTTCATTCATTTATATGGACGCCCCTTTTCCGCGCCTGACGTCAGACTTTGGCCAATAAATTCTTTCTTTAGCTGTAGATTTTATTCCATAAACCGGTTTCCTGGCTCTGTTGGGGGGCCCCTGGATCTTGTTGCGTTGTCTTGCCCCTGGGCGTGTTATTGTTACAGTGTCACGCGTGTTCCCTCCTGGGCGGGCGGGGGTGTTTTGTCGGTGATTGGGATAGAGCCCGCAGAGGCTTTGGTGTCCCTGCGCTCCCAGGCGGGGTATAATGCGGGCTTTGTGTCATTCATGTGACGCTTGTTCCTCCCGTTATTGGTTTTGGGGGGATGGGGGTGTCTTATTTTTAAAGCCTTGTCACGGAGCTAACACTTTACCTGCTCAGATTCAGAACCGGCGCGCTGCTAAAAAAAAAGTTATTCTCAATAACATCGTTTCTTTCACTCGTATCCCAACTTCTTCTGCCGGTAAGAATGGCTGCAGGGCAGGATCTGGCTGGGGATGATGAGAGTCTCTCCGTAACCTCGAGGGCCGCAGCTTTACGCCCGGGGGGCCCCCGCAGAGCTCGCTTGTTCTGTTGCCTTCTCGCTAACTTTCTGTGTTTCTTTTTGTCATCGTCGTTCCCCCCGGACGCAGTCGATGCCACTGAGGTCGGCGAGGAGGACAGTTTCCTGGGACAGACGTCTGCCACGGTCAGCAAGCCGCAGACGTTCAGTTACTTTGCGCAGCCGACCAGCCTGGGGGGGAATAATGATCCATTTGCTGCCATCGCTCAGCCCCCCCTCACCACGGCACCTCCGTCATCAGGGCCGGCAGCTTTCGCCAGGCCCCCAGCATCGACGTCTGCGTTTGGACCTCAAAATGGACAAACCCCGGCTCCGCTGCAGACGCCAAACCCGCCATTTATTAGTAATAACCCTGCAGCTTCTAAAGTTACAACAGGCGGCGTTCCTTCAGCCTCCCCGAATTGCCCTCCGACCGCCCCGTATCCCGCTCCCCCCACCAGCTCCTCGCAGGCGGGGTATAATCCGTACCGCCATAATGTGCAGAGCAGCCGGATCAATCCCTATCTAACCCCACCGCAGCTCCAGGAGCAGAGCATCGGCCCCCATTCACAGCCGGGACAGTTTGCACCTCCGCTCGGCCATGGCTTCCAAGGCGCCCCTCCTCCGCTGCCACCGGTAAGTGCGCTTTTGTTTGCGTCTGTACCGTATGATTGAGGGCCGCACCGTGGACGCCTCCGTCCTGTATCACTTAGTGGCTACATCAGGGGGCTCTTACCCCTAATTGACCAGGAGCCCCGGATGGCGGATGAGTGTTAGACCGATGTCCGCCCCGCATGCCTTCCGGTTTATATTAAGAACCTAAACGCCGTTAGGGGTGGAGAAGCCGCTCAACGCCTGATTCCCGGCACGGAGCGTCAGTTAAGGTTCATGAAAATATTGTGTTTGCCCCAAAGCCAAAGGCTCTTTGTTTACCGAATAATTCTGTATCTTTGGGTCTAGTTATCAGTTTTCTGGATATCCTGATTGAAATCCAGAAATAAAATATCCCCCGGATCTCACTGGGGTTTATTCGCTAAACGGGGAGTTTGCAGGAGAATTGTGGCTTTAATTCCTTCGCTATTTAGTATGTAGTGAGAAGGGCTGAGCTGACCCTGTATAATGCAATAGGTGAAGAGACTGTGCAGCAATCTATACATTGTACAGGGCATCTCGCTGATTTATCTATACATTATACAGGGGCCGGTCACTGATTTATCTATACATTATACAGGGGGCCCGTCACTGATTTATCTATACATTATACAGGGGGGCCCGTCACTGATTTATCTATGCATTATACAGGGGCCAGTCACTGATTTATCTATACATTATACAGGGGGCCCGTCACTGATTTATCTATACATTATACAGGGGGCCCGTCACTGATTTATCTATACATTATACAGGGGGCCCGTCACTGATTTATCTATACATTATACAGGGGGCCCGTCACTGATTTATCTATACATTATACAGGGGCCGGGTCACTGATTTATCTATGCATTATACAGGGGGCCGGTCACTGATTTATCTATGCATTATACAGGGGCCAGTCACTGATTTATCTATACATTATACAGGGGGCCCGGCACTGATTTATCTATACATTATACAGGGGCCGGGTCACTGATTTATCTATACATTATACAGAGGATGGGTCACTGATTTATCTATACATTATACAGGGGCATCTCGCTGATTTATCTATACATTATACAGGGGCCGGATCACTGATTTATCTATACAGGGTGCTGGCTCGCTGGTTTAATTATACATTATACAGGGCCAAGCAACAGGCTCTTTCAACAGCAGATTGTTAGAAAGATAGCAATTATTGCCGCTGCATGCTGGGAAATTCTTAGAGCCAGGTAATTGTGCAGTTAAATCATCAGAAATGCCTAATATTTGGTTAAGTTTAACTCCAGGGTTATTAACGAGGTATTTAAGTTCTAGTCCATTAGACTCAGCAATCAGACGTGCCACCTGCCATGAACCCTGGCTGAGGGTTATAGGAATTGTAGTTAAAGCAGCCGACATGCAGGAGAGGCTACAATGTTCTGAATCCTGATAAGACGGTCAGTTCTGAAAATATTAAAAGTCATGAAATGCTTTGTGTGTTTTTAGCCCACAGCAGCTGCCCCATCTTTGCCTCCCCCGCCACCCGAGCAGACGTACCCTCACCCCAGACCGGCCGGACCGCTGGCGCCCGGACCACCTCCTTTCATACAAAACCAGTATGAGCCGCTACAACCGCACTGGTTCTTCTGCAAGCAGGTGGAGGGAAAGGAGGTCTGGCAGCCGTTCAGCGTTTACGACTCTTTGAATCTGGAAAAGGTTTATAATTCTGGTGAGGCTTTTTCTGCGCACGTCGTGGCACCGTCACCCCTTTTTATTTATGATATTTGTGTATATATATATATATATATATATATATCTATCCCATGTCGCCTGTGATATAGATGCTCCTCCTTTGTCTCCCCTTCAGTCCAGCCCGACCCCGAGAGTGTGGTGGTGAGTACCGACGGGGGCCGCTACGACGTGTATCTTTACGATCGCGAGAGGAAAGCCGTTTACTGGGACGAGGAGGACTCGGAAGTCAGACGCTGCTCCTGGTTCTACAAAGGAGACACGGACAGCAGGTTCGCTCCGTACAGCGAGGAGTTCAGCGAGAAGCTGGAGGTGAGTCTCGGCCACGGCAGGGGGCGCGGGGTTTGGTTCTGTGGAACGATCCGTTGTTCTGAGTCCCGACTCTCCTCTCCAGGCGGAGTATAAGAAAGCCGTCACCACCAACCAGTGGCACCGGAGGTTAGAATTCCCTGGAGGGGAGACCATTGTCATGCACAACCCCAAGGTGAGCGAGGACGGCTCCTGTTATCCCAGAGGCCGTGGCCCTCTGCTGCGGCTACACCCTGTGGCGGCTCCAGGCCGGTGTGAAATCTTGTCTCCTGTCCCCAGGTGATCGTTCAGTTCCAGCATTCAGCGATCCCGGACGAGTGGGGAGCCCATCCGGACGGACAGGCGAGGCCTCGCGTGGTGAAGCGGGGCATTGATGATGATCACGACGAGATTCCGCATGGTACGTCTCCGAGCCACTACTCGGTGGACTACAGCTCCCATAATCCTCGGCATGGCTGACAGGATCGTGGGAACTGTAGTATGTTTTAGCCGGCGGACCTTTTAGGGTTCTGGCTTCGTGGTTATTCGGTGATGTCGGCACCGCTAAGGAATTGCCTGATGATGATAATGATGATGATGATGATATATCCTCTAGACTGCAAGCTCGTTAGATCAGGGCTCTCCTCACCTGTTTTCTCTGTAAGTCAGTTTATGTTATATACTGCTTGTTATGTCCTGTCTACCCATTGTACAGCGCTACGGAATTTGATGGCGCTATATAAAACAATAAATATTAATATAGCGTTGGCCTTTTCTCTCTTGGAATCCGATCCATTCATTCGTTGGTAACTTGCTGTGGGGGTCCAATGCCCCCTAGTTTGTGTAGCTTTACAAGGTCACATAAGGTCAGCTACAAAAGCGACTGTTCCACTGTTCAGCTCTATTGTTTCTTTTATTGTATGATTGAAGCAAATGGTGATATTTAAAGGGCTGTTAATCTGTCAGCCGCGACCTCTGACGCTGATTGTGGAAGCTGCTGGTTTTACAGCCTCCCAGCGGACACCAAATTCTGTAACAGATTACCCTTTAACGGGGGGGGGGTTTTAGGGTTTTTATCGCATAAATGTTTTGTTTGATTCTAAAACTGATTGACTTCCTTACTTTTTTCACAGATTGTATTTTCCGTGTTATTACAGATGCTCTTTGCCGTTACTTCCGTGATGCGCCGCGGAATATGTTAGCGCTACGTGTAAACTAATGATAGCCTTTCTTCCAGGAGAAGCGCCTCAGGTGGATCATTTGGTGTTTATGGTTCACGGCATCGGACCGGTGTGCGATTTACGCTTTCGAAGCATCGTGGAGTGCGGTGGGTGTTAATAAAGTCATTTTTTTAATTATTGTAAATATGAAAAGTTTCATAGCCGGGCTGGGTGAAAAAAACACAAATTGTGATATTGTGAAAGAAGTGCTGCCAGGAGACTGCCGGGTGTTTTGGGGTCTGTTTTATGCATACAGTGTTGATAACAGTTTGGTTGGGGGGTCCGACATGCTTTATAGCGATACACATGCGCACGCATTCATACCTTGGCTGCTTTTTAACCCTTAAGATAACGGTTGTGTTTCGTTCTTTAGTCGATGACTTCAGGACAGTTTCGCTGAAGCTGCTGCGGACTCACTTTAAAAGGTCGCATGAAGATGGCAGGGTGAGCCGCGTGGAGTTCCTGCCCGTCCTTTGGCACGGTGCCCTCCACGGAGATGCCACGGGGGTTGACAGGTCAGTCATGTATAAAATATATAATGTGTGTTTACTGCCAATCTTACCGGAGCGCTCACATTTTAGGTTACCGAGTAATTGTCAAAGTAACTTTGAGGCCAATGACCTACAGATTGTATTAAAGAAGCCGTATGAGTGACGAGCGTATATCAGAAATAAATCGTGAAGCCCTCGGCCGAATATTTAATTAAAGTGAACTCGTTGATGCCCAGCCCCCCGTCCGGTGTGTGACCTGCCACTTGTCTCTTCTCAGACGTATCAAAAAGATCTCGTTGCCGAGTATCAGTCGCCTCCGGCACTTCACCAACGAGACGCTCCTGGATATTCTCTTCTACAACAGCCCCACGTACTGTCAGACCATCGTGGACACGGTCAGCCTGGAGCTCAACCGGCTGTACGAGATGTTCATGAGCCGGAACCCCGGCTTCACCGGCCGCGTCTCCGTAGCCGGCCACAGTTTAGGTAAAACTTTGAGTGCCATTCTCGTGCCCCGCTGGCTTTATTGTGTTAATGAAGGCTTGGACGTGCGTACGCTGCGTGTCCGCTATTGGCACGAAATACTACCCTTCAAACAGCAAGAATATTCCATCGTTTTATAGTCTGTGATATACTGTCACGCTGCGGGTAAGAGAATGAATGAGTGTGTGTGTGTATATGTGTGGGTAAAGATATATATGTGTGTGTGTATGTGTATATATATATATATATATATATATATATATATATATATATGTGTGTGTGTGTTATGCCCCCTTCTGTGAATGCCGTGAATTATTAGTGGGATGTGCCCACAATACACGTTTGGAACATATTGTGCATTTAAAATGCCTTTTAATCAGGCCCTTTGTAACGTGTGCTGATGCCGTTTGGCTGGGACGTTATGTTTGGGCCCCCGCTCGCTCAGACCGCAGCCCCCCCTGTAATCCGGAGCAGCGGCATGGCCTTTGGTTCCTGGGTCCCTACTGCTTTGTGGTGGGTGGGATGATTCCCCCCCCCCCCGTAGCAAACTGCCCTCAACTTATCTGGAGATGAAAAAAACAATTTCCTGGTGTCTGTTTTATTAAAGGCTCTTTGATTCTGTTTGACTTGCTGTCCAACCAGACCGACTTAACGTCCACGCCGGCCCCATCAGTGATTCCTCCGGAAATAAATGGTCTGTTGAAAAGTGAAACCAGCAGCGGCAAACAGGTGCGTCTGGAGGCTCGTTTCAGATAAAACACGCGGGGTTAAAAAACATTTTAATTCTGTGCGCTCCCAGTACAGTGATTGTCAGCTCCCAAACCCAGCTCTCCCTGCTCTCACTCCAGGATAAGCCACAGGCGTCAGACGATGGCAGCGGCGACCCGGATTCGGTGCAGGACGAGTTACCCGGCCTAACGGAGGCGCTCGAGTCCCTCAGCCTGGCTGAATACGCCAGCGTGTTTGAAAAGGAGAAGATTGATATGGAGTCCCTGGTATAAATGGCCTTGAGTTAACCCTTTGTGCTGCTTGGTAGGGTCCGTGTTAGTAACTCTGTCCCGGTCTTTTGCTAAAGGAACATTCGCAGATGGCTACATATGTTGAGATGTTAGCGTGTTAGCGTTCGTCCAGCGCAGGCATGTACGCTCTTCTGAGATGACGTTTGTGCCGTTCTGTGTTTTTTCAGCTCATGTGTACGGTCGATGACTTGAAAGAGATGGGAATACCCCTGGGGCCAAGGAAGAAGGTAGCCAAGTTTGTAGAAGAAAGGGTCGTCCATCAGGTTGGTTTCACGGCTTGGAAGCTCTGGGTGTAGTGTGTGTCGCTGAGTGCGTGTGTGTGTCCCCCCCCGAATGTGTCCTCCCGTGGAGAAACAAGCAAAATCACCTCGGTGCATTCAGTCATCGTCATCAAACAGAGACAGACGAATGAAGAACAGTAATGAAGTGATGGCGGATACCTGTGGCTCATTTCGTTGCTTTCTTTCTTTGTGATATTGTTTCGCTTTCCGATGTTACTTTATGAGTATTGGTTATGAATGAAGAGTTTGCCGCCTGCCCCGTCTCTGTGGTATCGGCTGTGTGACCGCCCGTCTCTGCCGGACACTTCTGTTAGGCAGGGATCGTACCCTCCATGTTCTTTGAGCTGTGGGGTTTGACCGTCCGGCCGTTGTGTTTTCAGGCGCGGAGGAGAGCGGCCGCGGAGGAGAGAGCGGCTCAGATTAGGGTCCAGGCGGAGTCGGTGGCCCCCAGATCCGAGGAAGCCGCTTTAAGGAGCAGCGATCTGGAGCCGTCGAGAAAGAGACTGCCGGCCGGGGTCTCCGTGTCCAACGTTCCCGTGGATTATGAATACTTTGAAATAGGGACGGGGCAGGTACGCTGCTTTTAAGGTGTAACGTGGAATAATTACTCTTACAGTTTGGCCAATTGGGGAATTTTTCAGGAGTTTGTGAGGTCCAAAAATGTTAAATTTAGGTAATCCAATGAGAACTTCCCTCTGTCTGCGTTATGGGACTTGGAGAATATTCTGGACGCCCGGCTTTTATATCCTCCGCTCCCCGTTAGGTGTCGGTGAGATACAATCCGCTGGATTTTGAGCCCGTGAATTTCTTTGCCCTCGGCTCCCCCATCGGGATGTTCCTGACCGTGCGAGGCTTGGATAAGATAGATGAGATGTACCGGCTCCCGACCTGCAAGGGCTTCTTCAATATTTACCACCCGGTGAGTGCTTTAACCCTTAACCCTGCATTTATGAACCACAAACATTTCATCATCTAGGGGTAGAACTTCACATATTAGTGGGTAATATCTGTGGTGGGTGCAGAGCCCCCTGTGTGTATTAAGCTTCCCAGCTTCTTGCCTGAGGGGGGTCCTGGGACCCTGGCTCTCATGGCATCAGAATCCCCCCCAAGTGACGAAGGATTCGGTTTCACGATTCATAGGAAGGGATTACCAGACGTGAGGTCCGTCAGCAGCCGCCACATTTTTATTTTCTTATAGATTAGTTTGTGAGTAAACGCTCATTTCATATCCGACTTCTGTCCTCCCGTTCCGCTGTATGGCGTTTCACGGGATATTAATTTATTGAATTTTAAATGCAGGGATTTGGAAGCAAACGTTTTAAATAGTTTTTTGTTAATATGCGGTTTCTTTAGTCTGGAGTTTGGTCTGAAGTTTTAAGAGGTGCCCGGTGCCAAAGAGCTTGCAATCTAGATAAAAACACTTTCCCTGCAAATTGGGTCAAGGGACTGCTCTGACTATGAGGGTGCCGGGCGTTTGGTGCCCCGGCTGATGGTAATGGCCGTTTGACCCAATCTTTTCGGTGGCTTCTCGGCCTTTCAAGCTGCTGACGCGTCTCCGTTGGTGCCGTAAAAGCTGTTCTTCTGCCTTCCAGCTGGATCCTGTCGCCTACAGACTGGAACCTATGGTCCTTCCAGACACTGACCTGAAGCCTGTGCTTATCCCTCATCACAAGGGCAGGAAGAGGCTGCATCTCGGTGAGTCCTTGCTGCTCTTAGGGGTTGTTGGTAACGGAGCTGGGGGGGGGGGGTAATTGTCTGCGTGCCGTAACACGGACTCTGTTTCCTCAGAGCTGAAGGAAAGCCTGACGCGAATGGGCTCCGACCTGAAGCAGGGCTTCATCAGTTCCCTTCGCATGGCGTGGCAGACGCTCAATGACTTTGCCCGCGCTCACACTGCATCTACGCAGCTTCAGCTGGAACTCAAGAAGGTGGCAGATCAGATCCAGGAAGAGGAAGCGAAACAGCAGGAGGGGGAAGGTGAGATTGGATTTCATCGTTCGGCGTTATCGTGTACTTTATACCCTGGAGGCCACGCGGTTAGAATGGCGGATCCGTATGCGGTCTCTGCTCTTAAAACCTGGATTTTAATACCTTGTAGTTGAAAAGCTGGAGAACCCGGAGCTTTCCAGGGAGGAGGAGCTCTCCACGAAGATTGGGATGCTAAACGGGGGCCGCCGGATTGATTACGTCCTGCAGGAGAAGCCCATCGAGAGCTTCAATGAGTATCTCTTCGCTCTACAGAGTCACCTCTGTTACTGGTCAGTAGGAATCACCCCGATGACATAATATGGTCTATGAGAGATTACCGCAGGTTATAGGCAGAGCATTCCCCTCTTACCCATGATCCCTCAGTGCAGGTGGTATCTGAATCCCATTGGTCAGCCCGAGCAGGAAGTTGGAAGCCGCTTCCTGTTCTCTCCCCGCGTTGTTTTAGCTGGTGGCGCGGGGGGCTCTAGCGCTAGAGATTGTTTCCAGCCGCGCAGGTCCCTCCGTAACGCTATTATCACAGATATCTCAGGGCGACCGGCGATTTATACCCCACGACGGGGCAGTGAGATGGCGACTCCCAAATACAGCGTAACGGAAGTAATAAAGGAAACCTAATATGTTGAATGCGGATGAGATTCTTTCGTTTTGTGTATTAATGCGAATGGTCGTCGGTTACAGGGAGTCTGAAGACACGGCTCTGTTATTCCTGAAAGAAATCTACGGCTCGATGAACGTCTCGCCGGATCAGCCTCTTCACTGAACCGGATCCGGTAAGGGTCGGCGTGTTTTTGCAGCGATCGGTAGGTGATTCGGGGTGTTTGGAAGATTCCATGCACGTTAATGTTACAATGTGTTTAGTAACAGGAATCTGAGTGACCCTAAAGAGTGTCACTCGAGTAAGTTGCAGCCGGGCGGACTACATGCCAGTCAGCGGCCTCCCGCCGGGGGTCTCGTAAAACTAGTAACAGTCACGAGTTAGACATCGAAGTGTCTCGATTTATTCTCCTTTTTTCCTGCCGATGTCCCCGCGAGCTGCTGCCGTCTATAAATATAAGAGAGGATGGCGATTTGAGGTTTCTCTTCACGTACTTGCAGTTAACCCTCCTTACCGTCTACTAAAAAACTAAGTGTCTGCCGCCATCGCGATGCTCGCTGGCCGTGTGAACGTTTGCAGGGCAGCCGCTAGGGTAAAATATCGGTGATACTCGGCGTTCCGCTAGAAATCATTTAATTAAATGTATGAATTCCGTAAACCTGTGAATAGTATTTATTGCTTTTTTTCAGGGAGAAAACCTTGAGGCTGAAATCCATCTCGGAGGGAGTCGTGTGCACCGTAGACGAAGCACCAAAGTGTGAAGACTGAGCTGATCCCGAGCAGACTGGGAACGGCTCCACGGCATCTGCTTTATTACTGGAAACCAGCGTGCTGCTGAGCGAACATGGCCCTTTCTTCCCCGGAGACCGCGACGTCGCCCGCCAGGCGCAGATCCTCAGCCTCCAGCATTTCAATCCTTTCTTTTTTTGGGTGGAAACTTTTAGCCCGTCTTTTGCCCCAAAGTCCTCCTAATTCGCTCCTCTGCTTCTGTGATCCGGACTATGTGCTGATTGACTCCGATTTCCTTTTTAAAACAGAATGTTTAATCCAGTGTTTTGAAATCCTGTTTATAGAAATTAAATTTTACCAAATGTGTGACATTTTTCCTTTTTTTTTTTTTCCCCCTCCCCCTTTTTATATATAGAGTGCCAGCAGATACTGTAGCGCTGTTACATTAGGATGTTTGTCGTTAAATGAACTGTTTTGTGCTCAAGAAATAGGCACTAAGATGAGTCAACAGGTTCCAAGAGCGATAGAGACCTAATTTCACTGCACATCATAACAGACGCCCTGTATGATGTATAGATAAATCAGTGAGCCGGCCCCTTACCTGGCTGGGGCATCCAGGATCTGCTTTATGGGCTGTGTATACCCTCTAGGGGTTAACTAAATAATTCAGGGCCTTCAGCTCATTTTGTGCTTTCATCAGAAATTCGCAGCCTTTTATAGAAACAACCTATTCCACGGGAGATCAGGCTGCCCGCCGCCAGATAACCGCCAGTGCCGGTACTCGGTGATTCCCTGCCGGCCGGTGTCATGGCGGACATCCACTGGAAGTTCGAGGACAAGAGGGCCTAGAAAGAGCGTGCTGGCTGACGGTATAAAGACTTTCGCTATATTCATCACTAATTCTCTGATGTAATTATGAAAAATCCAGGTTTATTATTAAAACCCCAATCCTCCTGTACCCCCCCGTGTAATACCTGAATTAGTTTCATCCACTAGGATTCCATTTGTCTATTTTATTTGGGGTGAATAATGCCAGATTTGGTGTATCTGGAGGCGGAGAGGATCAAGGAAATTCTCTGTAGCAGCTCAATGCCGCCGCGCCATCTTCCTGCAGACGGAAGGAAACGAGTCGGCCGCGGCTCGCAGGTGGATTCTGGCCCCCCCTCCCCCATCAATGCCTCGGAAATAAAATCATTAAACCCCAAATTAACCATTAAAAAGGTAAAATGTTTATTAATGGATACAGGAATATATGAGAACATTCTGCGACGGGAAAGCCCAGCCGGATGACTGCAGTCCGCGCTCGGCCCTCAGAGCTGAAGGGGGGGGGTAAAAGGCACTGGGGCAGGTAGTAGCCCTGCAGGGAACGGAGAGGAAGCCCCAGATCCGGATTACAAAATATTCCTGAAAATAACAAAATGTAAACATCAGGTCAATGTTCCGCCCCAGCTCCACCCCAAACCACACCCCCAAAACAAAGAGCCCCTCCTACAAAGAGCGAGCAGGAGAGAGAGAGCGGTAACTAAAAGGCATCATTTCTGCAGCCCTCCGTCGGCCACTAAACGTCACAGAAGATCTAAAAGGGGTTCCATGCAGCCGGTCGGCAGACGTTACCTCACGCAGAGCAGGGGTGGTGTAGCGCGGCGATGCCGTTCTCATCTGCAAGCGAAGAGGAGTCAGTTTAGTAGATGGAGGTTTTATCGGGACGGAAGCTGTACGTGGCCTATGGGCCCACCTAGGTGTAATACAGGCCCGGGTACCCTGTCCTTACCCGTCTCGTAGTAGTCGTAGGCGTAAATGGACTGCGGCTGGAAGTTGAGGACCCGGCTTTGCATCTCTAGGTTGAAGGACAGGTAGACGGTTTGGTTGGAGACCTGCAGGGGAGAGAGAGCGTCAGGCGAGCAGAGACCGGCCGCCGAGGAGGTCACCCCACACAGGCCGGGCATCAGATTGGGGGTCACAGCGCCTCCCCATCGCGGCAGCCAATGGCTTACAGGATCCCAGGTAATGCGGTGACTGCCGGCTGTGAGTAATGGGCATTGTAATCGGGTTAGCGACGGTTTAAGGCGATACTCACGGAGCTCAGATACAGAATCAGGTGGTTTGTTCTTTCTTCTACTTTAGAGACCGTCGTTCTCAGCTGTGCGGAGAAAACCAGAAGGCAAGCAGGTCGTAAGGATCAAGTCCAGCCATATTCTACCGAGCAACGCGTTCGACAACCCCCACCAATCACAGACAGCGGCGTTCGATTAGCAAAGGTTTATATATTAAAGGTTGTGGGAAACCTTCCAGTAAAATCTATTTTGTGAGCCAGACCACAAAGTCACGTCAGGTTCTTTATAGTATTTGCTATGAAGGAGACCGCTGTGGAAATTCTAACTCTGACATCCCGACCCGTCTCACCTGAACAAGAGAGGAACGTTCCGGGGTGTATCCAGACAGCATTTTTACGTCTATGATCGCCATGTTTGAGCGATTTCTGCTGCCATGGTAACTGAAGGACAGAAAACAAGTTTTTTTTTTTTTTTTTAACACAATAAGCCGATCCTCTGGAATCATTCAGAAGATCCCAGACGTCGTTATTTTTCATGCACAGACCAGGGCAGCGTTTTATTTGTAATCCATGTTTCCCGGCTCATGGCTCGTACCTGACACCGACCGTGACCGTGAAGCCGTACGCCACGCCGTTCACACAGCTGTCCGACGTGTTCACCGACAACGCGAAGGCCGAGTCTTCTTCAGATACCGGCACGTTGTACCGAGTCGCCACCTGGAGAGGAAGCCGAGAGATGATGAGCCTATTGGTTAATGGAACCCAACGACACGCGCAACCAACCGGTGTCAACGCTACCGGTACTCAACACGTCAGGCGTTAGACACTACGGCTCATCACAGCCACTTACGCAGGAACGCGCAACACAGAACTCATCCGTTACCAGTCAGAGGAGGTAAAGTGAGCCGGGCTCTCAGCGGTAGGATTTAAAAGGGACATTCGCAGTTTGGAAATCCTAATAAATTTTGGCCACCTATTGCCCGGGTCTACGGCTATTCCACCCAGATAAAATGTTTCAGCCGGGAAGATTACGCTTAAATCCGCCAAATGGCTTTACCTGCACCAAGACGCTGCCGCTCCCTCCGACGTCGATGGTGTAGTCACCGGCTCCGTCCTCCAGCGGCTGCGTCTGCAGCAGAAGCCGGTTGGATCGGGTTACGTTGAACGTCGCTACAGCCTGGTTTCCGGACGACACCTGGACCCGGTGAGTCGCGTTCTCGGTGAATACGAGGCTGCCAAAGGCGCCGAGAGCCTGCAGAGCCACGGCCGTGTCCTGGCGAAGAACATGCGGGGCGTTTAAGCAAATGCGTCGTTTCAGGAGAAACTTGTCCAAAAATCACCCAATCCCCCACCCCCATATCCTAAAAAGCGAAGTTACCGCGGTGGAGCGGAATCCTCCGTGCGAGTTCAGCCGCCGCGCCAGCCACAGGGAGATCTGAGCCATGTAGCTTTTGTCAGCATCCGATGGCGCCGGGCGATGAGTTAAGGCCAGCAGGACGGTGCCGGTGATCTCGATCTCTGCCGACGCGGAAGGCAAGTCAAAGAAAGGAGTGGGACTTGGGTTTGGTTTTTCCGCACGCTCCCAGTGAATGGAGCCATCTGTAATGCAACAGGAAAGGGTTAACCTACCCTCGGTTCTGCCCCCGGCCACCGGTTTGCTCCATCAGGGTGAAGCGTGAGGCTTACGGTCTGACCACCACCGGCTTTAATTTGTGCATACACAACCGAGTTGAGCAAGAGCGACACGAATGGAGGGACACGGAACCTCAGGGGCGGCTCAGCTGAAGGAAGCCGACCGATTGAGGCCGTTCCGTGGAGAACGTGATCTAGAACGCGTACCGTCAACGATGGCCTCTTGTTGCAGCTGCTGAAACAGGGCATTGCTGCGCTCTTCATTCCCGAGGACGCGGAACGCGTAGAACATCAAAGCCCGATTATAAAGACTCTGGTTGGTCCTGGAGGCGGCTTCCAGGCAGCCGATCGCCCCACGCAGCAGCGTTTGCTGGAAAGAAGAAACCGGCAAACTTCAGCTTAAGGAGACCCGTCATTGGGTACTCGTGTGTCACATGACAGTGAAGTTTCCCGGCAAAATTACGCAGGAAGAAAGATTTTACGAGATGAAAGAAATATTTTTGAGGAGGGTCTGGGGTTCACAGGGCGAGGAATAATCCATTTAATTTGTAATGTAGGTGGAACAGCATCTTTAATAAGGAAAGCTAAGGTTGGGAAGATTGACGCCACATTTGTTTGATCTTATAATGCAGAATCATTGGTCAGAATGCATAATCCAGAGGCTGGAAATAAAAGAATAAAGTTATATATTTAATGATGGAAGGCATCAGGTCGGCCTTCGATAGAACACGAAATAAAGGGGACGTTTCGTCTCGGACAGAAATACTTTTTATTTGAATTCAAATTAATGGCAAATAAAGGAGGCCAAATAACGTCAGGGGTTTAAGTTACAAATAAAGGGGGTAAATCTAAACCTATTACTTACCCCTCCTGGGTAGTTGGACTGCAGCAACATTGCAACAACAAATCCGGTGAAACTAATGTCATCTTCAGCGCCGCCCTGCAGGACGGAGAGCAGTAAAAACTATTAAGTTCTAACCAAACATGAGCAGAATCCTGCCCTGTTACCCCCCCCATCACCCCGGGACTGGCCATCGGCGCCCCGTACTCGCTCAGTATCCAGCGCAAGCTCAGCAGCAAGATATACCTGGCCGTCGGCCTTAAAGAGCCAGGGCCCGCTTTGCGATTGCCAGTCTGGCTTTGGCCCCTTGGGTAGCCGTTTGCCCCTCACCGTCAGTGCGCTGTTAAATATCATCCCCTGTGGCTTGAAGCAGCCGGTGTTCCTGTCCTGGGATCGCTCGATGACTTGCAGGGCTCGGTTCTGGACGCCGTCATCCACAAAGACGTAGGGCTTAATCTGTTCGAAAGTCCAGAACATCTTAGCGGTCAGCCTGAAAGAGACGTTTGTGTTTAACGGGGGCTCCATCTCTAATTCATAGAATAACCCCCCAAATCTCCCGGCTCACTCACCACGTGCTGGTCGGGGAATTCCAGCTTCCAAACACCCTGGACAGCCCGTCGGGGCGAATGTATTGCAGCTGGCGGACATAGCCTGACACAGAAGGGAGACACCAGGGTTTAGTATCCGAGGATCCCGCCGCGTACACCGAGAACGGCAACAGAGATCTCGCGGGTTCTGACCCGCATTAACCCACCGATTTCCATGTTGCGAGTCGCCCGAGCCAGCGTCTCGTCGGTCAGCTGATTGGTCCGGTTCAGATAATTCAGCACAGCCGGTATCGGAATCAGCATGGCCAGGTTCTGCTCGCCGCAGCCCGTGGGCAACCGGATCAGAGACTCCAGAAAATTCACGGCCAGCCCCAGAGGTTCTCCTGCAAGAGAAGAAGAAAATGCGGCGTTTATTGTAGAGATTCGTATCTTCAGAGAACGTCTGCGTGTGCGTCAGGCGCGGGGGCAGATTTTCAGGGTTACTCTACACTAGATGGAGTCAGACTCCCGTTCAGCAGATTGAGTGTTGGCCGACAGCCGAAGTGTCTGCTTGCACGGAGGGGACTGTTGAGACCCACTTCCAATGTGACCGCCAATTAACTTACAATTATTGATCATTCACACGGAATCGTGGAGTTGGGATTTGTTGGGCTCAGCTAATTCCTAAAGATCCAAGAGCCCGTGGCTCAGAGTCCCGTGAAGGAGGAAAGTCGTATCTAGTAATGACCTAGAACTTTAACCAGCAAAAAGTTGCCATTGCCCACCATAAAGATAAAGCAGACAGCGGGATCTTTATTAGTAGGCAAGACAAGTTTTTGGCATCCTTCTTATTCGGTGAGATGGAGAACCTGGCAGTGGTGCCCCTACCAGCAGCCACTCGTGTGACCGATCTAGTAGGACCGGCGTGGCCCAAAGATGATGATATGTCGTATATATGGACTACTAGTAGACATTGGGACTCTTTGGCCGATTGCCTCCATGCAGACGATGCAGCCTCCTGTTGTTGAAGGTGCAGAAGAACGAGTCGCTGAATAAAAGCGGCTGCGGCAGCCATAAAAAAAGCCGACAACGGAACCGAGCGTAACTTGTGGACAGAAACCTTCATTTGGTTCCAGGTGAGTGACGACACCGGAGTCTACGGCACGTTATTGGCACATGTTGGGGTTTTAGGAGATCGTCCGCTGCTCATCGCCATCCCAGGGCCCATGAGATGTAGGTTTGATGGAGCCGAGACGACTCCATGGGTCGCAGACAGGTTCTACTCACCAATTACAATCACGTTTGACCTGACTGACCCGGGCACCACGTTGTTCGGAGGCGTGATACGGACCGGGATCTGAACATTAGGACCTAAAAGAAAAAAAAAAAAAAAAAAAATTGTGGCAAACGCCATTAAAAAGAGCGTCCGGCAAAACCAGGGTGCAGCGCAGGGCAGCAGTCCCTTAAGAGAGATCCAGTTTGTGTTCTAAGAAGATTCCAGAACCGAGTCCGATAGAAGAACCTCAGATTTACACGATGTGGACGCACCTTGGACATTGACGAGTCTGCTGAACGTAATTTCATTTTCAATTCCTTCAGCCTGAACAGGAGAGAAAAATTAGAATCCAACCCAAGTTTAATGAAGAGGAAAAGCCAGAATCCGGCACTTACACGGCCCAACATTATGGCCGACACTCCAGATAAACCCTCCTCATCTTTAACTCAATGAGCCATAATCTAATACATCACATGCATGTATTTTATGAATGACATCACCTCCACTATGAGCGTCTGCACCACGGTGTCCCTGCGAGGCGACTGAGTCGGGTCATTGCTGCTATTGCAGGTGTCCCCAATGGATGTGGTCCAAGCCGTGAGATTGATGGAGATCAACCCTGAGGAGAAAAAATAAATAAATTCAGAAACAAGGCGCGTGGATCTGTAGACGCGGGTGAAGGAGATGGGGCAGGTTACCTATGGCACTCGCGTTTATTCGCCAGGAATAGGAAGCTCTCTGCCCGGCGCAGATACAGGTGTCCTGATTTCCCTCTTGGAGCTCCGCGGTGAACTCATCAGAAGAGCCCAACTCAACTCGAGTCTGGAGAAGAAGCCACACGTGTTATCCACAGAGCTCTCAGATACGGACAGGTTACACACCTCAGAACTCTGGCTCCCTCACCCTGATACATTGCGGCAGGTAGTTGGATACAAATCCTCGAAGGATAAAGGACTCCCCGTGGACTATGGAATAAGGCAACGCAAGCTCTGCGAAGAACGGCAAGAAGGAGGTGAAGTTGGCAGAAGAGGATCGAGTGGTCATCCCAAAGCCTGCCTCCTCCGAGACGCAGAAGCCGGTGCCTTTCCACTGGGTGATGGTGCCGGGGACGACCTCCGGCACGGACGCAGAACCATCGTCCCTGAGAGGAGGAGGACATTTTATTATACATTGGAGGGGAGGAACTCATATAAGGCTTCGTACATCCGGTAGCCACTCACCCAACTTCCGTGAGACTGAAATGCCAGACATCTGGGAAGTTCACTCTTTCCGTGGTGATGATGTCAGCGGATACAGATGCTCCAGCTAAGAAACCGAATTCAAAGAGATTGTCTCGTCTTAGATTCAGGAGCCATATTCCTATGCCATGCACAATTTACATTCCCTCACTGAATAAGCCCCTACCACCTCTGCTGGAAGGCCGTTTCAGTTACCTGATGAAACCAATACAGTCTCTCTTGCGAATGCCATCGTTGTAAAGGAATCCACAGGTCCTGGGCTGAAATTTCCTCCTCCGCACACCTCTGGTTTATAGACGGAGGCGTTTGAAGCAAAAACCAAACCGACCCTCTGAAAACCGAAGGGAGAAGAAACCAAAATAATCCAATTTAGCAACAAAAAAAACAAACAACGCCATCTGGTCAGCGATGGGGACATCACCGGTACCCTCCCCGGATACTCACACTGAACGCTTGGCTGGTGTCTCCTTCCCCAAAGTAGCTGATGGGCTGGTAATACAAACCGTTCACAAAGATCTGTTGGTTTGGGTCAACGCACGGCGGAGATGGTGGAGCAACGTTGTACCCCGCAAAGTAGTAGCCCCCCAGACTATTGTATCGCAAGGAATTATAGACCTGGAAGAGAATGAAGTCTGTAAACCATCTGCTCGTCTGCAGGTCGCCCTAGAAAGGCGTTATTTCAGGTGGTGAAGTAGGGGGCAAATTATCCGAGTAGACTGTAGGAAAATCGGAGACGGTCATTGGAGTCAATCGTGTGGCTGTCCAGGATGAGGGTCTAATAATAATAAATAATATTATTATTATTATTATTATTAATAATAAATGTCCCCTTTTCACAAACTCACACTTTCAGGCGTCAGATACTCTTTCTGATTAAGCAGCAGGAGGCTCGAGTCAACGACCCGGAGTCCGCACAGGGATCTGGGGGCCGCAGAGACCTCCAGCGTAACATTGGACCCTGGAATCGCCTCGTCGACTGAGAAGGATATGGAAACCTGAAGAGCAGAAGAACGTCAATGCCTTCCAAGCGCGGGCAAAAGGAGAGAGAGAAGCCCGGAGCGCAACAGCGAGACCCCCCCACCCCAAATCAACCGTCCTTTCAAAGCGATGGAGAGTCGAACAAGCTGCTCGGTGTCAACCGTAATTCTTTAAACTGTTGGGTAACTTTAATTTAGTTTTTTGGAGATAAATGGAGGCAGATTACATGAATGAGGACATGCAAGGCTGGACCGGGGGGGGGGGGGGGGGGTGGCACAGCGGCACTTTAGGGCCAATGGCTGCTAAGAAACGTACATGACCCGATCTGCCTCTGGATCAGCATGTGGCCCATCGGCATTTCTATCGTGTGCCAGATGGCCAGTGCAGGCCTGGGGACAAAAATGTAAACTGCCCCCCGCCGCAGCGTGCGCTCAGATATCTGCAGAATACTTGGACCCCACTTAGACATGAGGCTTTGTGTCCGATGAGGCCTTACATTGTTTTTGAAGCATTTCTCTACATCCAGCTTCACGGTATCACCAACGACTTCTGTGTCCAGAATACTGTAAACGGCAACATCGACGGCAGGAGCCAGGTCTGCTGAGACGCTGAAACTCAGGTTGAATTCACCGCGCAGCGCTGCGGGGAGAGAGAAGGACAGAGATTATAATCTGATGACCCCAAAAACCTTGCGTTACATATAGAAACATCAACAGCTCTTATTACCCAAACACTAAAAGTCCTTATTATACCGATCACCAGCCGGACTCTCTGACTAATAAAAGTCTATGGAGGAACAGACTTCATTAGCATCGCCATAAAGCATCAGTTCAGTGTGGTTCTCCAAGTATCAAAGGACGTGATTTATTTCCTTTACCCATCTGCTTATTTGTGCCACACAGGTTTTACAACAAGTGCTGGACTCCAGATGATGTGGGGTAGATAATGAACCCTTAAGCACATGGAAGCTTCAGTAAATAAGTCCCAACGTTAATGTGAACCCCGAGGTGTTGGGCTTTTACCAGTTCATGCGCGGAGATACTTACAGCTGCTCACGTCCAGACTGTGTGCGCCATTCTGAACAATCTGAGCTCTTGAAAGCACCTGCAGACAGGACACAAAGTGTTAAAAAGCTTTGCCCAAAGTAAACCCCAGCCGGCCTCCCAGGAGCCACTGAGTGGAGGAACAAAAGCAGCGGAGATTAACTCCACTCACACCTTATTCCACCATCACACTTGTGAGACCGAACAGCACAGTCGATGCCCCCCCCCGATTTCTCCTCTCCCCCCCAGCCTCGATGCCCGACGCATTTTATCACTCACCAGGTAATACACCGACAGCTGTCCATTGCTGCTCTCCACTCCCTGTTGGCTGAACGAGTATTGCACTCGAACGTTATGACTCCCTCCGCACGCCAGCTCCGCGCGGGAACCTTGCACCTGGATGAAGCTTCCAGTCCGAGAGTAGAAGCGTCTGACGGAGTAGAAGTCGCCGGTGTAGGTTGGGGTCACCCAGTTGTTGTCGTTGCATTGGTCCTGGTTCCTGTATACGGCCTGGAGAGAAAACAAACACTCGGTTGGGACCTGCAAGGACCGCTGGCTCCGGACCCCCGCAGATCGTGGGCAGTAAGGACACAGAAGGTAAAGCCGGTCCTCACCTGGATCTGGAAGTCGGGCTGCAGGAGTTCGGCCGTATCGATCTCGTGCTCCACGCCGCCGTCCTGAGCGCTCGTCCCGTTATAGACGTTCTGCCCGTTCAGAAGCAGCTCCACGGTCTCGTTAGCGATCGGCTGATCATCAGCGCTCAGCAACTTCATCTGCGAACACCAAGCCGAGCCGGTTACAGGAGCCCGAGGCCGAGGCCCCCCCCCCGTGTATATTTATTTATCCCTCAGCATGCGCAATCATCCCGTTAAAGAGAGCAAGGGGTGAGGTATGATGCAAAGTTTGGACATCTGTTATGTCCCGTCTCCCCTTTGTACAGCACCACGGAATCTGATGGCGCTATAAATAAAACACGAGGACTTACCCGAACTCTGTAAGGAATTCCCCGTTTGTAGAACGGCAGCATCGCGTCTCTATCGAAGGCAACGCGAGCGATTTGGCGGCTGATAAAGACGTTTTTGGTCTCGGTCAGCTGAACGCCTGGAAAGGATTAAGAACGTCAGACGCCATTTGGGCCCCAAACACTAAACGGCGGTAACACTAGACTCGGCAGACCGCCTTGAAAGACCACCCGCTGGGGAATTCTGCCCCCGACACAGACGCTTACCTGTTCCCTCCTCCGTCAGGGTGAACTGAAGACGCAGCGTCATTACAAGCCCAGAGCGGTCGAGTTGGAATGGAGAGAGATCGGTCGTTCCGCTGAACACCCCGTCGGGACCAAGCTGGGGAGGAGAAAGCTGTATAAATTATAACTTGGATTACAAATCACGGACGTAACCCTATGAAAAATGTGACTCCGTTATGGACAGAAGCCACGGGACTTCTCCCTCATCTCCTGGGCGTTCTGCCGGTACCGGTGGCCTCCATGCTCACACGCCAACCAGCCATTCCAGGTGTAACGGAGCATCGAGACACTTACTTGCCCCGAGACGGAGACACAAATGCCGTCCGGGTCGCGGTAGCAGGGATTTCCAGCGTAGGAGTAGGAGGAATACTGCCTGCACACCCTGCCGCTGAGGGCCCCAGGAACCCCCTGGCCGTACGTGTATCTGCAAGACGGAGCGAAGGAACGATTAACACAGAAAACATATCGAGTCCGTTCAGCACTCACACTCCGCGCATTTTACTGGGGGGGGTGGAGTTCCATGTAACTCCTCCCCCAGCTGCCTCTGCTGGAGACAGGAAGCATTTGTCGGTACACTTCCTGCTAGCAGACACGCAATTGGCTGCAGTTTCAATTATTTAAATGGGAGTTCAGGGACCGTCATCTCTCGGGGGCCGAAGCCGCCAGCTGGATGAAGTCGATAATAGAACATCCGAGAGGCTGAAAGACTTACGTGGTTGTTACGTTGTACGTCAGCGTCTGGTCCAACACGGTTATTGTGGACGGAGATTCCACGGACATACTGAATCTCGGTAGCACTGAAGGAACAGAACACAATTTAGTTACCGACAAGCATGGCGGAGCATCCCGGAAGGTTCCGCAGGGGAATGACCGTCACCCATTAGGGAATTGGGTTCACGTTCCCATAAATCTGTCTGGCGGGGGATTTGAATTAAACACGACCCGGGGGCAGAGTTTCCCGTTACACGTTCTTAAACGCACCGTATTCTTCAACCGTGAAGCTTTCGGTGACGCGGTCAGTCGATCCCCACTGAGCTTCAATCCGGTAGCTGCCGACCTCGGCGTCGCTGAGCAGGGAGAACTGGAAGGAGGCGATCCCGCGCACAGATCCAAGGTTCAGCCATTGGGACATGCGGTTCCCGGAGGGATCCTAATAAATAAATAAACAAATAAAGACCCCGCGATGGGGAAGGCCCCCCCTTCACACGCCCCCCCCCCCCCCAGCAGTGGGAATTACTCACCAATACATGAACAGCCGTGTACTGAAAAAGAAGAGACGCGGAGGTTACAGTCCATGAAGGGTTAAACACAGATTACAGAGCGAATCGCACCCAATCGCTTCTGATACAAATAACGGATCAACCGAGCAACGGGATTACCGGCCGCCGAAACCCAACCGGCTGATAAACCGAATCCGACGGAGACCAAACGCGGGACTCGTCGGCTTCACGCGATTACAAAGTATCCGCCGCGATTTCTGTAACGGCTTAATAACCGTTACTTTATACCAGATCAGGTTCTTTCTCCTCAAACAATCGGTACATGCATCCAGAACCCAGCGCCTTCCGTTTCGGCACAAACCCTGCGGCGTCCAATGAGAAACGCCGAGTATCGGCTTCTAACCAAACGGTTCCGGTGAGATATTCGGTTTATACCGGAGGCCCTGAACCCCCCGGAGATCCGGGAATCATCATCCGCAGCCCGACATTTCTGGCCATACGGCAGGCGAAGGGTTAAATTTATTCCGAAGCCCCCTATATAATCTGCCCACAATATGATCCAATAAGCCCCCGGAGTCTAAGGGCCGTCGCCGCACTCAGACTCTTATATCGGGAGAGGCATGGAGGGGTTAATAAAAATTATACTCACGTTTTCTTCCACCGGTTGCAGTTGGTTATTCAAGGCAATGATCTGGCCCCGCACTGGGTGGGGAGGAATAAAATATTAAGGAGCAGAAACTAAAACCTACGCGAGATTTACAGACCGTACACCTGAACGTATGGCAGTTAAGGGGTTAATCCTATGGGGTCAGCACCCAACAGCCCCAACATCGGGTCACCAGGTCCGGCTAATGTTCCTTGATGGAACGTCTTTCCCAAAATGCCCAAAAAACATCCAGGAAGAAGGCGTGAGAACAGCGCTATGGAATATGATGGCGCTATACTAAGTAATAAAGCATTTTACGGACAGCTGGAAGCCAACGAGCGGCCCGAGCGGCCCAAGCGGCCCCTCCGTACGGACAGCCGTCTCACCCAGATCCCCAGCTTTGTAGATGGGTTTGTCCAGGTTTATGACGTGGATGTCCGCCATGACGTCAATCACCACGGAGCGGCGCTCATCGAAGCGGAGGGTCTGTCCGGCGGCCACGAGAGTCACAAAGACCGGAGCGGCCGATTTTAACCGGGGCACCTGGGGAGGAAGCAGCGGGTCGCTCGAGTCACTGGCTTCGTTGGGAGGAGGATGAGAAGGGGTTAAACACAAAGGTACGCACCTGGAAAGGGCTGCACTTGAAGGTGTCCCCGGTGGGAATTTGCTCGTTGAAGATCGTGTAGTTTTCATTGAAGACCCCAATAACCACCTCAAGGGCCACAGTTTCATTCATTCGCACAAAGTTAACGCACACCGTGGCATTCTGCTCGCTCTTCAGCAGGGCCGGGATGGAGAGCGCGTATTGTCTGCAGAAAACAGACCGGTGACATTACATAGACTTCCAGGAGACATAGAGGGATCCCAACAAGGTCACACGAACCCTTCCTACAGACTCACGCAAAGGAGGAAACCCAGAACCTGCCAGATCGCTTCCCCCCCCCCCATCGGCACATCTAGTCAGTCGTTGGTCTCATCTTAGATTCAGGAGCCGGATGTCTATCCCATGCATGTTTAATACCCTCACTGTATTACCCTCTACCACTTCTGCGGGGAGACTGTTCCATTTATCCACCATTCTCTCAGTAACAGATTTCCCTTATTCCAGAATAAACACTAAAGTTTTAGCTCCAGATCTTGGTCTTTCTTTACTTCCCGACGTGTCATTACTGGTCAGATGTTGGGACTTTTCTTAAAGAATAGGAGGTATCAGACCGGACATGCCCCTCACACAGATCTCATCGCTAACGGCAACAGCACCAAAAGGTTCTATTAACAGACTGCAGTTACAAAACACCCACAGAATCTGCCCATTCCCCCCCCCTTTGCCCCGGTAAACCGGACTCTTCCCGGGTGAAACCGATTATTCCAAACATCCTGTTTCAGAGTTCGTTAGCTTCACGTAATTGGCCATATTTACCGCAAACCACTTAACATGGAGCAGTCACCATGGAAACCAGTAGAAAATCCCCACTTATTCTTTACCCATGCCAGAAACAACACCCCCCTGCACAGCACCCATAGGCGCTCCCATCATCCCCCCCGTGCAGCACTATATATATATATATATATATATATATATATATATATATATACACACACACACACACACACTCCCATCAACCCCCCCACGCACAGCACTAAACACACACACACACACAATAATATAAAGTGTGCCATCATACACCATGCGCAGAAAACTGCCACTTACGGCTCTGCTATGCCCCCAGGGATGAGACTCAGGAGAGTAACACTCAGTAGCAGCTGACTCCGGCACATCCTGGCTGATCAGTGCTAACACCGCACCTGCCGCTCCTACCTCCTACCTTTATACACCTGACGGGGGGGCGGAGACTTCCTCATTCCTCAATCCCGGAGTCAGACGGCAGGGAAAAGAGAAGGGATGCCGAAGAGGGGACGCAGGCAGGGGCCAGAGAGAAGAAGCTGGCAGGGACAGGAGAGGGGACGCCGGGGAGGAGACGCTGGCAGGGGCCAGAGAGGGGACACAGGCAGGAGCCGAAGAGAGGACGCCGGCAGGGGCCGGAGAGGGGACGACGGAGAAGGGACAGGAGAGGGGACACCGGCAGGGGCTGGAGAGAGGACACCAGCAGGGGCCAGAGTGGGGACGTCGGCAGCCACAGACAGCACCCCCAGGGGGATGTAATAAAGGAGGGACCTCAGATACATTGTATCCAAAATGTAGGAAATTAACCCCCGAAGACTTCAGAGGGTAATCGCTATGTTTAAAGAAAGCATCAGGGGTTACGTTGAAAAGGCAATTCTATAGTTGTGAAATCACCATAGCAACCACTTAAATACATTTTAATTTTTTTAGCATTTTGGATAAGGTTTGGGTTAACGTCCCGGCTGCCCTGCAGAATGTATATTGTATAAGACACCCTATTAAAGGGACAGCGTTCGCAGTGCTCACAAAGCTCAGGGACGCCGAAAATCCGAAGAATCCGCATGAAATTTAACCCCGTGGCGTCTGCGCCATTTCCGTGCCCTGATTTTCCAAGGCCAGGGGGTTGGGTTCTTTCACCCTGAGACGGGTAAAAACCCTGAGAATCTGCCCATCCACCCTGTGACGCCCGGGGGCCACACTCTGGCTCTTCCCAGGTAGGCTCACCAGTCAGCGGGATACTCGGTGCTCCGCAGTGTAATTGCTTGTTTACTGTTTACAGTTGCAATGTTTACAAACAAATCAGCAAATTTAATTAATATGAGAATAAATTCTGGGATATTATCTATACAGCATCCCTGACCCCTGGCTGTGGCCCATGAAAAATGGGGTTCTGCCAAGAGCCGGCCCCCCTGGATCTGCCGGATGAGGACAAAATCCGCCACCGGGAACGACCCCGTTATCTGGAGACTGAATGAATCTATAAGAGCTCTGCGGCCCTTGGCCACATTATACAGGGGGCCGGTCACTGATTTATCTATACATTACACAGGGGGCCGGTCACTGATTTATCTATACATTATACAGGGGGCCGGTCACTGATTTCTATACATTATACAGGGGCCGGCTCACTGATTTATCTATACATTATACAGGGGGCCGGTCACTGATTTATCTATACATTACACAGGGGGCCGGTCACTGATTTATCTAAACATTATACAGGGGCCGGTCAATGATTTAATACATTATACAGGGGCTGGTCAATGATTTAATACATTATACATGTCCAGACACATAAAGTTTATTGGTGAAATTACCATTTTCAGGGATTTTTCCCCCATATTTTTACCATTTAAATGCAAAATAAGTGTTTATTATTATTATATCGATATCCCAGAACAAAATGTGCTTCAAGAAAGGAAAGCCGGCCTGATACATCATGCGAGTTGGGAGTGCATTATTCTGCATTAATTACGGGGATAACATTCCTCCCAACTGCCTCTATTAAATTGAGCCAGTCCTTCTGTGGGCCTTTTGTGTGTCTTTCCTTCCCTTATGCTTCTTTTTTCCTCCCCTGATACTCCTCCCTCCTCCCCCTGATACCCTCTCTCCTCCCCTGATGCTCCTTTTCTCCCCCCCCCGACGCCCCCCTTTTTTCTAGGAGGTCAGAATGTTTGCTGGGTATGAGGGGATCGCAGGGTTCTACGGCCCTAAAAGCCCCGATAATGTGTATAGAAACAGCAGGGAACCGCTTTATAAATTAAACGGGGTAAATAAATACGTTATTCTTCTAAAGTGTCTCCTTTCGGCCGTTTGAGATGTTGGGAGGAGTTACCGGGTGACGTCCGAGGGGTTAATTAACGGGGACTCGTGTCTTAAAGTCCTTTTGCTTTGAAGAGTCTGAGCTTCAGTGTAAATTCCCCCCCCCCCCGGGCCCACCATGTATTCCTGCCCCTGACCCCCCCATGTACACATAAAGAAGAGATTGGCCCCTAGGCCATGGGCTCTTTATGAGGCCCCAGGAATCCTGCGATGATAGACTCTGTGAACTCCGTTTGTTGCGATGCTCTGCAGCTCTCGCGTAGCCCTCCGTCGCGCAGCCCTTGGCAGCCATTCCATCTTTTAATCCATCTCCCTGGCGATGATCCCAAATACCTCGATAATTCAATCAAAAATCTGAGCACAAAAGCACCTGTTCATAAATCCTTCCCGCTCACATTACTTCATAACCTGCCCGATGTCACAATGTATCCAGAACGACTCCGATGTCACAAAAAAGCCCCACGAATGAAATAATCAGAAAAGGATTATAGAAACACTAACGGGGTGTTAATACATTGTATGGCGTGAAGGAGGAGGTGGTAGGTATTATTCCACACTTTAATCTAAAACTGCAGGGTCAGAGGCTTAGATGGGATGGGAGGAAGTTTTACGTTACTAAGAGGGTGGTAGGTAAGTGGAACAGCCTCCCAGCAGAAGTGGTAGAGGGTAATACAGCGAGGGTATTAAACATGCATGGGATAGACATACGGCTCCTGAATCTAAGACGAGACCAACGACTGATTAAGGTTTGAGTCTTTACAGCGGGTGAAACGGGCGACTAGACGGGGGCCGCCGGGGGCCGATCTGCCAGCAGATTCTATTCCAAAAGAAGAACCACATTTTTGTTTGCTCCCCTCGTCCTAACAGCGTGATCCAGTCTGCCGGCGATCTCTACATGTAAGACAGCAATATTAATAATACAAATAATAATAATAATAAATCCTAAAATAATCACAATAATACTATAAAAATAATAAATAATAATCTAATAATAATAATCATACTATTACAAGTAAATAATCTAATCATCATCATCATAGAATAATAATAATACTAATAATAATAATCCTAAAATAATAACAATAATACTATAAAAATAATAAATAATAATCTAATAATAATCATACTATTACAAATAAATAATCTAATAATCATCATCATAGAATAATAATAATAATACTAATAATAATAATCCTAAAATAATAACAATAATACTATAAAAATAATAAATAATAATCTAATAATAATAATCATACTATTACAAATAAATAATCTAATCATCATCATCATAGAATAATAATAATACTAATAATAATAATCCTAAAATAATAACAATAATACTATAAAAATAATAAATAATAATCTAATAATAATAATAATCATACTATTACAAATAAATAATCTAATCATCATCATCATAGAATAATAATAATACTAATAATAATAATCCTAAAATAATAACAATAATACTATAAAAATAATAAATAATAATCTAATAATAATAATAATCATACTATTACAAATAAATAGTAATAACAATAATAATATAAAAAAATTCAATAATCTAATCATCATAATCCTAGAATAATAATATTAATAATGCTAAAAAATAATAACAATTAATAATATTAATATGAGGGGCCTGCTGAGTTCGCTGACACTGCAGAGATGTGTTGTTACTGTGAGTTAGTTTTATTCCTCCCCAGATGTTTATATAATATATATTTGTTATTCATACAGGGTATATACGGGTATCATATCCCCCCGTGTTCTGCGCCGGGAATGACTTCTGCGGTAACGTTTCTGACGTTCCGGTGACTCCCCGCTCGTTATAAATGAAGCAACGCTTTGCGCAATTTGCATTAACATGAGAATTCGATTGTGAAATGCGCCGTCCGCCAATAACAATGCAGGTGACACAACGAGAACACGCTGCAGATAATGCGCTCGGTGCCTGGACACCGATGAGCCCCGTCAGAGGCGTCTAACTGCCCCTCTGTCCTTCAACACTGGGAGGATGGGGGAGTTTGGGTCTGGATGGCGGGAAAGGGACCGATGTGTGGCTTATGGACCCCAAACTGCCCCTTTCAGCCCCAGAATGAGGTTAGAAAGGCTTCAGCGATGGGGTGTTGGTAAAACGTGGACGGGGTATACGTGGAAGTGGCGTAGAATTACGCCAACGGTATTAAAGGTCCTGAACACCTCCAGGCTGTGATCGCACAATTTAGTTATACCGGCCCTATCTCTGCTGCACCCTTTCAGAGTCTGGGAGTTTTCCGTGCCTTCATAGCTGTCAGCTGTCCCAAATCTGCTGAGACTCATCTCCCACCCTCTTGGAGCTCTCTCCCAGAGTGACACGGGTCACCGGTATGGAGGAAACGTCCGCTCATTAACCCCGGAGAGTCACGTACTTGATATTTGATTATGTGAGATGTGGAAATATTAGGGATCTTCTCTTCCTTCTTCCCCCTCCCAGAGAACAGCCCCTGCCCCGGGCTGCGAGGAGTGCTGCGAGGTGACGGCGCCGGGAGCGTCTCTGTGTCCCACGCGCTCCATTCAATGGCGGTTGTTTAGGTTGGCAGACACTGGCTCCTTGGCATGATTCCTCCCCAATGGGCATAACATTTCCTCTGTTTAGGGCGAATGATGCATTCATGTAGTTCATATGTTTGTAAAGATTGTAGAAACGTGACAGAGAGCAGATGCTTTATTTAGTAAACATGTTCCGGGGCTGCTCTGGTTACGGTTCTCTGGTTATAGCTGGAAAAGCCGTTGGCAAGGGTCTTTCTCCAGTCTGCGCATGTTGAACTATGTGTAATGCTACACTACGGCTTAGGGGCCCTTGGAGATTTGGGGGGCCCTGCTATGGAGATTCTACCATTTTACGAACACCCTGTGGCCCCCCCATTGTGCAGTGTAGTGGGAACCTCGTGTCGAGTGAGGGATTCCTGGCAGTTGCACCAGTAATGACCAGTAACCACCAGTAACAACCAGCAACCACCAGTAATGACCAATAACGAGCAGCAACCACCAGTAACACAAATCAGTTCACATGTTGTAATCTCCAGCCAATAGGGTATCGAACGCGGCGGGCGAGCGTTCCTGCAGCCAATAGATTTGATCCTCGGGAAGGCGAGACACGGAGGGACCAACCAGAGAGGCGGCTACGATTTGGATGGGGAGATGTGCCTGAGGTCCCACCGGGAGACCCACGGGAGTCCTGGAGTTGGTTATTGGGGTGAAGGACACAACAAGGGGCCAAAACACTGGCCCTCAGTGATGTACATGTGGCTGATGGCGGATCTGCGTGGCCACTGGCCACGGATTACGATTTCATGCTCACAGTGCGTTGCCGGGCGTATCCAGCGACGGCTGCCCGTGTAGCAGCTGATTGGCTGCTGGAGGGGTAGATCTGGCACGTATGGGGTGATTTCCTGGTGTCTGGGCCCGAACCCAACTGCCGATGTTATAATACATAAAACATCGAACAATGTAACAATCACACCGTAACCGGCCACTTGGCACCCGACGCGCTCTGCACTCCGCTCTGCCAGGGAACGGTGCCACGCGTGTCCTGCATGCCAAGGGACGCCCGCCAGCCGGCATCCAGACGGCAACTTCATTAACTTTTCCAAAGGTTACCGTTTGGCATCTCCTCCAGCTGTCAACACGATAAAGGAAGAGTTTATTTAAAAGGAGAAATAAAACCACAACAAGAGGACAAAGCCATAAGCTAGAGGGGCAAAGGTTTAAAGGCAACATCAGGAAATATTACTTTACAGAAAGGGTAGTGGATGCATGGAATAGCCTTCCAGCAGAAGTGGTAGATGTTAGTACAGTGAAGCATGGGATAGGCATAAGGCAAAGCTAGATATCGGAAAGGCCGGGGCTAAGGAAAGTATTCAGAAGTTGGGCAGACTGGACGCCGAATGCTTCTTATTTGCCGTCACTTTCTATGTTTCTATGTCTCGGTTCCTTCGTTCTGACGCGCTCTAAATACAGCTTCAGCCCGGAGGAAGGAGAAACAGTCACACAGGAAACATATGCGACAGCACCAAAAGCAGACGGGATTGTGGGTAATGATGTGAGTCTGGGTCACTGCGTCACAGATGGGGTTAATCTTCTGTCCCAGCAGCGCATGTATCACAGAAACCATAAAACTTTGTTTCGATGTACGATAGAATGCGGGAGGAGCGGTGACGGCCCGGCGTGAACATGCGCAGCTCTGGATTCTATTCTCAGGGCTGAACCTTCAGTATATCCCAGACTTATTTCAAAGCTCTGTTCTAACAATAGTAGACAACCCCCCCCCCCCCCGACTCCTTATCATACTGCCTGTGGGGAACAATAGAATGTCTCAGTCTTAATCACCCTTCCGGACTCTCTTACTAATGAAAGTCTATGGAGGAATGGACTTCATTAGCATCGCCATAAAGCATCAGCTCAGTGCGGTGAGTGCATCAGCCGGGAAAGTCACCCAAAATATCACATGACAGCGATGTCGGCTCCGTGTTTTTGGTATCGTGTAACCGCGTCCTCGTATAAAAAGCGAACTTTATAAATGTTAATTATTTTTGCAAAATTGTAACGTTTCCTAGAGGTGTCAGTTCTATTGCTCTAAATGTTCTAAGGGTCTTTTTATTTTTTTACCCTGAAGTAGAAGCCATAATTTGACCATTCTATTGGTTGCTATGGCGATGAGTCCACCTTTCAGACTTAGCACCAGAATAAAGTTTTTTTCCTACGTAACACAGAATGTTTCATGGAATGAAGCCCACGGGGGCCAGAATGGACTAGAGTGGGCCCTGACAGAGTGCTGAGCAGGGCTAGGCTAAGGCAGGAATTGTGGATTTTAGGGGAGGAGTTTTGGTCGGAGGATATTTAAGTTTGGTGATCACAGGGGTAAGGATCCATTTTGTTTAACCTTACCTGGTGGTGTTTGTCCCACCCTCCCTCCCCTTATGTGGTTGAGTTTGTGGAGTAGTGTTGCTGCATTAGTCACAGTCGTGGGCGGTAGCTTGCCAGGTATCCAAGGGGTTAATGTGGTGGTATGATCATTGGTGGTCATAACCGGTGGGAGGTTCCTTGCAAGGAGTGGTGCTCGGAACCTCAGGTCCGGGTTGGGGCATCCTGGTATGTCCCCTCCCAAAATTGGTGTGTGGTTTGGTACCTGGATAACTTGGCAAGCTAGGTTGGTTTTGGTTACGTCATTGTCTCTGTTAACGCATCTATGTTTATTATTTCAGGTTTTACGGGACAATGACTGTTAAATAAAACGGCTGTGGCCTTTCCATCCCATCTTGTGTGTTGGTGTTTTATTTAATTGAGCAGCTGAGCCGAGCCTGGCCCGTGAGTCGAAGCTACATCTGTCAATGAAAACGAAGCTACAGAATCTCCGGACCGGTAATGAGAAGAGACGCGGTGACTTAATATCCCTTAGAACCGGATTTCTACGGTCCGGCTGCATATGTGTTCCATACATACGGGGGCCGGACTGGCGATGGCAGGCGCCCCGGCACTTTAAGGCACGCTATGTTTTTACGCCTGAGTTGGAGTGGCAGATCGGGCGAGTACAGGGGGCTGACGGCCAGTGGCCTCCACGCGCTTGCCCCGTGTGCCAGATCCTGTCCTGTGTAATACAAACAGCAACCAAATGGTTGATTCTGCAGATTTTATTGGCCATTAACAGATAATTACAGATCCTCCGGGTTCATTAAGAGTGGAATTTACGAGACCTGTAAAGCCTGCATGGCATGCGACTTATTACCGCATTGTGCAGGGCGCAGGGGGCAGAATACGCTGTGACCCCCAGATCCTCGTACGTATGACCCAGGAACAGAGGTGTATAAAATAATAATCCGCCGCCGACTGATCTGTTTTTCCTCCCCATTAAGATGTTTGTTCTGATTAATCACGGTGTTTATTTTATTAAAGAGGCCGGGCGGATTATCTGACTTCCTATGATTCGAGTTACGAGCTTCGGATACCTGGGACACCTCAGCCACCAAACCGAGCCATCGCCCAGAGGAGGCATCTTGGCGGCGGGGAATTAGGGCAGACGTGAGCCTCGTTAGGCCTGCTCTTCATGTTCGCCCCACTGCCGGTCCATTATCTTTTATTATTAAAGGGACAGCGACACGATCCCATTTACCTTCCTGATGGCTCCTTCCTCACTTTTTGTAGCTGGGTTTGCAGCGCGGCGCATGCCAGGAGGCGCGGGAGGATGTGGGATCTGATCTGGGCTTTTATTCCACATGCTGCGATTGCACAACCAAGCTATGAGTATGAGGTCATCCCGGTGCAAAATGAGGCAATATATCACTTTACTAAGAATAATAAAAAAACCCAAAGAATATAATGAACAGAATTATTACAATTACGGATAATAATATAAAGAAAAGGACAACAAATAGAACATTACAGGAAATAACCCACAGCAAATAAATCCACAGGAAATAACCCACAGCAAATAAATCCACAGGAAATAACCCACAGCAAATAAATCCACAGGAAATAAATCCACAGCAAATAAATCCACAGGAAATAACCCACAGCAAATAAATCCACAGGAAATAAATCCACAGGAAATAAATCCACAGGAAATAAATCCACAGGCATGCCCCTCTGCACGAACACAAGTATATTTCTAGAACGAAATGTTTTATTATTAATGGATTTATATAGTGCCATCCTATGCCGCAGCGCTGTACAACGTATGAATAGATCGAGCCGGGAGTAGCCGTGTGGTTCATTTATGAGACCCCGGCTGAGTATAAACATTCGAATGATGATGCCTCTCCATATTCTACCCTGTATAAAGATTCTGCGGAAAGTTCTGGAATTTTCCGTCGGCTCCACATATCCCTGTTTGGACTGAGATGAGATTCCAACCCTTTGAGTCAGACTTCACAGCTGCAAAAATGACGCATTTTGTGAGGAAGTCCCGAAGCCCTCGGTTTAAATGAAGGAAATAATACGGCATTTCTGCGCCTTTTAATTGGTTAGTCTGGATAGCGACACCGGCGATTTCATACGTGTAACTGCAGATCTCATGCGTGTTGATGTTTCGGCCTCCCAGTCGCTGTATTTGTGGACTTTGCAATCGTCTTAAACCAGAATTAGTTACTGTAACGAACAATTTAGGCCAAACACAATCATAAAGTAAACCTGCTCGGTCGTAAAGTAAAACTGCTCGGTCGTAAAGTAAAACTGCTCGGTGGCTCATTTAGCCGGAGCCTCCTTATACCGCTTTCCCAAAAAGAGTCCACATCGCGTCCAGCGTCCAGACTCCTTTTCCGGAGGGTCGACGAAAGCAGGAAGATGAGAGGCAACTGCTATCCTCATTATTCAAACCGGTATGAAGGAGGGTTAGAGGCCTGAGGACAGGGGTAAGAAGGCACAATTATGTCTCAATAAATGTTTGCAGCTTTGGCATGCGGGGCGCCCTCCTCTGATCTGATAGATTGTATGATGGGTATGTAGCAGGTGTGCACAATGGAGCCTTGATGGGAGAATGTGGAGGCGATGGCCTTTGGTGCACAATGCCAGGGGGCTGCTGTGAAGGCCAGGCAGATTTCATCATGGATCAGAATTCATGATGAAAAATGCCTGGACTTTACAACCGAAAGGTCATCTCCATGGCATCTCAAGAGTGCACAAAATCAGACAAGAAAACAAAATTTCAGGCAACAGAAAATGTAATTGAGGTTATTTGAGCTGAGAAACACAACTAATTAAAGGAACAAAGAGAGGCTTTCTGGACCTAGCTTTTTTTTTTTTTTTACAACCCCCACGAAGCCAAAGGAATATCCCCCGCAGGTATACGAGGAGCGCTCATCCCGGACGGGTCATTCCGTCAACTCGTCTTAATTACCAGTATTTGGGTTTTTTATCGAAACCTTTTTTATTCTCCGCACAAGAGGCAGAGGAAACACAAATCTTTACCACAAACGCCTTTAGAACTTCCAGATGTTGGTTTGGAATTCTAACAATAGTAGTTTTTAACAAGCAACTGATAAACCTTTACTTATTTTTTTTTAGATCACTTCATGATCTATTTAAAGACTTTTTGCAGAACCGTGGTCGTTGCTGTATCTGAAATTAGTAAATGTTGTCATTATGACATCACACTATCTGTCTGCAATAATTATCGGTTACTTACAGGGTCAGTGGTTGCTAATTATTTTTTGCTATGAACAAAATATTATGCCATCGGTGCCAGTCAGACCGAAGCCGGTATCAAAACTAGGACAGCCACCGATCCCTGCGCCCACAAAACACATCATTATGGTTAATTAAACAGTTAACACCTCGTTTACGGGCCCATTAAAAAAACACTTTAAGCTCATAACACCAGTGCATGGTTTCAGCGACAGAGAGGCAAACGCACCCAAGTGGTTGTGTTTCCATCTGCTTTGTGATGAATGTAAATATATAAACATTGTGATAGATGAAACATCCAGGTTCCCAGCTCTGCGGATAATGAAATGCCCCATCGAGGGTGATAAAAAAAGAGTGGAACTCTCTTCAAATATAAAAATATTCTTCATAGAATTTCCCCACACTCCCAGTTTACAGTCTTTCTGGTAGTTTCTTCTGCAAAAAGTATTTTTTTAAAATAATACACAGGTGACACAGAGAAAGCCCCTCCCCCTCCACTGAAAGCAGGAAGCATACTTAAGTACACTTCCTGCCCATGTCCGGCATCACTACTACATGCCAGTTTTTGTCGCTTGTTGCAAAGGTTTTGAGTACCGAGCAAGTGGCCCTTAAGGAGACAGTTGGTGAGTTTAGCAGCCCAGCAACTGCCCCAGCTGGGATAAAACCTCCCACTCCCGGCTGCCGCTGGTAACACTGCTGGTTACAGGTACCCCGGACCCCATTCAGGAAGCTGCAAACGGGTTTTGTGGGATTAGTCACACGATCCATCAGGTTAAACGAGGCCGTTTATTGGACGTCAGCCGCGCATTATGCATTATATAACTTTAATTATTCTTATGTTTAATCAGCCGAACGCAGTGTATGATTACTGCCATTTGAATAATATGCCTGCAGCTAATCCCAGCACTCTCAGCTTTCCAGCCCCACTGGGGCCATCGAGCAAAGTTAAGCTAAATAGAAAGGGACGGCAATGCAGAGGGGGTCCGATAGGATCTACTTGCCCCCCCGCCCAGGTCAGAAGATGCCACCCCCCGCACCCCTTATAAATATATAGATTTTTTTCTTTATTTGAAGCTCCAGGTGCTGCTCCCCAATCTAGAAAAAAATGAGGTGTTCGGCGAATGCGCCCCTGGGACTCCAGCCAAAAGGGCATTTTCATTTTTGATACCATTCTGTTTTTACACGTTTATTTAAACCCATTTCCTGCTGTTTCTATACACATTATCGGGGCTTTTAGGGCTGTAGAACCCAGTGTTAATAAATCGGCTGCAGACTTTTCAGCCCCACTCCTGGTGTCGTGTTAATTATTGGGGAGTTACATTGGTTGGGGGATCCAGCCCGGGCATCGAGGGTACATCAGTCACGGATATGGCTGTGCCGTGTTTGCATGTGCACATGTATGTTCATTACGCTGTTGTGTGTCTGTATTGCTGTGCCGCAGCGTGTGCAGGGGATGTAATAACCATCGCTTCCTCCGGGGGGCACTATTGCTTAAAAATGTATGTGCATCAAAAATGATCGTTATAACAGAAACTGACTTTAAGCATAAAATGTAAGACTATTTAACTTTAATGTCCGGATACAAAGGTTAGACACATTTTGTGTTACCGTAGAGCCCGTTATTGGAAAAACCCCAGCGCATGAGATGGAAATGTTTTTGGGGTGAAGATGCCCGGATCCAGCAATCCCAGTCACAAGATGAGAGTTCATGTTTTGTGCCAGAATGAAAGACCATTCCTCACCTCTTACCCCTGTTACCCCAGTCTCGGTCTTGTAGCACCACCTAGTAGGGGGCAGGAGATTTATGGACATGCTTGGCATGACAGGCGGCCCTTTGAAGTTCTGCTCTGGTCCTGTAAATGTCACATAAAAAAATAATGAAATGGTTTTCATTAAAAAAGTTGGGGTAATGAAATAAAATTTGAATCTGTTGCAAAGTTTGAAAAGTGGTCTTGTTACCATGGTTACCAATAGGATGTTCTTACTGTTTGTCCCATTCCATTGGTTGCTATGGGCCCTTATGGGTGCACCGCCTGACAACCCGATCCTCCGCGTACCATTACCTGGGAACTTTCCGGTCCTGCTGACTTGGGTGGGTGGTCCCGCTGGCGTTGTGGGACACATGTATCGCTTCAAGCAGCCAATCAGTGGCAAGAATTTTCAGATCAGGGAGGAGGGCAGCTGCAGCAGCATCTCCATTTTCTACCCCAGGGCTTACTTCTATAGCTGATCCTCGGGGCTTCTGACTCAGTAATTGCCCCGTTAAACGTAATTGTTTCGTTACAACAGAAGATCCTGAAACAGGTTCTATGGAGGAAATCCCGACAAGTTGGAACGATGGATCCTTCAGGCGTTAACCCCTAGTGCAACACGGCATGGAAAGGCAATTTTATCCATGCCCAGGAGAACACAAGCCTGGGGAGGAATAAGTGAAAGTAAAGCAAAACCAACCAAACATCTTTTTAATGAACATTTAGTAAAAAAATTATTTTCTTCTGTATAAGAATGACCTGTTTAGTGATTCTTGCCCCAGATATAATTTAAATAGATATTATAAAAATAATTCAGTGATGTCAGGGCAAACCGGTTATGAGAGATATATTAAAAACCATAGAATCATTAAAACACGAAGCCCACGCCCGTTTTGATATTTATCGATCGGTACCCGGTGTAATTTCCATGTCATAAGTCGAGCTGTGTCAAGATTTATGATCTATCACTCCTATGGGGTGAGGTCACCGCGAGGCTCGTTGTACGAGTTCCCAGGGCTGACACAGAACAGGTAATTTTAGGGTGTAACAAATATTGAAATCTCTGCGTCCCTCCCTGCGATCCGGTTAATCCGCTCCGTGTTACCCCCACGACTCTGGCTGAATAACATTTATTTTATTTCAAATTCATCGAGGGTTCGGCTCATAATTCTAAATCCGTCATTTGGACAGTTACACTTGCGTTGGAATTTACTGAATTAAGCTTTTTATTCTTGGTCTAATTTAGACACTTACTCTAACACCATTGAGGCACACACACTCACTCTAACACCACACACGTACACACACTCAGTCTAACACCACACACACATGCTCACTGTAACACCATTCACATACACACACACTAACACCAGTCACGGACATACACTCACTCTAACATCACATGTGGTACACACACTCAGTCTAACAGCAACCACATACACACACTCACTCTAACACCACACATGTACACACACTCACGCTAACACCATTCACGTACACGCACATTCTTATGCTCTCCTATTGTCACTGCAGCACTTAAAGCTTTTCCTTCCCTCTCTCCCCACTTACCCCGCATGAAGCTCATTGCTTTTTACTCTCTCCATACCCTCTGTTCATTTTTTTGCACCCAGAGATAAGTTACCCTCTGCTGACCTCTGTGAGTTACCCAGTAATATGCAAACAGCCAGATAATATAACATATTGCGCAACGTTTTTCTAATACCTCTCCCGTGTACAGGGAAATCTCCAGCGCCGGGTAGACTGTGAGTGGCTCATATAGATGTTGTGTACATATGATATATATCCTTATAGATGGTGACGTAAAGCTACAGGTTTCTGGTTAGTTGGGCGAATGCACAATAGCAATTTAAAGTGAGGAAAATCTTCTCGACCCAACATCAAGAGAGTACCCGTAGGCAGGGGCCTACATAGAGAATTTGCCACCCGGGGCGAATCCTGTATGTGTCCCCCACATACAAAAAAATTAATGTTGACACCAATATTTATTTTACAAATTTTTCACTTTATGGAAAAAATATATAAATCTGAAAAATTTAATTATTAACTTAGAAATAAAGTAAGTTTAAATAAATAACATTACTGAACAGATATGGTACAGCGTGATTTCCACTACTGTATACTGAGCCAGACATTGAGGTGGTAGACCTAAGCCCCTAAGACAGCCTGCCTGTGCCACCTCTGCCCCTAAAACAGCTTGCCTGTGCCAACTCTGCCCATTTAGCAGTCTGCCTGTGCCAACTCTGTCCCCCTAATCAGCCTGCCTGTGTCACCTCTGGCCCCATATTCAGCCTGCCTGAGCCACCTGGGCCCCCCAGTCAGCCTGCCTGTGTCACCTCTGCCCCCCTAATCAGCCTGCCTGTGTCACCTCTGCCCCCATATTCAGCCTGCCTGAGCCACCTGGGCCCCCCAGTCAGCCTGCCTGTGTCACCTCTGCCCCCCTAATCAGCCTGCCTGTGCCACCTTTGCCCCTAACCAACCTGCCTGTGCCACCTCTGCCTCCAATAAGCCTGGCTGTGCCACCTCCACCCCCCAATCAGCCTGCCTGTGCCACCTCTACCCCCCTAATCAGCCTGCCTGTGCCACCTCTGCCCCTAAAGACTATCTTACTCACTACTAACATTCATTCACCCACTAACATTCATTCACTCTCCCGCACCTTACCTCGCTTGCTGAGTTCCCTGGTCCGAGGGCCGGCCGTACAGACGTCTATGCGGCCCGCAGCATATTGCTGTGGCGCCCGCGCGCTGTATGAGGAAACTCTTTCCCCGCCCCCGGGTCCCTGCTCCCCCTGCGCGGGAAAAGACTTTCCTCACATACAGTGCGCGGGCGCGTTAGGCGGCCGTTAGCCCACCGGGCACCCGGCCCCCTGACGAGTGGCACCCGGGGCAAACCGGCCCCCTTTAGGTACGCTACTAAAATCACCTGAAAATGTGTTTATCGCAAATGCAAAGAAACACAACAGATCAGGTAAAAACTTGTGATACATTTTTCTCGTTCACACATGACTGTAGTAGCCTCGACTCCCGGGCTAGGCCCCCTGCAAGAACCAACCAACCATCCCCCCAATAAAGACACGACAACCATAGATTTTGGGTGTAAAAAAGGCCACAGCCGAAATTTATTTAAATGCAGGCCATTGCCACGCAGACCTAAAACCAAAAATAGGTGCGTTAACAGGACAATGACCAACACACAGAACAATAAATAACATAAATTAACATAATTCAACATTAACCATTTAATGTAAACCATCCCAAGCTTACCAGGTTATCCAGGAACCACACAGGGAAGGACATACCGAGATGCCCAAACCCAAACCTGAGGTTCCCAGTTCCACCTACCAGGAAACCTCCCAAAACCAATGCTCTCCCATCAGCATTAACCCCCTAGATACCTGGTAAGCTAACGCACGACCGTGACAACAAACACACACCAGAAGAACACACACACAAAAGGAATAGGGAGGGAGGGTGGGACAAAGAGTGAGTGTCAGGTGAGCCAAAATGGAGACTGCTCCATTGGCGCCAAACCCCTAAATAGCCCACCGTTAACCCCTCCCCCCACATTCAAAAAATGCCGTCAGGACCTATCCCTGCTCGGCACACAGTCAACGGCCCACTAAGGCCCATTCTGAGCACGTGGGCTTCATTCTCTCTATTGATGGAAATGAACAATAATTTATTTATTTAATATGTAAAATATACATTTATGGATGGTGTTTATGTTCGTATTATTTGTCTGTTCCATATGGGCTCAGATAAGGGTGACCCCATGTCCCGGATTGCCCGGGACAGTCCCACAATGGGACTCATGTCCCGGGCAGCCTCAATGAAATGCCTTCATTTTTTGGGGGGTTTTTTTTGACGCGGAGGAGAGAGAGGGACGCCAAGCGTTTTCAGCAACCGCTCAGCGCCCCTCACTCTCCTCCACGAGGCCTCTAGCTCGGTCGTGGTGCCGGCTTTTCGTGCTGAGCGCACCGCGGCAGAGAAGTGAGGCAGAGGCCCCGCGCTCCCACCACAGGACCTCTACAAAGGGGGGGGGGGGTAGCTAGTGAGGAAGGGGGTAGTAAGTGTATTAAAAACAAAGAGTGAGAACATGAATGAATTAATGTGAATTGTCTGAATGAGTGAGAGTATGAATTGTGTGGATGAATTTGTGAGAATGCATTAATGAATATGTGTAAATGATTTGTTTGAATGAGTGAGAGAATAAATGATTGAATGAATTATGTGAATGAAAGTGTGAATTAGTGAGTGACTGTAAAAGTGTTTGTGTCTATCATACATGTGTAATTGATTTGTATAAAGACAACGATGGCACAAGCAGGGTGTTTGAGCCTTGGGGACCACAATGGCACAGGCAGGGTGTTTATGGGACAAAGATGGCATAGGGCGGGTTGTTTGGGGACAAAGTTGACTAACGCTGTTCTGTTTAGGGACAAAGATGGCAAGTCATATCTGTGTTATCTGGGTGCTGTTCAGGATCTATGTGGGCAGTGTGGACGCCAGGGCTGGCTTTTGGGTGTGCAACCTGTGATTTATGCCTGTAATTTAGGGGGCTTTATCTATACCTTTAATGCTGAGTTTTTATGTGAATTCCAATTGATCTGTACCTGCAAAGCTGGGTTTGTGTGTTATTCTGTTGATCCATATCTGCTATGTTTCCATACATTATTTATGTATACCAGCAAATACAGGGTTTGTATGTCTTAATAAGTTGATCGATACCTGCAATGCCATTTCCATGTGTTGTTTATTTGATCTATACCCTCAGTGCTGAGTTTACATGTGATTTCCAGTTGATCTATACCTGCAGTGCTGGGTTTGTGTGTTATTCTGTTGATCTATGCCTGCTATGTTTCCATACATTATTATTGTATACCTGCAAAAAAAATGATTTCTATGTCCGATTCTGTTTATTTGATCTATACCTTTAGAGCCGAGTTCACAGGTGAATTCCAGTTGATTCAGTTGTTTATTTGATCTATACCTTAACTACAGGGAGTAAGTAAAAGAGAGGTATGGCTTAGTGACTGAGGGGACAAAGGGGCTCTGGGGATGATTAGGGAGAGGACCTCTCAATGTCACGGGGCAGTCAGAAGGAGGGAAGACTGCTCTCACTCTCACTGTCTTCCCCTGATCTGCATTCAGTGTGGCAAATATTTTTTTGATGTGGTAGCAGAGGGAGTGATTGCATGCTAGGGAGCGTGGAGCGCGGCCCAATTAAATGCTTGGGTAGGGTCCAATTTTTTCAATATAAAATGTGTTGGCAGCAGGGTCTAATATTTATATATACTGTCAGCAGAGGCTAATTATATATATATATATATATATTTATTATCAGCAGCAGGGGCTATTAATGAATGAAAACTAACTGCTAGTTCAGCTGTTTTTTTTAAATCATATTTCAATCAGGGTCTTTACTTCAAAGAGATAAGTACATATTATGTAGTTAAAACGCATGTCTAAACACATGATTATATATTATATATATATATATACATACACCCGTGTGTGTGATCTCATGCTCCTATTTAAGGTGACTGGGTCTGCTGCATCTGGCCATTGTAGGGGGTTATGCATCATCACCCGGAATGTGGGGCAATAAAATCCATGAAATGTATGATGTGATGAAACCACCTGCCGTGTCCTGAGTGCGCCATGGCTAATCTTAACCTTAAACCTTTGAGTACCGGAGGTCAGCAGCGATGTATTTAGATCTAGGGCGATTAAGGTGGCAGGGGGGGTTGAAGTCCCTTTCCTGCAAAACCAGAGGACAGATCTACCCATCTGCAGTGCAGTTACTCAATGGGGCATTTAGAAGGGAGACCTCTGATCTCCCTAACCAGTCTCTTAACTATGGAGGCTGCGGCGAGCCCCCATGGGATGCATTGCCATGTTTTGTCACCTTATGATGTCACCCGCATTGAAGCAGGAATCAGGCTTTTTACCAGTATGCCAGCTCGCAGCATGCTGGCTCCTTAACCCCCCACATCAGCGTCTGTTACAGGGGTCAACGGTCCAATATTCTTCTGGGGCTCTCAGCTGTACCTGCCCCTCGAGCAGAGGGTGCCAGCCTGTAGCCATGGCAGCAAGTGGCCATATTAGACTGCCTGCTCCAAGGGCTGATTTCTTGTGACCGTGCCATAATAGTGGCTAAATGCCCGGCCACAAAATGCAACATTTATCTATTCCAAGGAAATTAAATATTTTTCATTAAGTAACCCATATAGCCGCACATTCCCCATTTCAACGAAAACCAGAATTGTTTCCTTTATAAATGTCGGCGGGTCGTCCTCCAGCTTCCTGCGCCCCCTCGGCACGGAGTCTCTACCTGCCACAGATTCGAGGTGCACTCACTGCACAGATACTCATTCATTCACAATACGTCTCACCCACAAATCACATAAGAATGAGGCGTTTGCGGAGCCAATTATTTATTTCAAATATTTCCAGTCAGTTTAACAGGAGGAGCCCTTACCAAACTCTTTACTTTCTATCAAAAAAGTTACATTCTGCGATTGCGAAGCCGCCAGCAGATCATTGCTATGGAGTTAAAGGTATTTGTACAGAGATACAAGACATCTTAAGACAGATACAAAGGCGTCCCCCGCGTGACTCTCGCAGGAGGAAGCTGCAGCACAAACATCCTACAAATCAATCCGTTAATAAGGTCACGTTTTTTAATTTTATTTTAGTGTTCTTTATGTTTAAATTCCCGAATCTGCAGCGAAACTTTGGTCAGGAGCCGTGGAACCTGAAAGGGATATTTGCGGACAAATGAGACGTATAAAGTGTGCTCTGATCACGGAGCCGTTTGTCTGGCTTCATCGCTAGAGGAGAGAGAAAAGTTAGTGGTTAGAACCTTTTTTTTTTTTTTTTCTAAGCCCAAAACAAAAAAAGTTTCAATCAAGGATTTCTCATTTATCAAACTGAAAATGATGCAAAAAAATTGGATGGAAAGTGGAATTTGCCATATTGGCCCAAAACGGTAGAATCCTGTCGCTGCGGAGATCTCCTCTGAAAAGTCTTAGTTTTTTGGCCCAGAAGCAGGGAGCGGTCTAGGAACCGGCGCGCCCCCGGCAGGAGTCTCTTACCTTAACCAGATGCTGCGCATGGATGGCTGTACGACGCAAAACCGTTCTCCGCTGCGAGGAGAGAGAAACAGCAGAAAGTCAGTGGAGAGAAGAGACTCTGGGAACTAAGACCATGACGGCGACGCATTAAAGTATTATTCCCAGCATTCCTGCCCGAGACCGATTACCGCAATTTACCTGCTTCATAGTAATCGTAGACATAGATAGAGCCGGTCTTCACATTCAGCACCCGGTTACCCATCTGCACCTTGAAGGAGAGATGGAGAGTCTCACCCGAGACCTAAGGGGCAAAGAACAAAAAAGGAACATGAGAAGGAGAGGAGACACGGAGAACAAGAACATGGAAACTGAACACGTTTAATCCGGAGGCAGCATGTGTGGGGGGGGGGGGTTAATAGTCTTACGGGAGGTTTGTGGGGTAATTGAGAGGGTGGAAGGGGTTTCGAGGTGGAGCCCCCAAAATGTGACTTCACTCCACGTGGAGCTGTTTAGTTTATGTATAGTTATGTGGCTCAAGATAAAATAAAAAAAAAAAAAAAAAAGTATATATATTATATATTTTTGCCTTTATGAAAAAAAACAAAAAACTCCTTCGAGAAGAAGACATTTAGAAGATGAGAATGAAAATTACACAAAAGAATTCCCACTCACAGAATCCAGGTACAGGTAGATGTGGTTGTTCTTTTCTTCATATTTTGAAATCAGCTGATCATTAACAAGCTAAAAATAAATAAAGAGACGCAGTTACAGAAACAAGAAGTATGAATTAGTAATTCCACAAAAAAACAAAACAAAAAACACAATGCACCAGGCAGGGCCCCGTAGAAGTAGTACGGCCCCCCAATACGAGGCCGACAAAAAAAAATAAAAAAAATACATACTTTTCTTAGCGACATGTAATCTCCTTGGTATCCAGAAAGCAATTTTACGTCAACAATGGTCATGCCGGACGCGTTTCTGCTGCCCTGATAGCTGAAAGAAGATAAAATGAAATTTATAATATTAATATTCTGCGCACAGAGGTCTCCACTTCACAGGACATCGGTTGGCATAAAACGTGCCCTTCCACGGCCGTAATTTTCTGGATTAGCACTAGAGGCTTTGGCTTCTCAGCTGACTGCCGGACCTCTAGTACAATGGCGTGTATTCTGGACACGTGTGCCGTGTAGCGCTGCCCACTCCTCACCCTGTTCAGCCATGATTCACACAGCAGGGAGGGGATACGACGACAAACACAGAGCCCCGGGGTCTGTTTGCCCCGGTACTTGTGACTTCTGATGTAATATTACATGCCCAAGGGGGCAGTTATGTACCAATATACCCCCAGTGTATGCAACTCCATAATCTAGTCTCCACTCACTAAAGGTTACTCTTTAACCCCCCCCCCTTAAAACCTAAACGGTTTGCCTCCCGTGTCCTCAGCACGTGTATTTTGGTGACCCCTGGGTAGCTTTGGGCTCCGGCGGATGACACTGAACCTTTCTCATTCTGCGCGGTCCGCGGCGCTGCCCGGCTTTTATTCAGAGAAAGTTTGCAGGATTTTTGTTCATAAAGCGGTAAAGGCGAGAGAATTGTTACCTGACGCTGACGTTAAAGACGAAGGTATAAGCCACGCCGTTCAGGCAACTTTCAGAAGAAGTCGATGCAGACACTGAGAAAGCGGAGTTCTCCGTGGGCACCGGGATATTGTAACCGACTGTAGTCTGCGGAGAAAAACAAAACCTCATAAACGATCCCGAGCAGGATTTAAGAAACCCGCTTTATCATTTATATGTCCCATGTTTAAGCTCCCTCGCAGTCTTAACCTCTGCCACTTCTGCTGGGAGGCTGATCCACTTATCTACCACCCTCTCAGTGAAGTAAAAGTTCTTCCATCTCAGCCTCTGACCCTCTAGTGTTAGATTCCGGTCTCTTGTTGTAGTTTCTCCTCCTTTGATGTAAACTTCCCTCCAGTCCTTTATTAAATCCCTTTATGTATTTAAAGGTCTCCCCATCCCCCGTCTCTTCTCTCCCCGCATTGCGCAGGACGGGTCCCTCTTTTGGGTTGGATGCAGTTCTCAGTAAGGTTTATTCTATATCATATAGGTTAGGATGGGGGGGGGGGGGGTTACCTGCACCAGACAGCAGCCCCGTCCATTGACCGCAATGCTGTATTCTCCCGGGATGCCCGGCAGTGGCTGTCTTTGGACCAGGAGCCGGTTTTCTTGATTCAAGTCGAATTGGGCGACTTCTCCGTTTGCAGAGTTTACTTGCACCGTGTGTTGGGCGTTCGGGGTGTAAAAGAGCTCACCCACAGCAGCCAGAGCATCGAGAGCCACCACCGTGTCCTGAAGAAGGAGAAAGCTGGTTAGAAGCACAGGGTACAGCGAGGGGATTAAACATGCGCGGGATAGACATACGACTCCTGAATCTAAGACGAAACCGATGACCGATTAAGGTTTGAGTCGTTACAGCAGGAGAAATGGGCGACTAGTTGGGGGCTGAATAGGGCCGTTTTGTCGGCAGGGTCTATATATCTCCGTGTTAGGAGCGCAACCACAGGGCTTGTGACGAAGGCAGCCGCATTAGAAGACCTTGTCCCATCTTACCTGCGTGGAGTGGAATCCACCACGCGAGTTCTGCTGCTGGACAAGCCACACGGAGATCTCAGCAACGTAATTCCTGTCGGCGTCGGAAAGGTTGGGATCTTTGACGAAGCTGAGAAGGATGTTGGACGTGATCTGTACCTCGGCCGCGGCGTACGGGCGGTGGAAGAACCAAGCAATGTCACTCTCTGGTTTATTTTCGCGCTCCCAGTGAACGGTGCCGCCTAACAAAGAGAAACGCCTCGCTAATCAACGCTATGAAGAACGCGACCGATCGGTTTCCGACTCCGACCCCCAGAGGGATTCAAAAGGAGGAACGGACAGAAAACGAGCAAAACATCCAAACAATAATTAAAAAAAAACAAAAAAAAAAAAAAAACGAAACGACCCAAATTAAGGTAAAACAAAGCAAGAAATCAGAGGAAATCCAGCGAAAAGAGAGAAGAAAGACAGAGCGAGAAGAAAAGAGATGAAGATTCTCTGACGGTTAATAAAACAGACATAAAACACCGAAGATTAGCAGAAGATCGTAAGGCCTGTAAACGATCCGTCGCGGTGAACGCAATCGCCTGTCTGTTGATGTCGCTCCTGCGCGGTTAGATGCTCTCTTTTAAGCGGCCGATTTCTTACCCTCAGAGATTGCCTTTTCTCTCAATATCGTAAGCAAAGCGCCCCTCTTCTCCGCGTTCCCCGCCAGGGTAAAGGCGTAGACCATGAGCGCCTGGTTATAGGTGGTCTGCTCGGTGATGGATGCAGCCTCCAGACACGACAGGGCTCCGTCCAGCAGAGTCCTCTGCAAGGAGAGAGACATGAATCAGTAAAGACCCAGCTGAGAACAGCCCCTCCGGCCACCAGTTCACAGATGAGGGCTACGTGTTGAGGGTCCCCAGCAATCGAAAGGATGGGGGGTCCTATGGAGGGTGGTGCGGCTCATATCACCGGGGTTTATATAATGGGCTCCATCAGAGAACTGCAGGTTCACAGAATGTGTGTTTATGGCACAGAAGAAGCGTATGGGCTATGGGCCGCTTCTCTGTGGCACATTAGGACTTTGGTACCCGGGGAGATCAATGGCTTCCTTGGACCCTCCACTGGCTCACTTACCCCGGGGCTGTAATTAGATTGCAGGAGGGCAATAGCAATGTATGATGTGAAAGCCACACCGTTTTTGTCTTCCTGCAGGGAAAAAAAGAAAAAAAAATATATATATATTTTTCACAAACTACAAACAAAAACACAACAACCACCACCAACTGGAAGGCAAGCGAGTTGCTTGTGTGAGTGTGGGTTATAATAGCGTGAAAGTACAGGTGTGTGCGTACGAACGTGTATATAATGTCTGGTGGTGAAAGGGGGCAGCCTTCCATCCTTGGACCCAGGAAACACAATGTCAGGGGCAGGATTGAAATTAAATCTGCTTCTGCAAGTGGAAGGGGGCATTTCCACAAGAAGGACTTCTCAGCTTGCAGCTTTTGGAGCAGCTGCCCCTCTTGCCCCATGGAAGTTACGCGCCCCCCCCCCCCCCCATGCAGAGCTACTCTAATTCAACAGATTTCCTGGTTGCCGTTTGTGAACAGATTCCCACATTTAATTCCCACCTGCATCAAAAACACTTCGCCTTCGGGTATGAAGCAGCCGCTCTCCAGTTTCTGAGAGTTTTCCAACCAAATCAGTGCTTGCTGTTGGATGTTCTCATCAATGAAAATGAAGTTTTTGAGCGACTCGATGGTCTTGAATGCGAAGACAGTGAGCCTGCAACACAAATCCCACCGTAAGCATGTGCGCCGTCATATTAAGATGTATGTAAATGTTACAAATAGTTAAGAAGAGAAATCAATTGGATCCGAGGATGACGCTACTGCCAAAGAGCCGCCGCAGCGCGTGCTTTCCCTGCAGCAGACGGACGCTGGGCTTAAAGCTCACCAAGAACTGCCCGAGCGCGGTGATCGTTGGAATGAGGAGCGCTCAAAAGCATTATAACTTCCAGTGGGGTCTCTGAAGCGGAGCATGCGGTAATATCCTGGAAAGAAAGGAGGAATATAAAAAGTTACATAGAGAACGTAAAGCGCGCGTGTTCCATGGTACACTGATAAGGGAGAGGGAGAGTTCACGGGGGGGGGGGGGGGTAACTGTTTACGAAACAGCACTGGGGGGAAATTGCTCCGATTTCCAGTTCTCCCCCCAGAGTCCTTCCCTGGGTTGGGGGTTATTAGATCATGGGGGGATTCCTGGGTAGGGGGTTATTAGATCGGGCAGAACATTCCCGTTAAACATGTCTCAGGCTACCACCGAGCAGTCGAAGGACTCACCTTCTCTCATTAAGTTTTTGCACTTTTCTTCTATTTCGGCGGTGAGCTGCCCAGTGTTATTGAGATATTCCATGACTTTAGGGATGGGGGCCAAGCGGGCAACGGTCTGCTCCCCGCAACCCATCGGCATCAGCAGCAGGCTGTCCAGATTTTGTAACGGAAGCCCAAAGAAGTCACCTGGGGGGGGGGAATAATGACACCAAATTCACTAAAGACTAGGAGACGAAGGCGTAAAAGGAGAAAAAATAAAAAACTCCACAAAGAAAAAAAAAAAGGCACCTCTAGCGTTACCATGGAATCCGACAGGAATAATATTGAGCTAAAGCGTAAATAATCTGTAACAAGATTTCTGCCTCTGACCAACACAAGGAAAATAATGTATTATTATATATTACATCTCTAGCCATCTCACAACGGTTAACCTCTTAATGGAATTATTGTTAACGGGCAACCCACGTCTCTGAATATATTTCCACAAACCGGTCTCAGCTCATCCCCAGCAACCGGCAGAACTTCCACCAAAACAAGCGATTTAGTGAATTAGATTTTTTTTGTAATTGTACTCACTCAGGGCAGTAACGAATCCGGCCGGCGTGTCGGGCACCACGTTCTCGATGGGCGGGATACTGATGGGAATTTCGCTATTGGCATCTGTGTGTAGGAGGACAAACAACTTAGAACCCGCCGATCGGCCCCATCTGGCCCCCGTCTAGTCGCCCGTTTCTCCTGCTGTAAAGACTCAAACCTTAATCAGTCGTTGGTCTCGTCTTAGATTCAGGAGCCGTATGTCTATCCCATGCATGTTTAATACCCTCACTGTATTTATCCTCTACCACTTCTGCTGGGAGGCTGTTCCACTTATCTACCATCCTCTCAGTAAAGTTCTTGAAGCGGGGAAAGTGGCACATATAACACGTTAAGATGGTGACCACGGTCAAGAGATAAATCCTTACCTTGTACACAGACCAAGTTGCTGGAGGTCACTTCTTCCTTAATTCCCTCGGCCTGATAGGAGAAAGAAGAAAAAAAAAAATATATAGATTGCATGCATGGTTTAATAAACCGGCCCCTACTAAAAACCCAGAAATCTATTTTGCTCAAAACATAATGTTGCCTAATAATGCCAATCCTTAGTAATATCCTAAATCCGTGGCCAGGATTTGCAATGAAGCAACGAGCCCCAAAGTGATCCAAGCTTATTAAATTTCGCTTCCTGCTGCACATTGTACTGTGAGCTCACACTCTAATCAGCCTGTAAAATAGCCTCACCTCTACGAGAATAGTCTGTATGACGGTGTCGTTGCGAGGCGGCTGGGATGGGTCGTTTGGTCCATCACAGGTGGCTCCGATATGGGAGGTCACAGCAGAAGCCACAAAAGAGATTTCTCCTGCAGGGAAGGACAGACAGAAGAGGCGTTTAGTTAGTAGACAGACATTAATACACAACGTTCCAGGAAGGCGACGTCACTGACCCGGTTGAAGGAAAGAAAGCCAACATTGAAATGGGAAACCGTAGAAAAACAAACCTATCTTGTTGGCCTGGACGTGCCACGTGTAAGAAGCCCTCTGCCCGTTGCAGATGCACGTGGACTGGGTCTCCTCCTGAGGATCAGCAGTGAAGTCGCTGGAGCTCTGTAATGTCACAGTGACCTGCGCAGGAGGAGGACAAAGGGTTAGACGGCCACCAGAAACCATGGACAGCAGGAGCCCCAGACCCCGACAAGGGACCGCAAGAGCCCCCTGCAGAGGAGGTGCTCACCGTGGTGCAAGACTCCATGTAGTTGGAAACAGAGGCCACCAGCACCAGGGTCTCGCCGCGGGTGAAGGAATAAGGCAAGGAGAGCTCCACAAACAACGGCAGGAAGGAGGTGAGTTTGGCCGGAGATGCCGTCATCCCAAAGCCCTCCGTCTCGGATACGCAGAACATGTCACCCTGCCACTCCGTGATCGTGTCCGGGACGGTCTCAGATACCGTAGCCTGGCCTTCGGCGCTAAAGGAAAATACATAGAGAGGCCAATCACACGGGCTGCCTTTAATTAAAAGAAAAAAAAAAAAATCCCCCATAATTAACAAGCGATGATATTATAGCCAACATACTTTACAGACACCAACTTCCACGCGAACGTCTCCGAGAAGTTCCTCCGAACGGTTACCACCGCCGCCGCTGAATCCGCAGAAGCCATGCCCCCTCCCCCTCCAAAACCGCCACCTGAGATTTTACCAAAAGACAAGGAAAATAAATGTTTATTACACTCATTAAAAGTCAAAGCCATATCTAAATTATAAAAAAATTCAACCTGAGGCACATTACACCATTCTGGGGTTTATTTACACACATTATAAGTATATAGATAAACCAGTGAGCCGGCCCCCTGTATAATGTATAGATAAACCAGTGAGCCGGCCCCCTGTATAATGTATAGATAAACCAGTGAGCCGGCCCCCTGTATAATGTATAGATAAACATTCCTTCCCAAGTCGGTATACCTGTGACAGAGAAGGACACTGGAGAGTATTCACCTGTTCCAAGTTCTCTCATAGGAACCCTGAACATGGGTTCTTCCTCTTTCCCGCAGACCACCGGCTTCCTCATTGTGGAATTCGTCCCAAAAACCAAGCCGATTTCCTGGAAATTTCCGAGGGGGGCAGAAACCAGAAAGGGGTAAACGGCACGAAGACCGACCTCCGCGTTTACACCGCCAATAATAAAATACTAAAACACCTTAGAAGTGAACAAACCCCCGCACGGAAAATGACAACCAGACATCCAATCCAAACGCAGACTCTCCGTCCGCTCACATTATTTAAGAACTATAAAAACGCCCAAAACTAGAGAAGCCCCCCAGATTTTAGGAAGTTGACCAATTTTATAGAAGCAGAAAATATATAAATTACTAGGATTTTCGTTTCTTTGGCCATTGGAACGCTGGACTCGTTACTTATTCCAATAATTAATTTTCTTTGTATGGGGGGGGGGGGGGTTCTTCGCGGACTGTCTGCAGGGGGCAGAATTCTGACACGCACCTTAATGTTGATGTAGCTGTCTCTTTCCGACGGGCTGCTGGTGGGCAGGTAGTAACGTCCTCGGCAAAAGACAGTTTTATTGGGGTCCTCGCAGGGGGGAGCCGGATCTTCCACATTAAAGTCCCCAAAAGTGTAACCAAACAGACGGAGGTACGGAATGGAGTAATACACCTGTCACCAAGAGAAGGAACGTCACGGATGAGAACGGCTTCAAGACCCGATGAGGTCATATCCCAATCCAACGTTACCGAGAGGACCGGAGAGGGACACATTGGTCCAGAACAGCCATGTTTGTAAGGTGATAATTTGGGGCACCCCAAACATCCCCCCTCATTGAGCAAATGGTCAGCATAGACTGTCGACCCACCAACAGAGTGCCCGTCTTTCCATTAAGCGTAATCTTATCCTCTCGCACGAGCTGCCAATTCTATATGTTTGTTTTTTGTAAGTTTGGTTTCTTTCAGGCTTTGGTGTCCCCTCCATGGGTGGTCTTTATATAAAAAAAAAAAAAACAACATTTTTTTCAGACCCCCCGCCCACCTTCTGTCTGCAGATCTACAGCCTTTCCTCAAATATTTACCCCCTACATCTCAGTAATGGGGGGGGGGGGCGACTAATACAGGGAGAATAAAAGTAGTGAATTAACGATTCCTTTAATTCCACCGTGCAAGTGATCCGCGGCTCATCTGCCTCTCGGCAGAGTAGGTCTGGCCCCTATTTGGTGGTCTTTCTTTGCTATAATTGAGCGTCGGGCTGAGAGAGGAGCGACTTACATTCGAAGCACTGAACCGTTCGTACGGATTGATAAGGAGGAGGCTGGAATCGATGACGCGGAGACCACAGAGGGACATGGGGGCCGCTGACAGCTGGAGGTCCACACTGGAGCCCGGGGTGGTCTTTTCTTCTAAGAAGGTCAGGGAAACCTAAACATCCCAAGAACAGAATAAAAATTAACAGCCGCCACCAGCCGTGTACTGCTAGGGTTAGGGTGACCAAGTAATAGGGAGATTAGGTTTCTAATGTTCTATTCAAAAGTATTCGTTTTGGAGCAATCACCATGGAAACCAATAAAAGCTTCACTTTTTTCCCCCCCAAATTACTGAATTTGACCATTTTTTCAAACTTTTAGAGAATGAATTCAAGTTGAGGGGGGGACAAAAAAAATAATAATAATAATAAAAAAAAAAAGTTAAAAAGTTGAAGACGAGGCTCTTGTTACAAAAGATTAAATGAATGCCCAACATTCTGGGCCCCTCTTCTCGTTCTGTCCGTTCATTTTCAGCCTCTCCTTGTAACAGCGCTACGGCCTCTGCTGGCCGTATATAAATGTAATGCGATGTTGGACCACCCAAAAAAACCCAGCTGTGACCCACTGCTTGATCAACTAATCACTTGATCATAGCCCCAGTGATTAGCGAGTGTCGTTTAGAGTAGCAAATGCATGGATCAGCAACTTAACAGGAGAGAGAGAACATAATGGGGAGGAATAATGCTGCAGATCCCGAGAGCAGGAACATTAAGGTGTGTGTGGGGTTCCAATAGTTATATATTGTATGTTAACGGTATACGCCATTACTTGGTTTTTACTTGGATGGGACACAGGGTTTGGGAAGAGACAGGTCACTTTTAAGCTTTAGACAATACAGAACTGTTTAAATTCCCCAAATTGGGTCAAATACCTGATTTTTGAAACATTTCTCTATGTCCAGACTGACAGTGTCTGTGATGATCTCGGTGTTCAGAATAGAATATACAATGAGGTCGGCACTCGGTGCAAAGTCGGCGCTTACAGGCAGATCAATAGTTAACGTGCCATTCCGGGCTAAAAAAACCCCAAAAAAACAGATATTAGCAGATTCTGCGTGTGATCGTAGCCAGGAGGCAGAAGAGACGGGCCGACAGCCTCGCATTACGGTCATCACAGGTTACATCGTAGCGCATGCATTATACATACAGATTCCATCTAAAGCAACGAGTCCGGGCGGCACAAAAGTTACTTACAGACTGCGAGATCAGCGGTTTTCTGGCCGGAATGAACGATACTCGCTTTGGACATCACCTGCGAACACAAAAGGACGTTACGGCCGGCCAACCAGGACGGGGGTCGGATCATTTCTATGCAGAGTTTACAGAATTCTACACGAAGTTATATGAAAGTTAAAGAAACCAACGTCGCTGTTATCCGAGGAAATCGGCGGGACCTCCATAGAGAGCGTACAGGAGCAGTGGAACTGACCAGCTTCATCTTACGAGGAAAAAACCTCAAACATCTATTTGATGAATGAGCCAATAAGGGGCAAAAAAACAAACAAAAAAAAAAAAAAACCATGTCCTTTAAAACCCGTTTCCACTTTATGTCATTTAGAAGAATGGGGATTATTTACCCCGTTTAATTTATAAAGCCGTTTCTATACACATTATCGGGGCTTTTAGGGCTGTAGAACCCTGCGATCCCCTCATACCCAGCAAACATTCTGACATCCTAGAAAAGAGGGGCATCAGGGGAGGAAAAAGGGGGGCCCCCCCCACACTAAACCAGGACAGCCGGCGTAGTTTAAAATCCCTTATTCATTCCCATTAGCATCTCTCACCAGGAAGTAGAAGGTGGCCTCGGTGGCTTCCTCCCCAACGCCTTGCGGGGTCACGATGTACTGTAACGCGATGGGGTGCGTCTCGCTGCAGTTCAGCTCCCCCAGTGGTCTCTGCACCTGCAGGAAGCTTCCTGACTGAGAGTAAAACCGCCGGACCATGAATTCGGCGGTGGGGTAGTCGGGGCCGTAAAGATCCCACTCCCTGTAAAAACATTGCTCCGGGTTCTTGTAACTGGCCTGAGAAAAAAAAAAAACAAAAAACAGATTAAGGTCCGAGTCATTAAATAAAAAACAAACGAGGGCAACTAGATGGGCCGAGTAACAGGAATCGGGGCAACTTCTTATTCAGGAGACAGGGCCCCATTTTACACAACATGAGTTTAATACTAAATCCCACCCAAATATTATCCATTTAATGCCCATCTCCGTAGTATCAATAAATAGATCTCCAACCATCAAAACCTGCCTCCCGAAACACTTTACAAATAGACGGACATCGTGTTTATTTCAATCCCATAACCCAGTGTTCTATGAGCCGACCCCAAAAGTCATTAAACGCAGCCTTTCAAACGAGCCCATTTTCTACCGATAGGGATATTTGTATCGTACATACAGGCCAGGACCGCGTTCATAGAGGTTCTAGGTCTGACCCATACAGAACAACACGGGGGACGCGGCGTCTACTCAAAATCCTCCAGCTTTGATCTCTATTCGATCATGGGTGGCATCTGCCACGAGGGCCGACCGCAGCCTAAATACTGGCCCAGGTATATTTGGAGACCAGTAGTTGAAGCAGGCTTGGTGGAGACGATACCTTTGCTGGTTGAATGAAGAGCATTAGATTGCAGGTTTTTTTTTAGGCCACTTTGGTCCCTTCTTTAGGAATAATATGGCGGAAGAAGAGAGAAGTGCTCGATGACACCTGAAACCTGCTTATTTTCTGCCTACAGCCAACACGGTGCATCTCTAGATCTTTACACGAACCTGGATGGTGAAGTTCTCCTCGACAAAGTCAGACGTGTCGATGGCGTACACCGCGGTGCCTTTTTCATCGGTCGTTACATCCTGAATAACGTTATTGACTTGCAGTTCAACCACCTCGTTGGGAATGGGATCCCCTTTCTCGTCTGTTAATTGCACCTGAAAGAAAACGGACACAGAAGGTTTAGGAGACGAGAGCGCAGTGGGACCGCGGCTCAGACACATTGTGACCACGCGCCGGTCGTTCATCAGGAAACCTAAAGCGGAGAATGAGAAAATATTCTCAGAAAAAAACAAAAAAAAAATAATCTCACCAAATAAAATCATTGGCAGAAGAGAGCAAAAAAAAAACCAAAAAAACAAACAAACAAACAAACAAACCAAACAAAAAAGTGGTGGTAAGCCGAACATCCATAGGAGGGAAAGCGATTTGAAAGGACGTTACGGGTGAGGGATACTCACTTCGACATGAAAATCGATGCCCCGTTTGTAATATTGGTTCATGGCCTCATAGCGGAAGCGGAGGTTGGCAACCTGGGTGGTCACCCATATGTATCTGGATTGAGTCATTTGGATTCCTGGGGGGGGGGGTGGAAACACGTAGATATTTTACATTCTCTATCATTTCGCGTCCCACCGAAGGGCCGGATTTCATTACAATGAACAACAACAACAACAACAACAACAGGAAGCAGAAAGATTTCCAGGAAAAGTATTGAATCGGAAGGTCCAGTTACATCGGGTCGATCACCTGCTGCAAGCTGCCATCGGGGAATTTGTTAATCAATTGGCAACTCCTTGTAAACACTCCAAGTTTTGCATTTTAGACACCTTTATGTCTAACGAGAAATACAAATAACGAGAGATGACAAGAGTGTGTGAGGCTAAGGGGAAGATTCACTAAACTATGTGCTGTGACTTGAGTGTAAGGACATAATGTTTATTCTCATTAACTATGTGTGTTTAAGAGCCAAACCAGTCGAGTCTCCCACGTAGTGACTGTTCTTATGCGGGGCACACGCAGCCTAATGAACAGTCAATAAAGGGGTGAATTGTTCCACTGGGGCAGAAGCCAAAAGAACCCCCCCCCCCAACCCATCGCATCAACACAATAAACAAGCAAACACCCTCTCCCAGTTAGATTGGGTAATGGCCGTTCCCGGTACCTGTGCCTTCCTCTGTGACGGTGACTTCCAACTGGAAACTCATCTGAGACCCGAGCAGTCCCAAGTTGAAGGTATTTAGATCAAAGAAACCTGCGAAGGCTCCTTCCGAGTCCAGCTACAAGGATATAAAACCAGGCCGAGAAGATGAGTCCGACGTCCTACAATAAAGCTGTGCATGCGCCGATACAGTAACACCCTGTGTACCGATACATTGTATTATGACATGAAGTTTTATTGCAACACCATGTGTACCCTGTACCGATACAGCAACGCCACGCAGCCATATTATATATATATATATATATATATATATATATATATTAGTGCAACACCAAATACCGATGCAACGCAACACCATGTGTGCCCTGTACCGATACATTAACACTGCATGCGCCACGCACTAATACAGTGCAACACGACAGGCACTTACCTCCCCTGTGAGGTTAAAGCAGACGTCGCCCTGCTCTTTATAACAATTCTTTCTCCGGCCGTAGACGTTTTGTGACTTGCAGCATCTGGCCGTGACGGCGGCGGGCACGGGTTGGCCGTATGTGTATCTGGCAGAGGGCGTAAGAGACCACAGGAGGTATGTTACCGTCTCATAACGCACAAAGCAGGGCGGTGGGATGTTAATTAGGAGATACGGGATAAACCCGACATGGCTATTATTTCAGTGATACAACATTTATGGTATTAAAGGCTCCTGGCCAGGTGGGGCCATAGCAGGTAGGACAGGGCTTGGTATGGCAATAGTCGCCCTACCATGTGAGGTGTAATTCATACATCGCCTTACTTAGCAACACGACATCATAACCAACGTTCATAAGGCATGATATTGACGTGGGGCAATCAGGGTCAGACCCAAGAGATGACATTTCAAAACTCGCCCACCTAGAATAATAGTTACCCCTGTATTTGAGTAGTGACTGGGGCTATGGGTATTAAGACTTACATTGCAGACACGTTGAAAGACAGAACCTCATCCAACACGGATAACGTGTTCTCGGACTCCAAGGTTACGCCAAACCTGGGCAGTACTGAAAAGCAACAGAGAAAAGTTTCATTTAAGATCATTTTGCCGATACGGAGACACCGCCATCATCGTGGCTCGGTGTTCCTGGAGCCGGAATTCGTTACCGGACATGACACAACTAGCATTACCGTATTCCTCTACGCTGAACCCCTCGCTCAGAGAAGAACCCGACTGTCGCTCGGCAGCGATGGTGTAATAACCGGGACTGGCGTCATTAATCAGCTGGAACTCCATCTGCAGAACGCCGCTCTCCGACTCCTGGTTCACCCACTGAGCCAGGCGGCTCCCGGAAGGATCCTGCGAGAAACACGAGAGATCTTTGCAAATCCAGGCTGGGGCAGGGTCGTCCGTTCACACGGGGCTCGCGCCATATCCGCTCACGGCAAAAATATCACCGATGGTTATTAGACGCAGAACGAAGGTGATATATAGAGAGAGAGAGAGTAGGGTCAATTGTTAACGGATGGAGTCTAGGGGCAATAATATTTTAAGGGGGCCACAGCTGGAAGGGTTAGAGTCACGGGTGGTTCGTGTGATCACAATGCAGTGACGGAAAGAAGTGGTGAGAGATAAAGAGAAAGGAGAGAAAAATAGATAAGTTGGCATTCTTACTGTACCTGCAGGTAGACAACGGGGTACTGAAGAAAAAGAAAAAAAAATTAGTCAGGTCAGCAGGGCTGCGGCACAGAACTGGCCGGGTCATCGACCAAAAAAAATACAAACTGGAATTAATTTCTAAACCTGAAGTCCTGAAAATAGAATTAATTTCTAAGATTAAGACCAAGGAGCGGATTACCTCTGAGCTCCAACAGCAGCCAGTTATAAGACTAAAAAGGACCGATTACTGTCCACAATGTATAGGAGGAGGGCAGAAAGCCTGTTATACTTTCTGCCTAGACTTTATATAGTAATGCAATGGAAATTACAATTTCAACTTCCATCTCGAGTTAAGGACTTCTGCATAGTCCCTCGCCACCCCGGACTTTGCCCAGAGCAATAAGTCCCTAATAACGTCAGTAATGCCCGGGGGCTGGACCAGATTTGGAAACGAGTAAATATTGTTTAGGAGAACAAACATAGTTTGGAGAGAAATTTTATATTAAGGCAGCAAGATAACCACCCCGCCAAGCTGAAGGGGTCCACTTACCACCTCCTTCACCGGAAGCAGCTCCGAGGTCAAAGAGATCAAACGAAACTGCACTGCAAGACAGAATGCGAAGGGTTAACAGACCTCTGGACATTTGGGGAAAGCTCGATTTCAACAATGGCACAAATCGGTTACTCTGTTAGTTTTATTGCCGCCCCCAACCCCTTTACTTTACACGCCGCCTGGATTCGTTACAGTGAGGGCAGTAAAGTTCATGACAATACAGTAGTCATAGTTACCTATAATAAAGAAAATTCAATAAATGTTCATGCAGAGGGTACAATAAATTTTTTTGTCCCTCTTGCACTCTGCTTTATTTAGCCTCGCGCCTTCCGGTGAACCCCCCGGAGCTGCCTGATTAAAACCATGCGTTTACCAAACTAACAGAGTTATAAAACGTCGCCGCAGAGCGTTTCGATGCCGTTACCAGCCCTCTAATCTGCAGCAGAATAAAGACAAAATATTTATAAAAAAAAAGATTTACGAGGAAGAATACACGAGATACATAGAGGTTTATGTATGTATGGGACCGTTACGTTCAGCCTGCGCTGCTCATTTTAAACAGTTGTCAATATTTTCCTCCAAGGAGGTTAAGAAAAAAGTGGCCCCATCAGCGGCATTTAATATTAAGGGCAAGCATATGCTTCATTTAGCCTATAATTAGAAGTCCTCACAGGTAGCACCCTGCCGTTCTCCTCCCAATGCCTTCCGGGTATTCCTAGCTCCTTTCATCACTCTTCCCTCTCCTCTCCCCGTCTCACTTACCTTTTTGCCCAGATTTGTAGACAGGTTTGTCCATTTGTATTAAGTTGATGTTCTCCATTTTATCGACAACCGCTGTCTTCCGGTCCAGAAATTGAAAGTCAGACCCGGTCGCTGAAAACAAAACAAAGACCGGGGTCCTGCTTTCTACTTCAGGAACCTGGAAGAAAAACGAAGACAGGAGAGATTTAGCCGAGGATTCCGGGTCTTATCAGCACCTGGTTACTTCATTTTTAATAAATATGAAAATATATATAAATAACGTCTCATCGCTTGGTTTGTAGGAATCGGAGACTCACCATAAAGTCATTGCACTGGAAGAAGGGAAAGGTGTCCATGTCCTCTGCAAAGATGGTGGTGTTGACTCCATTGAATTCCAGCACGACACGGAGGTCCACCGGCTGGCCGAAGTCTTCGAGATTAACGCAGAGTTTCTCGGATTCGTTAGCCTTCAGCAACACAGGGAAGGACATGACATATCGCCTACGAAGACATTAGAGAAGCAAAATGCCACTTAGACAATCTCTCCCCAACAGCCCAGACCTGGCCTTAGCAAAACCAGCTCCAGACGGCCTGGCGACACTCGCAAGACTCGTGGGACAGGAGGACATCTCGGAAATTAAACTGCATGGAGGAGTCAATGGCTTTTATGTCAAACTACCCATCTTTTTACGCAACCATGAGCCACAATGCATACCAGACGGGGGCTAGCGATTTGGCGAAGGCTTTCCCAGGTCTCCCTATAATTAGAGGGTTTAACTATTAAAACGATAGCTGCTGAGTTTTGGGCACTTTTTATTAGGTAGTTATACCCGGGGCTGCTCCGTGGGGCCGTCTTGTGGCTGTGATGATAAAATCAACACACAAGACGAGCTTATTAGTGCGATTGAGTTTATTGGGGCTTTATCTCTGCCGTACGCGAAGGTCCACGGAACCCCGAGCGGACACGCATGTGAGGAACACGGGAGATCTTACAACACGAGTCATTTCAATCCAAACCAGTAGAACTGGAAATGGGAGGGAATTATAATTACAGCACAAATTAAATATTCGGAAAATGGGATTTGGGCGCACGGAGCCGTGAGAAAGACTTTGTGTGTAAACACCGGGAGACGATTACACAAGCAGCAGCATCATGTATAGGATTTATTACAGCAACCCGCGCAGGTCATTAACTCTTTACCAACTGTGCCATTATATATTTTAATTCGGGCTCCCAGAGCATCAGAGCCACTCGGAGAGTTATTTAATTACATTTTATATAGAGAGCGACAGCAAAACTTTGCACGAAGATCACATGCTGGACTTAATCCCTTTTTAAAATCAAACCTCTGGGAGAGATGCTTTAAGATTCTAGACAGTTGGCAGATATGCCAGGGAAGGAGCAAAAACCCGGGTTATATGTACAGCACGTAATACACAAAGAAGTGTTATGTACGCCGTATGCTGGTATATAGGGGGGTAGAACACTTTGGGATGTGGGGCAGTTACCATGGAGGGAGCAGAGGTAAACAGGGGCATATTCACCGAGTAAGCCAGGTGGACACAGGCTAAGGGAGCCCCTGACTTTTAGCAAAGCTTTTATTTACTTCTCCATAAAAAGGATTTTCGTGCTATATCTGTGCTGTAGGAAATTCTCTGCTATGTCTCATCCACCAACCTGACCCTGCTTAGTGAATAATCCCCCACCCGCCATAATGAAGTACAGAATATATGGGTAACGGAGGCTAAAGACCCTCCACAATCTATAGGGAAGATAAAATAGTAAAGCAGCACCTTAATAAATCTACACACCGCAAAGTCAGCAAAAATGTTTTAATGTTTAAGGCAGAGTCAGTACTTGCACCGTGCGGCGGGTAAAATGGACTCACGGTTCAGCTGCCCCTCCATGGAGGAGACACAGGGCGCAGACACCCAGGAGAAGGAGCCTCATCATGCAGAGATCCAGCTGAGAAGCCACCTGGTTCCTTGCTGCGTCGTCTGATCTCTGACTTTATACACCTCCCCCGGACCTCCTCCCATGCATCTACTTCCTTGTAGTCAAATACATTGTGTAATTCCTTGCACCAGGATCTAGGATGACATTATTTTATTAAAGGTGAATTTTTGCATATTTATTACCCTCCCCCCGCTTTATACAAAGGTTAGGGATCTGTATTTATCAATATTATCTAGAAACAAAAGAATACAAAGTAACAATAATGTGCGGCGCTTTAACTCGAATATAACTCGCAAATTGCCCTGGCCCCGGGGCATTCACTCGCAGACCTGGGGTAACTGTTGCAAGATGACCGGGTTTTAAAAATTATTTGAAAAAAATGTAATTATATAAAATGTTTAAAACTCTTTTTAAATAAGCTTCGTTAAATAATTACTTTTTCATTGCATGATTCTAAAGTTATTTAAAAATATTTAATTAAATAAATTGTCACTTATTTTTTTAATTTTTAAAGTTAATTCCATGAAATAATTAGATTTTTTTTCTTTTAATATCATTTAAAAAAAATGTAATTAATAAAATGTTTTTTTTCTTTTATTTATTCCCTTAAATAATTTTATTTTTATTTCTGTGATTACAAAAAGTTATTTTCTCACTTTTAATATAATTCTGTAGTATTCAAGAATGTTGGTCATTTATTAAATTTGGTTCATATCTCGATATTTTTATGGTATTTAAAGCAAAAGACCAATTATTTGGAAATACACTTTTTTGGAAGGGATCAGTTGACCATTCTGGTGACAATCAGTAAAAAGGACAGAGGTGTCATTAAGGGGATTGTCACCTGAAAATGGGGTATGGGGTTGTGTCTCCCCCCTCGGATTAGGAGTCCCTGGATATATTGGGGGGCCCATCATATACATCGAAAGAAAATATAGCTGAGCCCAGCAACTGCCCCCCACCAACCCAGGAGGCAATTCTGTCTGTATTGTGGATGAAGGGGTGAGGCAGCAGCGAATTGGGGTGGCAGGGGTCCCACTCACCAGAGTACTATTTTTATTTAGATCTTGATCTTAATTATTAGATTTTGTGAAAATTACAGAACTTAAATTCAAAATTACAAATTTAAACACAAAATCATGAAATGATCCATTTTGCCAGGAACGTTAAACTAATTACTGCATGAAACGTTTTCTTCAACTCCACAACCAGGAGTAACTGCAGCTCCCATGACACTCAGCCAGGATACAGCTTCTGGTAATTGCAGCTACTTGTAAGGGCCAAATGCTTCCATTCACTAAATGCAGCAACTGCTTGAAAACAAGTAATTGGGGGTTGGGGGGGTCCGTGTTTTTTTTTTTAAGCCCAAACCCCCTGCATGATGGGACCATGTCTGGTCTTTTTGAGTAGAAGGAAGGTTTCTCTACACCCAGCGACATATTCTGCCCTAAGCCAAGTGAGCCTAGGGGGGCAGGTCTGGGGGGCAGTAACTCCTCTGCCACAAAACCGGGGAGCAGATAGAACTCACTGGGCCAATTGCAAAGGGGTTCTCTGATCTCCCCATCCGGCCCGTTTACACTATTTACTGCATGCCTGCGAAGCCGCCGTGGAGGGAGAGCTGAGGGCAGTAGTATGTCCGCCCTGGGTGCCACGACGTCAGCAACATGGGCCTGCTGCTTACGGCTGTGGCGCCTGTACACTGTGTGAGGTTTTCCCACCCAGGTTCCTGCTGTTTTAGGGGCAGAGGTCTACTATGTCAATGTCTGGTTTAGCACATAGTGATGGGAGTTATGCTGTACCACGTCAATGTCTGGCTTAGCATCTAGTGATGGGAGTTATGCTGTACCACGTCAATGTCCTGCTAAGCATATAGTGATGGGAGTTTTACTGTACCACGTCAATGTCTGGCTCAGTGTATAGTAATGGGAGTTATGCTGTATAATATCTGTTCAGTAATGTTATTTATTCCAACTCATTTATTTATAAGTTATTCATTTTTTTTCGGATTCCTAGTTTTTTTCCAGTGGATGTACAGTTTACAAATTTATGAAATAAATATTCTTGCCAACATTAATTATTTTGGGGGTGTGTGGGGCACATTCCAGATCCGCCCCGGGTGGCAAATACTCTAGGTACGCCCCTGGCTGAGAGTAAATGTCAATCTGTCTCTCCCTGCGGCCCTTGTGAAACCAATGGTTATAGCTGAGATCATCGAAGCTAATGTTGCGCCATGAAAATGCTTTCTAGATACAAAGTGACATCCGTGCCGTACGTGAAACTCCGACGGGGGGCTTTCTGGTCCCAAACTGCGGACGTCTCTAATGCACGTTGGGCCCGTTTGGCAGCAGCACGGAACCGAATGAGCTTTGCTGTTAGATTCGCACTCATGTGCATGCGCGGAAGTCAGCGGGCGCTCGGACATTATCTTTGTGTGAATTTTTTTGGTCGTCTGTGACGAGCCGCAGAGCTCCCGGGCACTTTGCTCAATGTCCTCTCTGACTGTCTCATCTCCTGAAGAAGCCGCATTGTTCTTGTCTCTGATTAATGACAGAAGATGTGACGTCTCCACCTTTCTTCCTGGTTCCACCTTCATTCTTCCTGCAATCTGTCCCAAGAACATTGCGCAAGATAGAGAATACCAAGAAAGACTGGGGAGAGAAGAGAGAGAGGGGATGGGAGGGAGAGAGGGGATGGAAGAGAAAGGAGATCGGTGGAAGAAAAGAAAGAGTGGATGGAAGAAAAAAGAGAGAGGGGATGGGAGAGAAGAGAGAGGATGGAAGAGAGAAGATAGAGGCTGGAAGAGAAAAGAGGGGATGGAAGAGAAGAGAGAGGGGGGATAGAAGAGAAGAGAGGGGGTGGAAGAGAGAGGATGAAAGAGAAGAGAGGATGAAAGAGAAGAGAGAGGGGATGGGAGAGAAGAGATAGAGGGGATGGAAGGGAAGAGAGAGGGGATGGAAGAGAGATGGAGGAAAGCAGAGAGAGAAAGGGGATGGGAGAGAGACATTTAAAGACATAAAGGGGATTGATAAAGGACGGGAGGGAATTTATTTTAAAGGAGGAGAAAAACTACAAGAGTCTGGAATCTAACACTAGAGGGACAGAGACTGAGATGGAACGGAAGGAAGAGAGTGGTAGATAAGTGGAACAGCCCCCCAATAGAGTAGGAGTTCCCTGACAGCCCAGTTTTCAGGTATTAGGCGGCGATTGCTTAATGTTTTTATTGGCCTCGTCGGTACTTCAGGAAAGTTACATAAGATCCGAGTTCTGCCAGTTTTGTCGCTTTATCCAGTGCGTGTTATTCAATCTACCGGCCTGGACCCACCACAGGGCACGAAGAGGGGGGCGCAGGGACTTGGGGAGTAGCACAGTCTGCCCCTAGTGTTCCTGGGACCGCTACCACTTCGGACTGGTCCTTCTAGGAAGAATATACACGTGGCCCTATGGGTCTGGCCCCTGTCTGTGATGTCTGGTCCTAGGACTGACCCCGGTCCTTGCTGTTGAGCTCTGTGGATGTGCGATGTCCGCCTCATTCGATGACTCTACAAATAGCTGCAGCAAAGTCTGGCATTTGGCAGGAGGGAGGCATACGGGGCAAGGGGGCAATGTGGGGGGCAAGGGGGCAATGTGGGGGGCAAGGGGGCAGTGTGGGGGACAAGAACCTACTGGGCTACTCTGCCTCCACCTTTTTCATGTATTTTACTTGCCACATACAGCAACCAGAGGCTCTGGAGTAAAATGAATTTGGGTGGCATTTACCCTGTGACTGGATCCATTTTATGCCTGTCTCATTGGTTTCCATGCAGCCCTCTTTTGCTGTGTTGGCCAGGTCTGAGTATCACATGTTGTGATTAATTGCTGGGTTTGCTGGCCGGACCCCCAGGCTGTATGCCCCCCTCCCTGGGAACCTCACTGTACTACCCTCTACCGCCTCTGCTGTGACACTTTTACACTTATCCACCACCCTGTCAGTGCAATGTGCATTAATATTATTGATTTTTATAGCACCGTCATACTCCGCGGTGCTGTACAATGGGTTCCCTGTAAAGTATACGCTACGGGGGCTGCGCATGCTGCACGTGACCTCTGTGCTGCACGTGAAAGGGGTGACCCCAAGTTTGGATCATAATCCTGCTCCGCCTGTCACTGTAATGCCATTGTTGTCGTCGCGTTGTGAGTTGGCGCGATTGCCCCGGCACCGGCTGCAGATCCGACTGCTCCTCCCCCGCTTGGCAGATTATTTTTGCCCCAGTTCTTGCCCCGGGCTCAGTATTTGCATAAACTTTATAATGTGGGACTTGTGTAACGCTGTGTGATTCCGCAATCATTATGTCACCGAGCCGCGGAATGCGCTGGGGAGCCGCGCTCTGCCATACTCTGCTCATACCCCACGGGCCCCCGCCGGGCTCCTGGCAGCGACACACCGCGCAAAAACTTTCCTGCCCCAGGCCAAAGAAACGCTGGGAAAATACCCGGCTGGGGGCAAATCCTTGGAGATTCGGTGCCGGGTTCCGTAACCTTTACCCGCCGGCCCCTGCGAGGAATTCCCTGCTGCTTCTGCGGAAAAGTCCAGTTATTTCAGTTACCTTTTATAGGTGTTCATTCACTCAGTGTTTGGTAGATAAGTGGAACAGCCTCCCAGCAGAAGCGGTAGAGTGTAATACAGTGAAGGGATTTAAACATTGCTCCTGAATCTATCCCCCCCACCCCGTGTCGGCGGCTGCCCCCTGCTGCTGGGGAAACGAGGGGCACTTGGACGCTCAGCACAGGGTATCTCATGGCGCAACCCGCCTTTGTCTTTTACGTGGCGGTAACGATACCCCTAATACCCCAATAACAGTTCCCTGAGCACTGTATAGCTGCCTATACAGGAGCCACCTGGCATAAGCTTTGACATATGTTTTGTGCTTTTTCCGCCCCAATGTACCCCAATTCCTTTGTTCCGACCAAGGGGTATGGGTTCGGGGTCCCTGCCCCCCTAAGCTGTCGGGAAGTCACTGCACTAGACGTGTGATGGGCTCTCGAAGGGTTAATGGGCTGCGGTTATTTGTAAGGAAGTCGTGTCCATCGAGGAATCCATTTTACACAATAATTTCCTCCTCGTCATCTTCTGCCTGTGCGGAGGATTCTCGGATGAGGAGGAATAATCAGACGGACTTGGACCAGATAAATGATCCAGAACAGGCACATTAGGGTTAATGTTTTTTTAGAAGACAGAAACGTTGTAGTTTTGGCCTCGCTGTCCCTCGCTGCGTCCAATCACAGGGGAGCTTTATTACCACCGTTATTATCATTATTTATTTAGAATAATTAATGTTTCCTGAGATTTTTGCCAAAACACACATTTTAGAAGAGCAACTGGCAGAACCCCAGGTGACTCCGCTGCCTCCAGAACCTTCTCATCACGTGGACCGTGGACATTAACGGAACAGCTGCTCTTTATCATCCTGCCTGTGGGATAAAATAGAATGACTCAGTCTTAATAACCCCGGTTCGGAGTGACAGTAGGAGAGAGTGAGTTTCCCCCCCCCGATATTCGTCATTTGTGCCGCCGTGAAGCCTTTGTGGAAGAATACAGGAGGAACGCGGCATGGCGTCCATTCGCCGCTCGATAAACAGATCTATAAAGAAGGTATAGAAGTCCCCGGAATTCTCCGGCACCTTTTATGTGAGGAGGCGAGACGCGCCGGTTACGGTATCCTCCTCGGCCAAGGTTATTCCTTTTATTCAGTGGCGTCTCCAGCTTTCATATTTAGGGGGGGCACATGGGGGGCCAGGAACCAAAGTATGGGGGCCAATTATAAAACGGTACATATACACTATATATATATATATATATATATATATATATATATATATATATATACACACATATATACACACACACGTTAGGCAGTTATTTCTCATTCTTTAATATTAGCCCCTGCTGATGACAATATATAGAAATATTACACCCTGCTTCTGATATATATTAATATTAACCCCTGCTGCGGATATATATTGATATTAGCCCCTGCTGCGGATATATACTTATATTATACCCTGCTGCCGATATACATAAAAATTATACCCTACTGCCGATATATATTAATATTTGACCCTGCTACCAGTATATATTAATATTAGCCCCTACTGCCAATATATATTATTAGTCCCTGCAGCCAATATATATATAAACTTAGCCCCTGCAGCCAATATATATTAATATTAGCCCCTGCTGCCGATATATATATAAATACTAGACCCTGCTGCCAATATGAATATAAATACTAGACCCTGCTGCCAATTAATATTAATATTAGCCCCTGCTGCCAATATATGTTAATATCTCCCTCTCCCTCCCAAACTATCCTAACTACCCCCTCTCCCTCCCAATCTATCCTAACTACCCCCTCTCCCTCCCAATCTATCCTAACTACCCCCTCTCCCTCCCAATCTATCCTAACTACCCCCTCTCCCTCCCAATCTATCCTATCTACCCCCTCTCTCCCTCCCAATGTATCCTATCTACCCCCTCTCTCCCTCCCAATGTATCCCTATCTACCTCTTCTCACTTCCTATCTACCTCTTTTCACTCTCTAACCCCCTCCTAACTTTCTACCCTCCCCCCCCCCTTTGAAGTTCACTTACCTTGGGTTTGTAGAAGTCCAGCGGCGGGATCGCGAGGTCTCTGTCTTCCTGGTTCTGCCGCAGTGTGCGCGGCTTCATTGCTGAGCGCCGGATATGACATCATATACCGGCGCTCGGCTTGAAATGCCGGCACTGCGACCAAGGCAGAGGCCTCGCGGTCGCGGAAAAGAGTGAGAGGCGCCGAACGGTCGCTGAGAACTTATTCCTCAGCGACCGCTCGGCGCCTCTCTCTCTCTCCTCCGGATCTATTAAAAAAAAAAAAAAAAGACGGCGTTTCGATTGGGGGGGCACACCGGGGGGCACAGCATGATTTAGGGGGGGCCATGGCCCCCTCTGGCCCCCCCCTGCCGACGCCACTGCTTTTATTGGGTGAACATAGAAAAGAAACATAAGCTTTTGGGGCCTCATAAGTCTCGTCTTCAGTTTCCAACTTTAATGTTTTCCCAATAAAAAGATTCAACTTCAACAAAGACTCCATTTTCTGTTGGGTTTATCCGGCTCTCTCCATGTTTCTTATCCTTCTGCTACCGGCGACTTTATGTTAATTCAGATTTAGGGCGCTGATCTTGTAGAGGGCGCCCCCGTGAGGCTCGCTGATATATTAATCTCGTTGGATCAGGGCCCTCCTCACCTGTGGTCTCTGTTAGTCAGTTTGTTATGTTACATTCTACTTGTTATGTCCTGTCTACCCGTTGTACAGCGCTACGGAATTTGATGGCGCCATATAAACAATAAATAATAATAATAATATCTGTGTGCATAAGGCAGGGGGAGCCACAGACCCCGTTCCATGGAGGACGATGGTCCTTTATTGCCATGCTTACTCCGTGGTAGTTATGATTTCACTCTTTTACCCCTCGGGGGAGCAGGTTCCCAGGGGTCAGAGGTCGGAGACTCGGTTTCTTCCCTGCACCGGCAGCCTTATTGTTAAACTTGTTTTTGGCGGACGGCCCGGGCCGGTAGTTTCGCAGATAATTTATCATCGCTGCCAGCATCGCGAAGGCCTCAGACAGTAACAATGTACCCCGCTACAACTACTTCAGAACTGAAGCGTTATGTTCTAATCGTCACCCGAACTGTTTATTTTCTTTGCTGGTTTACATGAAAAGTGACATCTAGTTAATAATTAAATGAGGAGTGAGGACTGCCCTCCCTCATTAAACCCCAGTCCCCTCCGGGAAGGTCTCCAGGACCTCAAGGTGATTCGAACCTAGAACTCTCCAAGAGTTTCACTCAGTGCTCAGTTATTGTGCCCTCAGTTATCTCAGCTATTGAGATCTTTCCTGCGCATCCCTATTGATTTATTGATTGATTCCCGTTGCTGACCCCTGGCTATTGATATTCGCACTACGCTGACCCTTGGCTTCCGTTTACTGGACTGTGTCTGTTTGTGTGACCCTGATTTGGCTTTATTCGCTGCATTTAGTGAGTCTGCCCCTGTCAGCTCTTTGACTGTGGAGTGCCCTGCATACTGGGTTCCTCGTCCCAAACCCTCACACTCACTCTGACATACTGTGCGCCAGGGTGCCGTAAACCCACCAACCCGCCTTAGAGCGCCTCTGCTAGGCATGTTGTGTGTGTTCGCACACACTTGTGACAAGTCATTTAAATTGCCGCACTATTCAGACAAGGTGTGCGACAGAACCAAATGGATCTATCATCCTATACCCACGTGGGCACCGGTCCGCTCGATCCCCCACAGCTGCCACAAACCGCATGACGCAGCATCTTAGCGAGCCAATGACACTTTATTGTGAATGGGACGTCATACTGTATGTGGATCAGCAAAGGATCCAGGGCTCCCCTGCAGACGGGATCTTGGTTGTTGTATAAAGGAAGCTCCACTGGGTGGAAAATTCTCTTTTTTAAGAACATTAAGATACCGACCGCTCTCGTGTCCGATGGGTTCGACGACTTTAGATGCTTGCATTTTCCTGCAGAAAAAAAGTTAAGACAATGGAGGGAGTACAATGAACAGGAACAGGACTCCAGGGCCAGAGACCAAACGGAGAACTCTAAACATTCCCAAGCCCGATCTCGCCCGATATTCTGGGTAAAAATCAGCAAGAGGAACCGTTTCTTACAGTTACGCAGGTAGATGAAATATCCAGAGATCCCGCAGGATTTAGAATAATGCATTCATTATGTTTCCAATGTCTTCGTAATCTAAAGATCAGGAGGGGAGTGGGGAATGTGTCCTCACCTTACTCCGAAGCCGCGCAGGGGTGGCTGTACTGAGCGTACCCGTTCTCAGCTGTGAGGGTGGAAACAGGAGGCAGATCGTTAATGGGGACCATTCCAGGTCAGTTCCTGTCCTAAAGTTCTTTCTCTTAGCCTTACTATCAACAACAACCAGCAATGTAACAACAGGGGAGAGAGAACTTAATGGGGAGGAACAATCACGCTGGTCCTGAGAACAGGACTTTCAGAGGGCTGTTAAGCCATGAAGTGAGATCCCCTAATAAACCTTTCTCCTCCCTCTTTACCTGCTTCATAGTAATCGTAGACATAGATAGAGCCGGTCTTCACATTCAGCACCCGGTTACCCATCTGCACCTTGAAGGAGAGGTAGACGCTCTCACTCGAGACCTAAGGGACAAAGAACGAAACAAACGTGAGTAGCAGACTGGAGATGGAGAATGAGAACAACATGGAGGAGAGAGCACGTTTAATCAGGAGGCAGCGCGTTGGGGTCTAGTCACTAAATTGCAATTGCTTGGAAGTTGGAAAGTCTATGGAGCCCATTCAAGTCAACATAGATGTTGCGCAATAGTTTATAAAAATGCGGCTATTTTACAAGCTAGCGCCATCAACAGAAGATGGATTATTTTTCTCTTGGATGACAAGTTTGATTTTATCCAAATGCCCCTTTCCACGGGCCAAAGAATGAATGGCTTCAGGGTATAATGAAGAGATATATAACCCCCCAGGGAGTATTTAACTACCCATCACCCTACCACATACAAAGTTGGTTAATAGGGGTTATGTAGACTCCCATTTTTTTAGCGTACATAATATTATATAATATTATTTATTATAGCGGGTTGTGGGCGGCAAGGACTAAAGGTTCACGTTGAACTCGCATGCCAAAGGATCTACTCACTGAGTCCAGATACAGATAAACGTGGCCGTTCCTCTCCTCAGCTCTAGAAATCAGGTCAGATTCTTCCATCTATAACGAGAAAGTAAAATCATCCGGAATCTCAGAGAAGCCTATATATCACTCAATGCAACACGTGACCTCCGACACGCGCCCCACTCTGGGTCTATGCGCCTGGGTATCTGCGTGGAGGTAATTTCTGGGTCCATGTACTAGGGTATCATAGGACAGCAGGGCATTTGGGACCAGGTTATGGGGGTTATCATAGAACAGCGGTGCCTTCTGAGTCTATGTATTTGGGAACATTCCAGGTCATTGTCCTTGGGTTAACCTCGGAATGGCTGGAGGGGGTGCTAGCTGGCTATAGGAAGAATGATAGTAAATATGAACGTGGACCATGAGTCTTTAAGGTTACCTGTAACATGCACAAGGCATAATCTTTTCCATCTCCCCACTAGTTGATTGGCTCTCACCTGTATGAGTGACAGGTAGTCCACCTGATATCCAGACACCAACTTTACATCAACGATCGCCATTCCGGATTCCCTGCGCCTGCCGTTATAGCTGAAAAAAGAATAGTTGGCTTTCTTACAGGCAGTGGGGGTAACACACGGGAGTCATAGGATGGGGGCAACAGAGACACGCAGGGGTTCAGCGTCTAATAACAAACTCATGGAACCCAGCGACTAAACTCAGCGCATACAATACCTGACGCTGATGCCAACGGTGAAGGTATAAGCCACGCCGCTCAGACAGCCTTCGGAGGACGTGTTCGCCGACACAGAGAAGGCAGAGTTCCCTTCAGAGACTGGGATGTTATATCGAACGGTGCTCTGCAGAGAAATAAAACAGAACAATAGAACGATATCCGCGACCCGATAGATGCTCTGCAGAGAAATAAAACAGAACGATATCCGCGACCCGATAGATGCTCTGCAGAGAAATAAAACAGAACGATATCCGCGACCCGATAGATGCTCTGCAGAGAAATAAAACAGAACGATATCCGCGACCCGATAGATGCTCTGCAGAGAAATAGAACGATATCCCCGACCCGATAGATGCTCTGCAGAGAAATAAAACAGAACGATATCCGCGACCCGATAGATGCTCTGCAGAGAAATAAAGCAGAACAATATCCCCGACCCGATAGATGCTCTGCAGAGAAATAAAACAGAACGATATCCGCGACCCGATAGATGCTCTGCAGAGAAATAAAACAGAACGATATCCGCGACCCGATAGATGCTCTGCAGAGAAATAAAACAGAACGATATCCGCGACCCGATAGATGCTCTGCAGAGAAATAAAACAGAACGATATCCCCGACCCGATAGATGCTCTGCAGAGAAATAAAACAGAACGATATCCGCGACCCGATAGATGCTCTGCAGAGAAATAAAACAGAACGATATCCCCGACCCGATAGATGCTCTGCAGAGAAATAAAACAGAACGATATCCGCGACCCGATAGATGCTCTGCAGAGAAATAAAACAGAACAATAGAACAATATCCGTGACCCGATAGGCGGAGGCGTAAAGAGCCGAAGTGACCTCGGCTTCAAACAATCAAACTTTTCTTTTAGTCTTTTAGTGCTAACGGTCTTTCCGTGACTCATTATTTATTAACACGCGGTGGGAATTACATGTTACTGGAACATTCTATGTTCTAATGTATGTTACACTGTAACAGGCCACGGCGGGCCAGCGTTCTATTGCCACATTGTTACCTGCACCAGGCAGCAGCCCAGGCCGCTGACGCCGATGGTGTAATCTCCGGGGACGTCAGGCAGCGGCTGTCTCTGGACCACAAGTCTGTTGTCTTGATTCAAAGTGAATTTTGCGATCTCCCCGTTGCCGCTCCTCACAGCCACGTTGTGCTTCGCGTTCGGTATGAATATGAGCCGGGCGTACGTAGAGAGGGCCTGTAGGGCCACAACCGTGTCCTGGAAACGAGGAGGAAACATTCAATGGCGGCTCTGTTCTGGTGGCTTCTATCTGCGTTCTGCGCAGGGTTTAGTCTCGGCTCCACGCGCACCTTTTGCTAAATCCTTTCTTACCTTCGTGGAACGGAATCCCCCGTAAGAATTCTGCTGGCGGATGAGCCACACTGAGATTTGAGCCATGTAGTTCAGTTCGGCCTGCGTTACGTTGGGCCCCTTGGCGATGCTGACCAGAATGTAGGATGTGATCTCCACGCCAGCCGAGGAGAACGGACGAGAGAAGTAAGGAACCCACTCTCTCTCCGGCTCCTGCTCGCGTTCCCAGTGGACTGTGCCGCCTGAGGGGCAGAAAGGCGTATGAGGGCAATAGAAAGGTTAATACCGATATAGATATCACCGGAACGGGTTCCTCAACTACAGGGAGGCTGAATAAGAAGACAAAATGAGATACAGAGAGAACCCTAACCCGGAACCAGAAGAAACCATAAATCCCAAATAATACACACAGGCAGCTATAATAAATCTAAATGATTGTCCAAAGATAGAGGAGGGATATTCCTGACCGTGTGAGACAGACCTCTGACCTCTGTCTAGCTGGGTGATTAAGACCAAGTCATTCTATTGCCTCCCACAGGCAGTATGATAAGGAGTCGGGGTGTTTAGTAGATCGGGGGTCTGATATCAGAGCGAAAATCATACAAACGGCTGATATGCAGCTGCCTGAAAACATTATATTATGGGGCAAAAAACTACAACTGGGGTAAAAAAGAAAACTTGATAAATAAAGAGATGTTTTAATTTTTATATTATTTGTCCTGTATGAACTTTCTCTGGTTACTTTTGGCCGAGGTGTTACCTTCAGAGACAGCTTTACTCTTCAGCACCTTGAGCAGGCGGCATCTCTGCTCCCAGTTCCCCGCCAGGGTAAAGGCGTAGACCATGAGCGCCTGGTTATAGGTGGTCTGGTTGGTGATGGATGCGGCCTCCAGACACGACAGGGCTCCGTCCAGCAGAGTCCTCTGCAAGGAGAGAGGAGAACAGGTGGAACGGAGACTCTTCCAGTAGAAATCATTATATATTCCGCTCTTCACTACACAATAAATATGTTCCAGCTGTACGTTTTCTCTACAAGCTCTGCCTGAGCCTCGTCGTGCGTTCCGGACGTTCTGCGTCTCTCACCTACACGGAGAAAACATTGACCCCCAACAAAGGCTCTTTGCTCTAAGTTCCAGTTGAGGCAGGCGCCTGTCCTGCTCCCGCTTGGAGACCCCCAGAGCTCAGCCTCTGCCTCTGCCGCTTCGGCTACCTGAGCGAGATCCACCTGTCAGTCATAACCCTGGATGGAAACGTCTAAAAGGTTTTACTTTGGGAGTATTCTGTAATTTTGTTGTGTGGCCCTGAATTCATAGGACGGCACCAGCACACATGGTTTGATACATGCAGTGGTGATGGGAGAGAGGGTATGTGTGTAGGTGAGTCTATGCTGTTAGTGTGTGTGAGTGTAAGCGTATAATGTTACTGTGTGACATGGGAGTGTACATGTCGTAGTGTATGGTGTTTGAGTGCGTGTCTGTAAATATATATGTTACTTTATAATGTTAGAGTGATTGCATGTATAAGCATATGATTGTGTGTGTGTATTAGTAACTGTGTGGTGTTAGGGCGATTGTGTGTGTGTATCAGTAACTGTGTGGCGTTAGGGTGATTGTGTGTGTGTATCAGTAACTGTGTGGTGTTAGGGCGATTGTGTGTGTGTATCAGTAACTGTGTGGTGTTAGGGTGATTGTGTGTGTGTATCAGTAACTGTGTGGTGTTAGGGCGATTGTGTGTGTGTATCAGTAACTGTGTGGTGTTAGGGCGATTGTGTGTGTGTGTATCAGTAACTGTGTGGTGTTAGGGCGATTGTGTGTGTGTATCAGTAACTGTGTGGTGTTAGGGTGATTGTGTGTGTATCAGTAACTGTGTGGTGTTAGGGCGATTGTGTGTGTGTATGAGTAACTGTGTGGTGTTAGGGCGATTGTGTGTGTGTATCAGTAACTGTGTGGTGTTAGGGCGATTGTGTGTGTGTATCAGTAACTGTGTGATGTTAGGGTGATTGTGTGTGTGTATCAGTAACTGTGTGGTGTTAGGGTGATTGTGTGTGTGTATCAGTAACTGTGTGGTGTTAGGGTGATTGTGTGTGTGTATCAGTAACCGTGTGGTGTTAGGGTGATTGTGTGTGTGTATCAGTAACTGTGTGGTGTTAGGGCGATTGTGTGTGTGTATGAGTAACTGTGTGGTGTTAGGGCGATTGTGTGTGTGTGTATCAGTAACTGTGTGGTGTTAGGGCGATTGTGTGTGTGTATCAGTAACCGTGTGGTGTTAGGGTGATTGTGTGTGTATCAGTAACAGTGTGGTGTTAGGGTGATTGTGTGTGTGTCAGTAACTGTGTGGTGTTAGGGCGATTGTGTGTGTGTATCAGTAACTGTGTGGTGTTAGGGCGATTGTGTGTGTGTACGTGTATGGTGCTGGAGTAAGTGTATGGGGTTAGTGTCCATGTGTATAAGTGTTAGTGCATGTAAGTGGTCCAGTGTTTATGGTGTATGGTGTTAGCATTTGTCTGTGAGTGTATGGTGTTAGCGTGAGTGTGGCGTTAGAGTGTGGATGTGTCAGTACATGATGTTAGCATAAGTGTGTTTTAGTATACGTTGTCTCCATCACCCACCGTGCGCCGTCACTTACCCCAGGACTGTAGTTGGACTCCAGCAGTGCTATGGCCAGGAAAGCCGTGAAGGTCAGGTCATCGCGAGCCCCGTCCTGTAAAATCGTGATAAGGATACATTCCGTGCAAATAAAGCAAGGATTCTGCGGATGTGACTTTTAACATCCACATAAATGATAACGACATTTAAAACCTACTTGAAAAGTAAAAAAAAAAATAATATAATAAAAACTTAAAAAATATATAATTTTAATTACATCCATTATAGTTCCAGTAAATGAACGAAATCTACGTAAAGATTAATTGACGATTGAGACCTTTAGTCATGGCTAATGATGTTCAAGGCGCGCTCTGTGAGACCACCACCGACCACGTGTCTCTGGGACACCCATTACCCACCTCTGCGAGACCACCAACTGTACAAGACCCCGCCAGCTGCTAAGCTCTACAGGGAACCACCAACCCCAGGAGAACTCAATTTCTGTGAGACTGTTAGCACCTACGGGTCACTATGAGACATCCCCTACCTGTTCCGAAAACAGTCTCCCTTGGGGGCTGAAGCAGCCGCTCTCCAATCTCTGAGACCCCTCCAGCCAGACCAGTGATTGCTGCTGGATGTTCTCGTCGATAAAAATGTATTTCTTGGATTCCTCAAAAGTCTTGAAAACATAAGCCGTGAGCCTGCAATGGAGTAAAAAGCTGTCAACGCAAACTGTGAAACCCTAACTTAATCCGCTATCGGATCAAATCCGTGCCCCACAGGATCCCAGCGCAAGCCGCCGACACGGAATCGGAAACGTGAACGCTGTATTCTGTGATACTCTGTATCACGCTGAGAGGATGAAAAGAGTCTTCTAGAACGAAATGCATTTGGATGCTCATCCAGCGAGGCCGTAGAGAGAATACGGTGCAAAGAGAGAATACGGTGCAAAGTGCTAAAATAGTGCTAAGAGTGAAAAAAATCCATGGGTTTCTGTGCTGCTTGTATCACTCTGTGTCCTTAGACCCCCATTGTACTTTAAATGACTGGACGTGGCGCTCTTTGGCCATCACCGGCCCCTGTGTGAACCTGCTTTACGGTTTGCACGCTGGCATTGAGCTGCTTCGTGGGGGTTTTGCTCACCAGGAGTTTCCTTGATCCTGCCAGCCTCCAAATACACCGAAGCCGCCATTACTCAGCCGGTACCTGAGCTGCCTCAAGTATCCTGAGAAAAGAAACAGAATCCCTTTACAACAGATGGACGCGTCTTTCAAATGTGTTTTCTTTTTTTTTATGTAACTCAGGGCATTCGTTAGAAGAATTAGACATCGTTTTTGGAAGGGTGCTATAGGGAGTGTGCTCTATGAGACCACAAATAGAATAAATAAAAAAGAGAGAATGAGCGTCAGGAGTCGATTTACCTTCAGTCAGATAGCCGGTGGCCTTTTGGAGCAGTTCAGGGGTGAGCTGGTTGGTGATGTTGAGATATTCCAGGACGTATGGAATGGGAGCCATGCGCGCCAGGTTCTGTTCACCACATCCGTAGGGCATCTGCACCAGATTCTGGAGATTCTGAAAAGGGAGACCTAGAATATCGCCTGGAAGAACAAAGAGAAAAGTTTATTGGAGAACCGGATGAGAGAAATGGTATTAAAGAGGAAGTGAGCCCCCATGTTGGATCCAGTACACGGTGTATGTCAGCTTGAGATGTGTCTGGATCAGGTACACGGTGTATGTTACCGTGTTCCGTGTCTGGATCAGGTACACGGTGTATGTCAGCTTGAGATGTGTCTGGATCAGGTACACGGTGTATGTTACCGTGTTCCGTGTCTGGATCAGATATATGGTATAGGTTAGAGAAAGTCTAGACCGGTACTGGATCACTGCTCATTGAGTGGCTGAGCTCTAGAACTCACCAAGCACAGTGACAAAGGCTTCAGCTGAGTCGGGAACCACATTCTCTGGGGGGGGGAGGCTGAGAGGGATCATAGCGTTTCGGTCTAGAAAAAACATAGATCAAAATACGTCAGAAATTGTGAATTTGGTCATTCATGGGGATTTAAAGGTCCAACAATTTAAACGTCCTGACCCTGGGGCAGCTAAATACATAAATTGCCTACACGGGGGTTATTGGTACTCACTGCGCACACAGATGAGTTGGCTGAAGGTCACTTCTTTCCTAATTCCCTCGGCCTTAAAAACAGAAGAGAATCAAATGATTAATCAGAGAGCGGCCGCTGCGGGTGACGGATACGCATCGCAATTTACTTTAAATACATTGTTACTGTGTTAGAAATGCAGTATCCTGCAGCCCATAAACTGACGGCATAAGCGACTGGATCACATGAAATCATCTTCTTCAGGAACTCAGAAATGGGTTTTGCAAATCGAGGATCCCAACCACCTGCGATGCGAGTTCCGGACACATAAAGAGCGTCGGAGAATTGGAGGTTGGAACCATTTTGATAAATGAAGGTTCCGTCTTTCCTGCTGATGCAGCTTCTGCCGCAGGACGTCTCACCTCCACAAGGATAGTTTGTATCACCGTGTCCTTGCGATGCTCCTGTGAGGGGTCTCCGGGTCCATCACACGTCTTCCCAATGTGAGAGGTCTCGGCCGAAACCTGGATGGGCATCTCACCTTCGCGAAGAAAGAGCAGAACAAAGTAAAACAGGAGTTTGTACGGGGCGCATGGAGTCTCACCATCCCCCGATATCCGCACCTAGAGATACAGCATCAACGTTCCATGAGAAGGAAGTTCTCTCTCCCGGACATATGCAGGCGTCCTGCTCCCCGTCCTGAGGAACGGCGGCAAAGTCATCGGACTCTTCCAACGTCACCCGAACCTACGGGAACCAAGCATGAAACAGAGAGAGGACTAAGGAGGCTGACAGTGCGGGAATTGAACGGAGGATCTGACTAAGGATAGGCGCAAAGCGGCTGGGAATACAGAGTTTTGTGATTGTCAATGCAGAAGGTCCCAGCTTTACTGAGAGACATATTGGGCCGGAATCAATACTGGAGATAAATCTAATGAAACAGCACAGAACAAACTGAGATAAACTGATTTATAGCATGGAATCTGGGCAAAAATATTTCTTTTTTTGTCAGTTATTCAATTATTTATCTCCCACATTGAATCCTCACACAGAATCCTCTGTGTATACAGAATACAGACGTGTTATGGAGAGCGGTTCGTCATACAACGCGAGCTGCCCACCTTGGCACAAGACTCCATGTAGTTGGACACAGAGGCCACCAGGACCAGGGTCTCGCCCCGGGTGAAGGAATAAGGCAAGGAGAGCTCCACAAAGAACGGCAGGAAGGAGGTGAAGTTGGCCGGGTACCTCGTCATCCCAAAGCCCTCCGTCTCGGATACGCAGAACATGTTACCCTGCCACTGGGTGATGCTGTCAGGGACGGTCTGGGTCAGAGCGCCTCGGCCTGAATCGCTGGCAAAGACATACACAGCAAAGCTTTTTGTATCACGTATATAAATGCTAATAATCTCATAATAATAATAATAATATTATAATAATAACCTCATAATAATAATAATATAATAATAATAATAATAATAACCTCATCATAATAATAATAATAATAATAATAATAACCTCATCATAATAATAATAATATAATAATATTATAATAACCTCATAATAATAATAATAATAATAATAACCTCATAATAATAATAATAATAATAATATTATAATAATAACCTCATAATAATAATAATATAATAATAATATTATAATAATAACCTCATAATAATAATAATAATAATAATATTATAATAATAACCTCATAATAATAATAATATAATAATAATAATAATAATCTCATAATAATAATAATAAATAATAATATTATAATAATAACCTCATCATAATAATAATAATATAATAATAATATTATAATAATAATAACCTCATAATAATAATAATAATATAATAATAATAACCTCATCATCATAATAATATAATAATAATAATATAATAATAATATTATAATAATAATATTATAATAATAACCTCATCATAATAATAATAATATAATAATAATAACCTCATAATAATAATAATAATATAATAATAACCTCATAATAATAACCTCATAATAATAATAATATAATAATAATCTCATTTATTGCAGCTTCTAAGGCTTTATTTTGGATTCTCCCTTTTCTTTAAATCTTGACCTCCTTCTAATTATCTGTTTGGGTGGAATTAAGAGTTTAATGGCTGAGCAATCGCTTTCCATTAAGGATGATGTCATACAGGACATGAAACTGATACAAATACATTGTTTCTATAGAAACCGATTCTTTTATTATGGGCGCGAGTTGCGGGGCTTGTGCCTTTTTCCTGTTTGGATTATTCTATATCCTTTTTGCTTTTAATATCTTTTAAGTCGATCTCATGATGGGTGTCGGGCTGTGTTTATAAGCTGAGCGCCGTTGATGACGTGACTCTATGAATTAATGTGAGTCTGACTTACTCTGTAGACACCAACTGCCAAACCCAAGTGTCGGTGAAATTTTTGCGAAGCGTTTCCGTGGAGCCGGCGCCGGCGCCTGCGCTGAGAGCCTCTGCCTCAGCAGGAACTTCTTTGGAGGTTTTGAAGGGAACGGCTGCAGTCATAATACAAAGAGATCAGAAACCGGCAATCATTCCTTAACCCCCTGTTGGGTTCTTTTACCCCCAGAAATCAGCTCCCCTTCTCTCCATATCGAGTGTCTGGGGAGAGACTAGAAGATGGTAGAAACGTGGCACTTCTTTGTCACTTTCCTCCCGCGTCGCTGGTAATTGTTATCAACGGGGTAAATAAACCCACCTGCCCCTTCAGTACTTGATAAGTCTCGCTATCCGTAAGCATTTATTATCCCAGACACACAGCGGGGATTTTAAGATCGGGAATCATTTTCCTCGTATGATCCTGACGTGATTTACCGATTCCGGACGCTTTTATATTTTACCTTCTGGTAGCTCCGGGTTCTTATCGCAGACCTCCGGTTTCCGCAACCTGGCTCCTGTCCCCAAAATCAAACCAATATTCTGGAAGACACAAGGGGAGAGCGACAAGACTAACGTGCCTGCGCAACGAGGAACGCAAATGATGCCCGATGCACATCCCATTATATCAACATGCAGTGTATGACGCCGCCGTTTTGGTCCTCGTCAGAGCACAGCGGCCTGTTTGTAACCCTCACCCTTCGGCATCGACGGAAGCCAATAACCGATCCCAATAAATAACGCTGAGGTTTTGTTCCTGGCTTGTAAGCCGCCCTCAGCTTTCTGGGTATAGCAGCTTTTGGCTGAAAAGACTACGCACCCCAAAATGTATGTATCAACGTTCCATGAGGGGGTATGGAGTGGAGCGCAGCCGCAATTCACGTCACTACTGCCTGTTACCCCCCAAGAATGCCGCCGCTGCCCCTCATGGACACTGAGATACCTGCTTATCCACCCCGGAACCTACCTTGAGATTAGTGTACGTGTCTCCCTCCGATCTGCTGCTCACCGGCAGGTAGTATCGCCCGCCGCAAAAAACCTGCTTGTTGGGGTCTTCACAGGGGGGACTCGGCTCCTCCACATTGAACCCACCAATAAAATACCCGAAAAGTGACCCGTAGCGCAGCGAGTAATAAACCTGCGGCACAGAGACAGCTCCGTTCAGATTATTCACAGCACAGAGTATTGATGGATGGCTTCCCCCCGGATTATATGAATAAATGCAGATTATAGGAATAAATGCCCAAACGGGTGGCGTCCATCTTGCTTTCCAACGGGCATCACAAGAGGGAAGTGTGTAGAAGAGAATGTGTTTCGAAAACTTCAGGCTTATAATACGAGTTCTGGTAACGCAAACACATAAGAGTGCAACAACCCCACTGGATGCTACGCCCCTCGCAGCGCGACCGGTAAGCCGGTAACCGCATTGATCCGTTAAGGGGGATCGTAATATATCACGAGCGTAAATCGCACTCTCACATTCTCAGCTGTGAATTCCTCGTATGGCTGGAGGAGGATGAGGCTGTAATCAATGACTCGGACTCCGCACAGAGACCCCGGAGCCGCCGACAACTGAAGGTCCACGTCGGAGGCCGGCGGTCCCTGTTCCTCGGAGAAACTCAGAGAAACCTGAAGAGAGAGACAGTCGTTAGTTTACCTCTGAGATGGATAGAATGTATCTGACTGGATTGATACTTTCTTGGCTGAGCCTCAGGAGTCCCCGATGGCCGCGCCGGTTTATTAACGCTTTATGGTTTATTAATTGTTTGTTGCAGGATGCACTGAAGGCTGATTTTTGGTTGGAAAAGTTGAACTCTGTTGGTTAAACTTATTTTTTATTGCTGCGTTTCCATCTTGAACCTCCTGGTTTATATCCTCATCATGCGCATCTTCTGGACATCTCCACCAAACAGAAAGCTGGACCTGATTATGGGATGAGGGGAGTGCGGCTGCGTCTCGGCCCCTATAATGAATGGACCAGGTGACTTTACCGTGAATGGCGCATGGCATTGGAGTGCCTGGCAAGGGCACAGCGTGCCCACAGGGCATCTTCCACATCGAAGCAGAGCACAGAAGGCTGGGGCCACTTCACTTTTTAACTGATTGGGGGGCTTCATGCCTTAACACGCAGCTTCAGCTCTGCTGCTATTCTTTCGTGATGTTATTTTGCTGCTGAAGCCTGAAAATACCTGATTTTTGAAGCATTTCTCTACGTTCAGCCTCACGGTGTCCGCGATGAGCTCCGTTTCTAGGATGATATATACGGCGAGGTCAGCTCTGGGGGCAAAGTCAGCAGATACGGGCAAATCGACGGTAAAGGTGCCGTTCAGGGCTGCAAATAAATGGGAGACAAAAAGGGTAAATATGTGTCGGGTCCTGCAAGCCTCGCGGCGGTGAAATTATTTGTGTCCTTACAGCTCGTCAGATCCACGTCCTGCTGACCAGACAGAAGGATCTGCGTTCTAGACATGACCTGCGGGGTGAAAAAACAGCAAATAGGAACCTGGAGCACCAGATAACACGAGTAAGAAAGTCAGAAAGTAACAGCAACCGATGGATTTCATCAGATTTACTAATCTGCATCAGAATTGCCCCAGTAGAGGGTATTTGTGATGTCTCTGGAAGTCAGGGTGTCAGCACTAATTATTAATTAATGTAACCGACATGTCTCTCTGTTCATCTCCCCAAATCCTTGAGTACCCCTCTCCTCACCAAATGCCTCTCTCTCTCCTCCCCGATGTACCGCTTTCCTCCCGTCCGATGCTCCTTACTCCTCACCGATGCCCCGTCTCCTTCACCTAATACCCCTCTCTCCTCCCCAAATGCTTCTCTTTCCGCTCCTAATACCCCTCTCTACTTCTCTGTGTACCTCTTTCCTCCAGTCCAATGGCCTTTCTCCTCCCCTGTTACCCCTCTCTCTTCCCCTGATGCCCCCCTCTCTCCCCCCCAATGCCCCCTCTCCCCCCGATGCCCCTCTCTCCTCCCCTGATGCCCCTCTCTCCCCCCCGATGCCCCTCTCTCCTCCCCTGATGCCCCTCTCTCCCCCCCGATGCCCCTCTCCCCCCCTGATGCCCCTCTCCCCCCCTATGCCCCTCTCTCCCCCCTGATGCCCCTCTCTCCCCCCGATGCCCCCTCTCCTCCCCTGATGCCCCTCTTTTCTAGGAGGTCAGAATGTTTGCTGGGTATGAGGGGATCGCAGGGTTCTACGGCCCTAAAAGCCCCGATAATGTGTATAGAAACAGCAGGGAACGGCTTTATACATTAAACGGGGTAAATAAATACATTATTCTTCTTGTAAATACCCCACCCAGTCACACAAAGACCCCACAGGGAAGCCGATAATTCACTCGTTTCCCACCCACTCATATTCTGAATCCTTCACTCACCAGGAAGTAGACGGTGGCCACGGTGGCTCCTTCCCCGACGCCCTCCGGGGTCACGATGTACTGCACCTCGATGGGGTGGCTCTGGCCGCAGCTCAGCTCTCCCCGTGGCCCCTGCACCTGCAGGAAGCTGCCGGTCTGAGAGTAAAACCGGTTGACCATGTACTCGGCGGTGGGGTAGTCGGGGCCGTAGCGATCCCACTCCCTGTAGTAGCATTGCTCTTCGTTTCGGTAACTGGCCTGGAGAAGGAAGAGGTTAAACGTAATAACATATGGACGTGTCACAAGAACTTCATGTGATGCTCCACACGCCTTATGTATGACTGGCAGGTGTCTTGCTTTATGCAGTTCACACACGTGCACCTTGACACCATATAGTATCACACGCTAAGATCATATGATAACACACACTCATACTAACACCATACATTACCACACAAATATCATCAATAATATGAATTTACATGCAAATAAGACACACACGCTAACACCATACACTCACACACACACGCTAACATCATATACTAACACACATGTGGTTATACCATCACTAACACACACTAACACTATATACAGAATTGCTCACACCAGACACTCAGACACACATGCTCACATTCACTGATACACGAAACTCATGCTCACACCATACACTCAGGGACACGTAGTAACATCATAACCTCACAGGCACACGCTTACAACATTCACTGACACACGCGCACGTGGTAACACCATACACACACGCACATGGCAACACCATACACACACACGTGGTAACACCATACACACACACGCACGTGGTAACACCATACACACACTCGCACGTGGTAACACCATACACACACACGCACGTGGTAACACCATACACACACACGCACGTGGTAACACCATACACACACACACACGTGGTAACGCACACACACACGTGGTAACACACACACGCACGTGGTAACACCATACACACACACGCACGTGGTAACGCACACACACACGTGGTAACGCACACACACACGTGGTAACGCACACACACGTGGTAACGCACACACACGTGGTAACGCACACACTCCCACTGCAGCCGCCTTAACCTCTTGCTGCATTTCTTTTATAATTCTTTACTAATAAATAAAGTTATGTTAAAACACCGGCCGCTCCGTTACCGTGGAGAAGCCGTGAGTGAACACTCACCCTGACGGTAAAATTCTCCTCTACAAAGTTGTTTGTGTCGATGGCGTAGTCAGCCCTCCCGTCGGCGTCCGTCGTTACGCGCTGAACCGGCCTCCCATCCACCTCCAGATGAATATTCTCCCCGGGCAGAGGACGGCCGCTCTCGTCGCTCAAACTCACCTGGGACACGAGTAAAGGTGATGTGTGGAAATCAGAGACTCCATAAAGGGAGCCCAGGATGGGAATAATATCCCGGGGACCCCCGCAAGAACCCCCCCACGTCACCAAAGGAGGAGAAATGATAGGACAACGGGCGATAATCTAAAACCAGAGGTTTAGGGCTAAATAAGTGGAACAGCCTCCCAGCAGAGGTGGTAGAGGGTAATACAGTGAGGGGATTAAACATGCATGGGATAGACATATGGCTTCTTTGAGTCGTTACAGCGGGAGAAACGGGCGACTAGACGGGGGCGCCGGGGGCCGATCTGCCGCCAGGTTCTGTGGTTGTAGTTAAAGAAAAAAGCAAAACACAGGACTGGCCAGAGGTTTGGGGGGAGGTCATCTGCCACGGGGCCCCTAGGAATGTGTTCTAAATAAAGCGCCTTATGAGGACCCCAGACCACTTTTAACCCAAAAACACAACTACCTCCCGTTCATTAGCGCTGCCGTTACCTACTGAACACGGCGAGCCGGCAGTACAGCCGGTGGCCGAGACTCACCGAGACGCGATAGGGGATCCCACGCCTATAGTACCGGTTCATGGACTCGTAATCAAAGTCGACGTTGGCGAGCTGGCTGGTGACCCGTATGTAGCGCGACTCCGTGACCTGGATTCCTGCGTTACGGACCGGCGGCCATTAAAAGATTAAGGAGAAATCCTGAGAGTGGTACCAAGTGGCACTGGCCACAACTCATTTCTGTGATACTGAAAACACGAACACTTTTACTTTATCTGCTGCAAAATATTCCCAAAAATATGTTAAAAACTTAATTAACTAAAAACCTATATGATTTTGCTCGATAAACTTCCTTTATCTGATGGGATATTTTGGGTGACTTTCCCGGCTCAAACACCACACTGAGCTGCTCTTTATGGCGATGCTAATGAAGTCCCTTCCTCCATAGACTTTCATTAGTCAGATGGTCCCTATGGTTGATTAAGACTGAGCCGTTCTATTGTTCCCCACAGGCAGTATGATAAGGAGTCGGGGGGTTTAGTAGATCGGGGTCAGATAACAGAGCGAGAATCATACAAACGGCTGATATGCAGCTGCCTGAAAACTTTATATTACGGGGCAAAAACTACAACTGGGGAAAAAAAAAACCCCAGCTAAATATTTTTGAGAAAAGAAACTTGTCACGTAAGAGATGTTTACTTATTCAATAAAATAGAAAAAAAATATCTCTATTTAGGTTTTAAAAACTGCATCCGTTTAGACGTTCCCAGCACCTGCCTTTTAAGTTTATAATATAGAATATTCTATAGGCTATTAGGCTTCGGACTCCTGATTGGGTTTAACGAGAGATTAAATATGTATTTTTTAAGTTATGTTCAATTATTTTATTGTCAATGTTTCGGTTTGATTATCTGATGAGGGGAGAGTCACGTGGGATAACATGACTTGGTTACCTGTTCCGTCCTCAGTTACCGTGACGTCCAGGTTGAGGTTTGTATTAGATCCTAACAGCCCCACGTAGAAAGGGGTTAAATCGATGACCCCGCGGAACGTGCCGTGGGCATCCAGCTGTGAGACGAGAAAGTGTGACGGGGAGAATTAGACGCCTCGTAATATGGGTGAGAAATCGGACATTCGGTGAAACACAATATTTTGGGTCATTTCTGGAGGAACTCACTTCTCCTGTGAAGTTGGAACAAGAAATTCCTTTGTTCCTCACGCAGTTTTGACTCCTGCGATAGAAGTAATCCGGTGACCGGCAGCACCGTCCGGTGACAGAGCCAGGAACTGGCTGACCGTATGTGTATCTAAGACAGAAGGAAAGGGAATAAGGCAGGGACGTAACTAGAAACCACAGGGCCATCCCCCCAACTTCACCAAGCAACACGCCCCACAGTGCGAGGTTTGTCCCCAGTTTGCCATGTCACTGCCATCTCAGACCCCAAACAGCCTGTCTGTGCCATCTCAGACCCCAAACAACCTGTCTGTGCCATCTCAGACCCCAAACAGCCTGTCTGTGCCATCTCAGACCCCAAACAACCTGTCTGTGCCATCTCAGACCCCAAACAGCCTGTCTGTGCCATCTCAGACCCCAAACAACCTGTCTGTGCCATCTCAGACCCCAAACAACCTGTCTGTGCCATCTCAGACCCCAAACAACCTGTCTGTGCCATCTCAGACCCCAAACAGCCTGTCTGTGCCATCTCAGACCCCAAACAGCCTGTCTGTGCTGTCTTAGCCCCAAACAGCCTGTCTGTGCCATCTTATCGCCAAAACAGCTACACTGAGGTTTTATGAAAAAAACAAAGATTCTACACAAAAATATGCATTCTAGACTTTCTCGGATACTACAGTTACAAGTTAAAGGAGCTGACCGGAGATTACATACGTAGCAGACACGTTAAACTCCAAAATGTTGTCCAGTATAGATAAGGTATTTGGGGAAACCATGGAAACTTCAAATCTAGGCAAAACTGCAAGAAAGACACAATTTAAGAGGCAAACGAAAAAAAGGAGGATAAAAGAAAAACATTCTCTTTGTTGAATTAATTTTTAATGTCTCATTAAGGCCACCGATGAGATATATTATAGGATATTATTATTATCACTATGACGACGTACCGTACTGATCCACTGTGAAATATTGGCTTACGGAGCCGCCGGACGCTCTCTCAGCTGTGATGTAATAAGATCCCGGAGCGGCGTCACTAATTAACTGGAAATGAAGCTGCACAACCCCACGTTCCGACTCCAGATTTAACCACTGAGATACGCGGCTGTTAGACGGATCCTGACGGTAAGAAGGGGAGAAACTTCTAGCAACGATATCTAGTCCTGGAGGTTATCACTATATACCGCGCTGGGGGGTTATATCACTGTATACAGCGCTGGGGGGTTATAGTACTGTATACAGCGCTGGGGGGTTATATTACTGTATACAGCGCTGGGGGTTATATTACTGTATACAGCGCTGGGGGTTATATTACTGTATACAGCGCTGGGGGTTATATTACTGTATACAGCGCTGGGGGGTTATATTACTGTATACAGCGCTGGGGGTTATATTACTGTATACAGCGCTGGGGGGGTATATTACTGTATACAGTGCTGGGGGTTATATTACTGTATACAGTGCTGGGGGTAATATTACTGTATACAGCGCTGGGGGTTATATTACTGTATACAGCGCTGGGGGTTATATTACTGTATACAGCGCTGGGGGGGTATATTACTGTATACAGTGCTGGGGGTTATATTACTGTATACAGTGCTGGGGGTAATATTACTGTATACAGCGCTGGGGGTTATATTACTGTATACAGCGCTGGGGGTTATATTACTGTATACAGTGCTGGGGGTTATTACTGTATGTATACAGGACTGATGTATGATATATTAATATAGAGCTTTTCTTACCGTCAGATAGACCGCCGGATACTGGAATAAGAACACAGATATATGATTTATTAGTTGTCGGCGCCGTCTGCTTTGTATTTATCGCGAAAAATGTAACAAAAAACAAAGATAACTCCAGCTCACCATTTAGATGTTTTGCAGAGACGCTTCAAATTGCAGGGAGCACGGGATAGAAGGCCGAGCCATATCCTCGGTTAATCCAAATGACAGTTTAGATAGAAGATCCAGCTCCACAAACAAGGGTTAAAAATTCAAAATTTAATTAGACCAGTTAAAACATGATAGACAAAAAAAGAGAAAAAAAGAGAGATGTGCTCAAGTGATTGAGAAAAAATACGCCTACGCGTTTCAAACCTTACGGTTCTTAATCAAGCCATGATTAAGAACCGTAAGGTTTGAAACGCGTTGGCGTATTTTTTCTCAATCACTTGAGCACATCTCTCTTTTTTTCTCTTTTTTTGTCTATCATGTTTTAACTGGTCTAATTAAATTTTGAATTTTTAACCCTTATTTGTGGAGCTGGATCTTCTATCTAAACTGTCATTTGTATTTATCGCACTGAGCAGTTTTTCACCCCCGGCTGTGATATCAGGCATTATTATGGCTACATTATTATTATATAGATTTATGATATATAGATTGATTTATACGGCGCCCTCATAACTTAGCTGAGGAGCGCAGACATTTACAGATAATTATTATTTTTTTGAAGAAATATATATTAATGTTTGTTTTTTTTAACTATGTGGAAGATTTCAAGCATTAAAAAAAAATAATTTAATCTCCATTCCCAGAGAAAACGTCTGGAAAATGCATGAATCTAGCTCTATGTTGAGCGTGCGCCGCGCTGGCCGTTACGCTCCGTGCTGAGGGTTACGCACTGTGCTAGCATCTACACACTTACACTCACACTAACACCGCTGTCACACTCACCTTTTCTTCTACCGGCTGCAGCTGGGAGTTGAGTGAGATCAGGCGGAAAAGCACTGCAGAGGAAACACATGCGCAACGACTCCATTATACGGATGAGGCTTTCCGTGCGCCGGGTGCCCAACTACAAACGGTACATCGCACCCCCAGGGACTGCACCATAATTCCATTTACCGCCACAAACTTATTCTAATCAGAAACCCAATCCTGTTACAACCCCCCGTCAGCCATCTTTGTTGCCTCTTCCATAAAATAACCCCCCCCGTCATCACCTTTCTGCCCGGGACGGTAGATGGGTTTGTCCATTTGGACAAGGTGGACGTTTTCCATTGTGTTGATTACGACGGTTTTACGCTGATGGACGAGGACGTCACCCCCACTCGCCCAGAGGGTCACGAAGACGGGAACGGCCTTCTCCACAACAGGGACCTGAATAGATAAAGATCAGTTGAGGGCCTGGAACATGAATTAATCATAACTCGGAGCCACCTGTATCGACAAATGATCAAACTCAGGATGTAGACGGCGATTAAAGTCATTTCCTATCTCATCAGATACGTTTCCTGGCGTGAGAGGTAATAATTATTTATCATTAATTTCATTATATTTCTCAGATATATTTATTATTATTTTTTTAGGTTTCTATTGACGGTTCGGGGCAGGACGTCTCCCTCGACGGCTGAAAGGGGTTTCTTCTCTCTGTAGAATGCCGGTGACTTTGTTGATGATCGGTAACAATGTTTCCTCGCTCTTGTAGGAGACAAGAATCTCGTGATCTTCATTTAGTTCTCAGCATCTCTTAAACCTGAGAACTGTTTCCGGATCTTTGGCGTTCGCAGTGTTCCCAGTACAGCTGAACACATCTGCCTCCCGCTTTCTGCTTCTTATTTACTTACCAGGAACTCATTACATCGGAAGAAGGGCGAAGCCACAGCATCCTCGGTAAAGATGGTCGTGTTCACCCCTTTGTATTCCAAGACAACCCTGAGCTGGAGGGACGGCTCGTAGTCCTTGAGGTTCACGCAAACGTTCGCCTTCTCTCCGCTCTTCAGCATTGCGGGGATTGAGAGCACATACTGTCTAAAAAGAGAGTGATAACGTTACCATTAAAGCGGTTCTGTCACTTGTTCCAAATCCTACAAGTAATAATTTTATGTACTAATGTAGTAGTGCTTACAGGGGCACAACACCTAGGAGCTGGTATCCAAGGCACACTGTGTGGTTACACAATGTTGATGAAATGACCCCGTGGTATTATGGCAGCTTACACAGCGAGTGCGACCTGCAGTGAAGATCGGCGCTGATGGTGTGCGAGAGGGAGTGTGTGTGTGTTCGCGTATGCTGTCTGAGAGCGTATGTATGTTAGTATATGGTGGTAGAGTGAGTGTTACTGTATGGTGTAGTGTGAGTGTGCATATGTTACTGTATGGTGTTAGCGTGGCGTTGAATCATGTCTCTGTTAGTGTAACATGTTACTGTTTGGTGTAAGCATGTGTGTGTGTGTCACGGTATGGTGTTAGCGTGATTGCGTGTGTCTGTTGGTAGAGTTTCGGGGTGAGGCTATGGCTAGTGGTGTGAGGGAGGGAGACGGTGTATGTAGTGTTTACGTGTTTTTACGTGTGTGTGTGTTTTAGTTACAGGAGGTGAGAAGCCAAAGAAATGCAGCACCCAGGGGCCACTAACCCCAGGCTCACCCCTGGGTGTTTACAGTTTTGAATAAGCAAATGTTTATGTATTTTAAACAAGAGATGGCCTAGGAGGGGCAATTCCCCATAGCAGGGGTGTATTCTGGCCTAGGGTAACAGAACCTGGGAGGAGGTGGCCCCTCTGCCGAAAAACTGGGGAGCCTGATTGATTTATTGGGGAGTCACTACTTAAGAGCGAGATCACTGATCTCCCCAACTGGCCCAAAAGGGCTGTACTGAGTCGCCAAAGACCTCCAAAGGTTCCAACATGGAGGACCAGGATACCACGTCAGATTCTAACCCCGATAATAAGGTCAGGGGTGGCAGGCAGCACCGCCCTGGGTAAATATACCATACTAACCATCCCTAACCCAGGGCCCATTAGGCCGAGTTAATTCTTCATGCAAGGTCGATTGCCGAGTCCTTTCACGTCTTTCCTCTAATAAATTACATTTTATCGTTTCGCTGGATTAAGAAAACAAACAATTTGAATCTATGTGAGAGAAGATGGTGACCTTTAAGGCAATCAGTGGGTGCTTTTCATTCAAGATCTACAGCCCAGGCGGCCGAGTCTCCGACGGAAATCTTGGCTCCAAGAGACAAAACGTCTTCTATTTAGAATCCTTCATGTAATTACCGGCGCCGGTGGATCAATACGAGGAGATCCAAAAGAAACAACGTTGATCCCATGGTGACATCTAGTGGTGAGTGATGGAAGCACACAGAACCTCACAGTGCCACCTGCTGGTCAATCCACATCATAGCGCCAGATGTTTTCAGCATCTAAACATTCTGCTACCTTTACTTGCCAGGATTTATGAACAAGGGCCATAATCTAAAAATGGAGAGACTTAGCTGGAATGGAAGGAAGTTTTACTTGGTGGTAAATAAGTGGAACAGCCTCCCAACAGAAGTGGTAGAGGGTAATACAGTGAGGGTATTAAACATGCATGGGGTAGACATACGGCTCCCGAATCTAAGACGAGACCGACGACTGATTAATGTTTGAGACTTTACAGCCGATGAGACTAGACAGGGCCACGGCGCCACTATGCCAGCAGGTTCTGGGTTTCTTGATTACTGGTAATCGGAGTATTTTGTCTTCAAGCTCGTGTAACCTGAGTAACCAGTGAAAAAGACCAAACCGACTTGTTTGACGTTTAATTCAAGCAGCTGTCAATCTGGGCGTTTGCAGCGCGGTGACTGTCAAAGATCCTCTAATTAAACCGTAATTATCGTCTTGTTACAATAAATGTCGATCTAATTCAGCATGACGAGAGTCCTGCCTGAACAAGCCCCTCGGCTTCCTAAAGTACAAGAAGTTACAAGCGCTGATAATTTATTACTCAACAAACTGAACAACCACTGAAAGGGATTTAAAGTTTAAAGAGACTCACACAGGCTATGGAGCTGGGCACTCAAAGAGTTAATCGGCTGAACCATGATTTGTTATTGGTGGAGCGCGAGTGCCCCCTGTGATTGGTGCCGTGGACTTTTACAAATGTTCCAACATTTTGGAGACTTTTACTAGAAGATTTCAGCTCGGCCGTTTTGGGCACTCGTAAAACGACCTTCTATCTTCTGTTTCCTGCGCGCGTTCTTAAAGCGACATCCCAGCCACACACACGTTGCTGCATGTGATAAGTGAGTTGCCCCATTAAATTTTCACGAGGTCCCCGCTGCAAACGCATGATGGGATTCTACTTACTCTCAGCGCCAACATTTGCAATTTGCACAGCGAGCATTCCGGGGGTCTAATGAGACCCCGCAAGCACAGAAACCTCTGCCATTTATTTTAGTTGGAGGATTTTCCTGACACTGATTGGCTGACAGGGGAGGCGGGGCACTGCAGCTGCAGCTTCTCCTTATAGTAACTAATTTATTATTATCATTATTATTAATATAATTTTTGGCAGGTTTAAAAAATGCACATTAAAGTCTTAACTAATTTCCAGCTTTTTCAGGAGGCTGCCGAGAGCTCCAGAGAGTCCCTTTAATTTGTCGTCTAATAAATGTTTTGCAGCCCCCTGTTAATTACACGGATACCATGTGGCGCCCTAATGGCCCCTTATAACTAATGAAAGAAGTTATATAGTGAGACCGCGGAATAAATTATTCAGAGTAAGGGGCAAATCTTTAGTATATAGTGAAAATATTATCAGCAATGTGTGAGCGTCTCGAAAACAGATCAGTGAAAAGAGATTCCCTTATTAGGATGAGACTTCTGTCCCACTGAACACCCGCAATCTAATGTATATATGTGACATATTATATATATATAGTATATCATACATTCAAGGTTGGCTTCCTGCTGCCCCCAGACCACCCTGCTGCATACATGTCAACCTGTTACTTACGGCTCTGATATCCCCCCAGGGATGAGACACAGGAGGGATGCACTCAGGAGCAGCCTCCACAGGGACATCTCAGCAGAGATCACACAGAGACAGGCAGCTGATGTGAGTGTGACTGCTCCCACGAATGTGACTGCTCCTAGACTCACCCGGTGCCCCCTCCCACCGGATCATCTCACCACCCAGTTTCAGTTAAAGTAATAAATTAACATCAACTGTCTTAGAAAGAAGTCTCACAACATTGACTGCCTTAAACATGCACTGATAAGTACACAACAGTCCAATTACAAGCTCTGCTGCCAAAGGAATGCTGCTCTCATAACATTGACTGCCTTAAAAATAGCTCCTTCATACCATCAACTGCCATAGAGAGAAGTCATACCATCAACTGCCATAGAAAGAACTAATACTATCAACTGTCATAGAAGGAACTCATACCATCAACTGCCATAGAAAGAACTCATACCATCAACTGCCATAGAGAGAAGTCATACCATCAACTGCCATAGAAAGAACTAATACTATCAACTGTCATAGAAGGAACTCATACCATCAACTGCCATAGAAAGAACTCATACCATCAACTGCCATAGAAAGAACTCATAGCATCAACTGCCATAGAAAGAACTAATACTATCAACTGTCATAGAGAGAACTCATACCATCTACTGCCATAGAAAGAACTCATACCATCAACTGCCATAGAGAGAAGTCATACCATCAACTGCCATAGAAAGAACTAATACTATCAACTGTCATAGAAGGAACTCATACCATCAACTGCCATAGAAAGAACTCATAGCATCAACTGCCATAGAAAGAACTAATACTTTCAACTGCCATAGAGAGAACTCATACCATCTACTGCCATAGAAAGAATTCATACCATCTACTGCCATAGAAATAACTCATACCATCTACTGCCATAGAAAGAGCTTATAACATTAGAGGAATATTCTGTTTGTGTTATTTTCCGGCTGGCTTGAGGTGAATAATCTCACGGACCTCGCTGTGTGGCTGGCAGGTTTCTCCTGCGGAGCTTACAGTCCGACCCGTCAGCCTTGGGACTCGCTCTGTGTTATTATGACCCCATTTTGCGGTCTTTTTAATATGTTTCTCGTCTCCAGCCGTCCCCTCCGTGGCCACCATCCTCGGAGCGATGGGATATGACATCATATCCTGACACTCCCCGTTTGAGGTGGGCCTGATCTGCCAAACGGCTGCCTATAAGCCTGGTTTTGGGACAGGGGGGATGCCTGGGCCAGAATACGTCACTCACACTCTAGCGTAATGTCTTTCAGCGTCTTTGCTTTGCACGTGAGATCCTCTCGCCGCATTTGGCACTTTCCTGCCTATGAAACATGCGCGACCCACGCAGAACTTCACTCCCACGCCCCCAGGGCCCTCTGCCGATCTGTCTTGTTAATGAATAAAGTGTAAATAAAGTGTGTTCTACGTGCAGAATGCGGATTCGTGAAGCTGTTCCTTTAAGGATAAGATGGGTTTAACACTTCGTTAACTCCCTTCCCTCAGCGTCTCCTATAGAACATTTCTTACCTGAGGCTATAGGGACTGGCCCTGCAGAATCAGGAGACGTTTGTGACAAGGACACATCATGTTCACTCGGTAGGAATAGCAAAAGGATTTAATCCTCAAAATTTCGTGGCCCCCAAAGTGTTAAAAAAAGGTGGCTTTTAAATGTTTTTTCCTAAGTTACATATAGAATTAGTGATCACCGTGACGCGTCGTGATATTCTGCAAAGTGACGCCAGGGCCAGCCCGACAATGGAGCCAAGTGGGGCAACCGCTCCAGGCGGCACTTTTGAAGGGGGGCACTTTGCCGCCCCAAGCCCTTTTTTTTTTTTTTAAAAGCGAAAGAGAGAAAGGGGCGCCGAGTGGTTTTCGTTTACCAAGCTGTCAGTACCCGCTCGGCGCCCCTCGCTCTCTCCTCTGCGGCGAGTCTCCCTGTTCGGTCTCGGTGCCGGGTTGTAATGCTGAGTGCCGGAAGATTTCCGACAGGGAGACTCGCCGCAGGACTGCTGAAAGGTAAGTACAAGGGGGGGGCGGCATGGAGGGAGAGGAAGGGTAGATAATGGGGGGGGCGGCAGGGACGGAGGGAGAGGAAGGGTAGATAAGGGGGGGGCGGCATTTTAAAATTCGCCCCAGGCGGCATTTTGCCTTGGACCGGCCCTGAGTGATGCAATATTCTGCAAAGTGCCGCGTACTACAGAGAGTAACACACTGGCATTAACCAGCTTATTGGGTGTAATATTGGTTATTGGGTGTGATATTGGTTATGGGTGTGATATTGGTTATTGGGTGTAATATTGGTTATGGGTGTGATATTGGTTATTGGGTGTAATATTGGTTATGGGTGTGATATTGGTTATTGGGTGTAATATTGGTTATGGGTGTGATATTGGTTATTGGGTGTGATATTAGTTATTGGGTGTAATATTAGTTATTGGTGTGATATTGGTTATTGGGTGTAATATTAGTTATTGGTGTGATATTGGTTATTGGGTGTGATATTGGTTGTAATATTAGTTATTGGTGTGATATTGGTTATTGGGTGTAATATTGGTTATGGGTGTGATATTGGTTGTAATATTAGTTATTGGTGTGATATTGGTTATTGGGTGTGATATTGGTTGTAATATTGGTTATGGGTGTGATATTGGTTGTAATATTAGTTATGGGTTGTAATATTGGTTATGGGTGTGATATTGGTTATTGGGTGTAATATTGGTTATTGGTGTGATATTGGTTGTAATATTAGTTATGGGTTGTGATATTGGTTATTGGGTGTGATATTGGTTATTGGGTGTGATATTGGTTATTGGTTGTAATATTGGTTATTGGGTGTGATATTGGTTATTGGGTGTGATATTGGTTGTAATATTGGTTATAGGTGGAATATTGGTTATTGGGTGTAATATTAGTTATTGGTGTGATATTGGGTGTAATATTGGTTATTGGGTGTGATATTGGTTATTGGTTGTAATATTGGTTATGGGTGTGAAATTGGTTATTGGTGTAATATTGGTTATGGGTGTGATATTGGTTGTAATATTGGTTATAGGTGTGATATTGGTTATTGGGTGTAATATTAGTTATTGGTGTGATATTGGTTGTAATATTGGTTATGGGTGTGATATTGGTTGTAATATTGGTTATGGGTGTGATATTGGGTGTAATATTAGTTATGGGTGTGATATTGGTTATTGGGTGTGATATTGGTTATTGGTTGTAATATTGGTTATTGGTTTGATATTGGTTGTAATATTAGTTATGGGTGTGATATTGGGTGTAATATTAGTTATGGGTGTGATATTGGGTGTAATATTGGTTATTGGGTGTGATATTGGTTATTGGTTGTAATATTATTTATGGGTGTGATATTGGGTGTAATATTAGTTATGGGTGTGATATTGGGTGTAATATTGGTTATTGGGTGTGATATTGGTTATAATATTGGTTATGGGTGTGATATTGGTTGTAATATTAGTTATGGGTTGTGATATTGGTTATTGGGTGTAATATTGGTTATTGGGTGTGATATTGGTTGTAATATTGGTTATGGGTGTGATATTGGTTGTAATATTAGTTATGGGTTGTGATATTGGTTATTGGGTGTCAATAAATGCTGTGCAAAGGGGTTGAGGAGAGTGGTCCCTTTTTCGGTTTTAATTCTCAGTAAAAGGTATTGCAGTCTTGTTCTGGCTTCTCTCTGGGATACGGCGTCTATAACACGCTTCATATAATAATCAGTAATAGATTGCGTGTTGCGGGAGGCGCAGGGAACGCGTTGCTTCATCACACCAGGTGAGCAGGTGCATTACAGGTGGCACCGGAATAAAAGCGGCGCACGCCCAGGGGCTCTCCATTAATACTTGTCAGAAAGTGACAGGAGAGGCAGCCGCGCCTGATGTCCTGCAACCACCCCGAGCTGTGCAGAGCATCGCAGCCACAGGTATCAAGCTATCATTTTCCCTCGCGGCAAACAGCAGCTGTGCATGCGCCCAAAAAAAAGCTGCCATGTCTTCTAGAAAGACCCACAGGGCTTGGACTCCTCCGGACCCTCCTGTCACCTGTGACATCACCTAATGCCCCTCGTGTCACGTGGGTCCTCCTGGCACAGAAACTGATCGGTGTTCTCTGATGTCATAACGAGCGAGTTTATTTATTAGATCATTAGACTGCGGATTGGATCGTCCATCACAATGTCCTTTACTGAATGAAGCAGATGCACGTGCAGCGCATGTTCATACACACACGGAACATGCTTACTGGGGCTAAAGGGGGGGGAATTTTTTTATCTAAATAGATACATTTTTTTCCTCTTTCTTGAAAATACACAAATTAATTAAAATTAGTGTTTTTTTAGTATTTGCAGCATCTTTGCTAATAATAGAAATCATTTAAGATGTGACATTATTCGGAAATGTATAATTTATGCTCTAAATGTCGCGCGGGAAGCAGCCCGGAATTATCTCGCTTCCGGATGCTTCTACGATACGGTGTCTGGTTTTAGACAAAGAAATGGAAAACATTTTTACTTTTTAATAAATCTGAAACTTTTGACCCTTTTGTAGCAACGCAATAATTTCACAAAAGCAATCCACGCGGTTCCTGCGTCCCTCCGTTACGCGTTGTTTGTCTCATCTATGGAAGAAAGAACAGAGCAATTATTACAAGAAAGTATAATTTGTCGTTCAGCTCATCTGCTCTGGCCGTTCGGACGAAGCCGATCGCGTTACGGGGGCAACAAGGCTTCTCGGTGCACAAAACTGCCCTCTGAAAACTGCTGCTAATCCCACCTTCTGCCGATGCCATCTGTAATGATTTATTATCACATCTTTGGTTGATTTTGGGGGGAAACCGGCACCTTGAATCGATAACATCATATAGTGATACACAATCGAACGCAACGACGTTCCCTGAGCCATGTAAATCTAAAATTTAACTGACACGGGAGAGTGGGGGTCCCTCGCCCGACGTGCGGGGGGCACTCTGTGCATCTGCAGGCTCCGGTTTCCTAATCTGGGAGCTGCTCTCATGGCGAAAGGCGGCTTTGTGGAAGTCCTGCGTTCCGCTGCGTTCCGCCGGGTTCCTGCTGATAACGCCGCTCCCACCCATGACCCTAATACTAGATTTAATCCAGAGAACGCTGCCGGATTGCACGCACCTTCTGAGCTGCAGGGGGCGCTGTACTCTGTGACCGCAAATTCATCTGGAAGAGCAAAAAAACCACAATCGTCAAAGAAATGCCCTTTTCTAACATTATTTATTCTTGTAATCGGTTCTAATATATTCGCTAAAAGATTGTGCTTTTCTCCGAAATGATAAGTCAGGACGTCTCAGCGGAAAGCCCCGGTCTGGACACCCCAGTAATACGTCACCTGTCTCGTAGTAATCGTATATCATGGCGGTGGCCGGCTGAAGGTTTCTGACGGGGATGTCCTGTTCCACCGAGAAGCTGAAGCTCTTAATATCCTTGGTGAGCTGCGGAGAGCGAGAGGGAAAAGGTTATCGTGGGACAGACACCCGCGTGGATTCAGTCCACGTCTCGGTGTGAATCCTGACTCTCTAAAGTCTAATGAGCCCCGTAGAGCGGCGTTGCTGGCTCTGCCCAAACGGTTGCCCCCGGTCCACTCTCCGTCCCCGACTCCTCTGACTCCTCGAAGTCGCGGGAAGCCTGGATCGTTGAATACTCACGGAATCAAAGTACACGATGACTTTATTGGGCAAGATGTCTGTCCGTTTAATCAGGGGGACATTCGTCAGCTGGAAGACAAAGGAAAGGGTGACAGTGAGCAGCCGCCCGAGGCTCAGAGTCCAGCAGCCGACGGTTATGGGTATCGAGTACCTCTCTGACTGTGGGTTTGATTGGGATGTATCCCGACGGCAGTTTTATATCCACTATGGCCATGTTGGTCTTCTCCCTCTTGCCGGTGTAACTAAGGAACGAGAAACATGGCGTCAGTGACGTGGAGTCCGTGGATTCCTTCACACTTCCAGCTGATGGACTTCTACCTTCTACAACTTGGTTGCCACGAACCGAGCTGCCCCTTAAACGTGTGTGTCTGATACCCCTTTTTTATAATTAATTGCCCACCTCTCGGGGCCTGTGGCTGCTCCCCATCTTGTTGTACAGCGCTATGGAATGTGAGAGCACTATGTGAATCAATGAAAAAGAATAATGTGAAGCCTCCAGCCTCGTGTTTATTGTATCAGGTTTCTACCTTCTTTTAGATTGTAAGCTCTAATGACTAGACCCCTCAACACCTTAAATGTATTCATTGTCATTAGCAGTTGCCTATATACATAAAAGATAATAATAATTAGTAGTCGCTGGCCGCGGCGCTGTTGGGTATATTGGCAGGAATCCTGTTACTGATATTAAATGATCCGTTGTAGGAGTTGGTGGCCAGTTAAGGTTGGAATCCTCTGAGACTTCCTGTTATATTTGGGGTCATTCATTTAACAATTTGGACAATAATATACCAGATAAAACCCCGTCTGCCTGTCACCCTGTTTAGACTCCGATCTGTTCACCAAGAATGGTCGCCGAAGTGAAAGGTTAAGTCAGCTGACCGGGCCAAGACCTCATTTGCTGGCGATTCGTCTATTCACTAATATATATATAATATGTAATATATATAATAACGTCGTTTGCAAGCGCATGCAAAGTCTATGTGACTTGTATGAGATGCGGGCGAGGGCATGAGAATTAAATCATCACTCGCCTGTCTTTGCGGTTCCGGTGTTGCTAACCTGAACGAGGATGCGGGTTGTTATTTAGTTCCGCATTTGCATCTCGCGAGCCACTCGCGGACTAATGAATGCGTGAGCTGCCTGCTTTTTATCTCGCTTGGATTGTGTCTCCTGCGGGCGAGTGCATGCGAGTGCTGTAGAACTGCTGCACTCTTGAACTTTCTGCCGACTCGCAGTTTAGTAAATAGAACCCTCTGTATCTGTAAACTCTTCATAGGGCGGGCGGTCGGCGTCCCCTGCATGTCCCCGACCTCACCTCACGTTGACAGCTACGCTAAAGGACTTCAGAGACTTCGAGTCACACGCCGGCGGCTGCGGAGTCACAGAGATAGAGAAGGGAGCGTCCTCCTTGGGATGAGGCACGTTATACCTCAGGGTCGTCTGCAATAAGAAGAGAGGAGATAACGCTGTGGAATTAGTGCATTCCCGCTAATAATCCCACCGACAGACAGGACAGAGACGTATGAAACCTAGTTCTAGAGCGACTCGGTATAAGCGACTTGCAGCTCCGCTTTTATTAATACACAACTCACAGCCCGCCACAAACAAATACTTAAAGCTGAGCGGCTATTAGTTGCCTGGGGTGGATTCATAGATTGCAAGCTCCTAGGAGCAGTAAAATATATTTGTGTATTTTTTGTTCCCTTTAAATCAGAATCTGATAGGTTAACGCATTGATTAGGACTGAGCCGGAGAGCTTGCCATGACCCACCTGTAGATACACGCACCCGCTCCCGGTGATGGTGGCAGTGTAATCTGCGGGGACCTTGTCCAGAGGGACGCTCTGGAGCAGCAGGCGGTTTGAATCCTCCACGTGGAGCTTTGCAATTGGAGAAGCGTCGAGCGCGAGAGAGACGGTGCGGGGACTATCGTGACTCTGTGTCAGCGACCCGTAAAGGGAGAGAGCTTGGAGAGCCACCACCGTGTCCTGACGGGGAACAACAAAAAAACAACATCCAGGTCAACATGGAGCCGGGTCACGGGTTCAGATCGGGGCCACCAAGGCTTTCTCCAGCTAAGGACACCTAGAGATGGATTTCTGTGGCCGAAGGAGCCTACGCTTACTGATTTCTTTAGTGAATACCCCCTATTCTTTCTATTCGTATCTAATTCAATGGCACTTGGAAATGAAGCAGGTTCTGAGGGGCCCCTGGTTGAGAAGGACCATCCGGACTAAAACCGGTCTAAATCTGTATCGGGGTTTGTATCGTGCCGTGACCCCCATGCACTCATTTATGGGTTCTTCTCCAGGCGCACTATTAATAAGATCAGACCCTGAGCTGGTGACAGCAGGACGGGGTATAAAGATATAAAATGATGTCATACTCATGAAATCAGTGGAGGAGTGGAAGGGAACCCACCTGCGTGGAGGAGAAGCCGCCGGTAGGATTCTGCTGTTTTATGAGCCAGTTGATGACCTTGGTGGCGTACGTTATATCCTCATCGGAGGGCTGGGGCGAGGACAGGACGGCCAGCAGCACGTAGGAGGTCATTTCGACTTCAACAGAGGGGGCTCTTCGGTTGGGGGCCCGACCGGTTCCTGAAAACTCTGGCCGGTGCCAATGGACGGTGCCGTCTAAAAGACACGACATAAGTCTCTTGTCTTGCAGCAAGACTTGACATCATGGAACGCAAGCAAACAGTCGGTGAGCCTTCCGCGGGACGTACATCCGACAAAAACACGCGCCAAAGCCGGGTAAATGTACTAAAAGGTCCACTTTACACCCCGGAACAACTCATCGGATCGAAAAGAGACTTTCCCTCAAAGACAACATTTTACCAAACGTATCACGGTTAGCGGCGTATATCGCCCCAGAAACCGCCCCTCCGACCCGCGGGTCCCTCACCTTTCTCGATGGCCTTTTCCTTCAGGGTCTCGAGAAGGCGAGTGCGAGCGTCGGTCTTCCCGGCCAGGGTGAAAGCGTACGCCATCAGCGCTTGGGTGTAGATGTTATTGTCAGTGATGGCCGCGGTCTCCAGACAGAAGAGCGCGTTCCGGAGCACGGGGTGCTGCAGACAGGGGACAGACCGGGTCAGCATGGACCGTTACGCGTCTTTGTGAATGAAAACACCGATTGTAATTTATCAATCCGTACAAATCTTTCCACGAGCGACAAACCGAGATACATTTCCGTTGGTACGAACCACCCCCTGGGTAAGACTTTCTCTCATCTTAGATTCAGGAGCCGTATGCCTATCCTATTCATGTTTAATACCCTCACTCTACCACTTCTGCTGGGAGGCTGTTCCATTTATCTACCACCTTCTCAGTAAAGTAAAACTTCCTTCCATTCCTCTGACCCTGTAGCTGTTGAATTCAGGTTTATATAAGGGCTAAAAGTATTCACTTTAACTAACTAGGAGGCAATAACCACACATTTTTGACACCCTGCCCTGTCTGCATTAAGTTAAGGTGTAGCGTCAGTCCGTCCGTCCGTCCGTCCGTCCGTCTCGTGCATTTACCGTCAGAGGAAGAGGGTATTCCAGCAGAGCGACCGTGATGTACGCGGCCAGAGTCGTTTCGTCACCCACGCCGCCCTAAAGTGAGACAGAAATCATCAGGTGTCAGCAAAATGGAAAGCGAGTCTCCAGCACACGGCCTCTGGATGCCTGAGATTGATGAGAGTTATAACACTGTGAAGGAGGCCAAGCCTGCTATAAAACGCACTGTATAAAAGGTTAATGCCCTCCCTTGTCTCTCGTATCGCCCGGTACGTATAGTTTCTGTCCCGTTTACTCTCCGGCGACCTCCTCACCTTCATGTCGATATGAAACAATTGTCCGACGCTCAGGAAGCAGCCATTGTC